>JARKIA010000035.1:600000-1021329 GCA_029289565.1 Mycena galericulata
GTTAATCTGAGAAAAATTCGAATTCTGAAACCGAATAACGGAACGATACAGTGGTAACCCTGCTCAACACATTCAAGCGCCATAGGAGACGTTGACACGGTGAGGGGCGTGCGCGACGCCCAGGCCGGAGGGCGCGGAGATCCAGCATATCGTGGGCGCGCGTCATGTGAAGGGAAGGGGAGGGCGGTAGGCAGATAATTATGTGGGCAAGTGGAGGGAATTGGTCGAGGATGGGGTGCTTGGTGCAAACGCGCAGAGGCGAATATTTTCCATCGTGATCCAGGAGACACCCAGACGACGAGGAGCGCAGATATCGCGCGATACCTGCATGGACGCATGCGATTGACTGGCTCAGTGGTTACGTATCGAGCCAGTGGGTGGAAAAAAGTGGGGCTAGAACAAGGAGGGGGCATGCTGAAGCGGGGACTATGGATAGTCCGGGAAACGGCGGGCCCGGGGCGACGCGGTGGACACGACTCCCTGTCGAAATCCACGCCAATACATCATCCTCGGTCGCTGTAATCCCAGATAGAGGACTAGTGTGCATCGCAGGCAGACTGAACGCGATTTGAGGATAAGCCAAAAGGACGGAGTGAATCGGATTCCAAGCAGTGACGGCGGGGATCAGTGGCAGTGCCGATCCATCAGATCCGTTGATTTTCGCCTCTCCTCTTCTCACCTTTCATGGCGTCGCTCTCGTTCTATGTCCTATGCCCACGGAATCTCGTTGACGGAATATCTCACTTATGTGCTGGGACAACTCGTATGCAAGGCAACGCGTAGGACCTATCGACTGGCGCAAGACCGACGCGTACAAGCGGCTGTACTTGGGCGCTCCACTCGCCATGTACTTGTGAGACGGGAGGGCGCGCTCACATGTGAGCGGAGGATCCTCCGCATCGACTCCGCTTACTTGTTCTCCTCTGCGATTGATACTGCCGGCTGGCTTGAGTTTAGCTCGGACACGCCGGGGGAAAGCCTCGCTCGCGACCATAATGTTTGTATATGTGCTTTCCATCTTTCTTGCCCGGCCTCGAGACCACCTTTTTGGTGACACGCCATTCGTTTGCATCAAACGTTTCCCAGCCTGCGCGCCGCGTATTTCTCTTTCCTCGGCGCACCCAGAGCGCAGTTGGAGCGTCAAGTCAAGTCACGATCTTCCATTTTTTCGCATCCTTCCTCTCATTTATGCACCAGGCTCCTCTGACCTGCTGCTCCTCGCGCGGGACGGCGCTCCGGAAAAAATTCCAATTCACTCCCACGCACAATATTTCCTCGCCACTTGTCCTCTCGCCAGTGGGTTCCTGAATATCGTCTGCACGTCGTGCCTCTATGCGTGCCTGTCTCCGCTTTTTTCGGACAGCTGGATTTCATGCGCCAACCACCAACACTTTGAACATCCTCGCCTTCCCATTGATCACCTTTTTCTGCGCCGCAGGCGGCTCTTTCATACTCGAAATTCCTTTCCTGCCCACAATCGTTGAATCATGGTGCAGATCTCCTCTTTTTTCCATATCCCTCTACCGGTCTTCTTTGCGGGGGGGGAGATCGCCTGATCTACCTCTGCCTACCCCGTGTAGACTCACGGTACGCAGACCCACTTAGGCAAGGTAGAGCTAGGTGCAGGCAGAGGTAGATCCAGCGGGAACAAAGTCGGTCTATGAAGGGGCTCAACGCAGTGATTTGATTCCGCATGCATCGGCCTTTTCACCCCGGTGTGTACTGCTACATCGGAATAACTGTCTGGGTATTATTAGCGCTGTGCCAGAGAGAAGTGCGCTCGTGCTCGGCAACAATGCAGCACTGCACACTGACTACTGACGCAACAGCCTCTCACCCGTGTGATCTTGCTGCAGCCCCCCACCCTCTCTTCCATGCCGATCTTCTCATCCAGCTCGCATGTGGGTGGAAATTTCAACCTCCAAACCGGAGCGTTGATGCGCCGGATTCCAAAAATGGCAGGACACGCTGCAGTAATAGACACAGTCGAGCAGTGGGTGACGAGAAGGGAAGGAAGGTGCGTGCGGGCATAGCAACGCGCCGGAAAAGAGCGAGAGGCGTGTAAACACCATGGATTGTATCGTATACCAGTGTTCCGCGCAACCCGCGCAAGGCAAGAGAGCGCGTGTCAGGCAGGGAGACGTGTCGTCGGGGTCCGGGAGATTTCTAATCCGGTAAACGCCCGACTCCATATACGGTAATTTTCTCATGATAGCCGAGAAATGAACGTTGGCATAGTCGAAAAAATGAACATGGTAGGTGATGGATGACATCCTATGAACAGGCGGTAGGGTTACTACAGCACAACGCCACAAAATCTGACAAAAGTCTGATTAGCACCTCCGTACACCCTCGAAAATAGCGACTTTGCAATGCAGCCACCAGATGGCTGATGGCTCCAAAAATCACAACTTATTCATGGGTTCTCCCTACCATCGCCTGACTTGAAGTACATCAAATGAATGCTCTTCGGGCCCTCTATTGGCCATAAAAAGATTTCGGATTGGCTTGGCTGTTGGAGCGAGAACAAAAGCCATCCAGTGGCCCGGATGGCGCATCGCAAACTCTCTAATGAACAGCAATTTTTACACCTGGCGCCCCGTGCCTGCAATCTAGTAGTCGTTATCATGCTTCTCTTGTCTTACTCTCGCAAAGGGCGGTTTCAGGCGACTGAAAAGTGCTCTTTCAGGTTCTCTTTCGTCATCAGCTAAAAGTTATTGTTTCTGGCGATCATGAACGAGGCAACCAAAATTGGCACTTTCCCGAAAGGGTCAATTTCGACTTATCTGATTTCGCAGCTGAAACCACTACATTGAGGTACACTTTCGGACCTATCCGACATATTGCAATATGCGGTGTCACGGTGATTGACGGTCTCTTTGGGAGTGATGAAGAATAAGCAGGCTGCGTTTCACGCGTGACGAAAAAACGTGGGTCACCACTTGTTCTGGAGGGCTGTGAACGGACTTACGCTGGAATTGTGCTTTGAACTCGTGGATATTCCGTACAGCCAGGGATTACGTAGCCGACTGAACTATCTCTGGATCCATGGAAATACACCCGGAAACATGAGGCAACCATGAGCATTCCGATGCCAAAAGTTCATTAAAACCCTCCGCTCAGCACTACTTGCTTACCACCCACTTCGACTCTCGACTAGCCAAGCGCTATGCACCCACTCCAGCTTCTCCTCCCGCTGTTAGCCTGATCTTTGACTGTCAATGGTCAATCCAGTGATTTCTTCTTCAATATCACAGAAGGGGACTACTTGACCGTTGAACAATGCGGAAATGTAGAATTCCAGTTTGGAGGGGGCATGCCTCCATACTATATCGAAGTACTGTCGTACTACGATAACCAAATCTACTCCGTTATTTCCGTAGACTCACCCGGCACAGTACTATGGACCGTCAACTATGACCCCGATTCAACACTGTATCTCGACGTCGAGGACTCCTTGGGATCCAATCAAGTCTCGCACTACTTCCAGGTTCTCGCCTCCGACACAGGTTGTGGTTCCACCCCCGAATTTCAGTGGGACAACCAAGCAACCATTTCATCGATACTCTCGTCCACCGAAATACCGGCATTCTCCACCAGCTGCAGCATGACATCGCTGGCTATGACATCATCTGGATCACCCCCATCTACACAACTACCGATAGCCTCTAATGGGACAGCGCCATCGGGCGCGACATCGACCGGAACACCCCCATCTACACAGATCCCGACATTCTCTCCTACTACTACGGCACCACCGGCTGTAACACCGTCTGCAACGGCAGGCCTCGATGATTGCCTCAGTAAAAAGGCGTCGTGCACATTCACATCCACGGTAAGTATTTATTTGTCGTTATGCTTAGAAGGCTCACGACTGCGATTCAAGAGTACAGGTGGCCCCTACCCGCAACAAACTCAACTTGGGAATGCCTTCCAGAATTGTGGCGGCAATTTATCGGTCACGTACCACTGGTCAGGCGCCGACTCGGTGAATATCACCGACAATTGGAGCGTTAGCGGCTCCTTCGGGTTCAGTCTGCCCAAGGCTCTCGGGAACGTCGGGATCTCAGGCTCAAAGGGAAAGTCGGAAACAACCACAATTACTCAGAAGCAGAGCTACAGTTACATCGCGTCACCGCCTATACGCGTATGTTAACTTTCGCCATTTGCCAAAATCTGACTGAAAAATCCACGGCAGGTCGCATTGGTTGGAACAGCTTGGTTCAATGCAACATTTGGGAACATGACAATAGAGAACTCGGGAAAAGTGTGCGTCTCTTCCTTATTTCTCGGTTCCACAGTTTAAGAATCAAATCGTAGCAATCACGTTGAGAACGTTGTATATTTCCAAAGCATTCCTGACACCGACGTGTCTGTGTACACGTACAACTGCAATGTACCGTGGCCAATACGATGGAACGCGACGACGGCGGTTCCTATAAATAATTACGTGCAAATAGTTTGCCCGACATTGTGGACCTTCGTTGTTTCCGGATTGGTGCTCCTGACGCTGGCCCTCTGACGAAATAAAGGCTCTACTTGACTTTTATTGGCTCCCAATTTTCCAGATCTTTTTTTCCCCATATATTTCAAGACGTACTAGATCAGTGCGGGCAAATAGATTTTGCCGCAGGAGTGCCTCGTCTGCATGCTGCGGCAGTTTCTGTGGCAGCCTGCTGTTTTAGCACGTTGTCCGACCGCTTTTACAGAGAGTGACTTGGGTGTGATCACCCGCCCACGCCCGGCCGATCGGCTTGCAAGCCATTTTGATGGCTTGGCAAGCCATTCCGCCAACTCGGTCCCAGCCAAAAAACCAAAGTGGCTTGTGTTCACTCTACACCATGCAGAGCCCTAGAACTGAATTGTATGTAGCAGAGGCACTACTACATGTCCCCCACAGGTACCTAGGACATCAATTGTTACATACTTTTAATATTTGGGGAATACTTGTCGTTACCACGAAAAATGATGAGGGCAACTCCCACTCCACTTGCAAGCCAGTGGGCTTGTGAGTTTGCACTGATAGGCAATGCTTTCAAGTGTCTTCCTGCATTGAAAATATTGGATGAAGTGTCCACCACGCTAAATTATTCGCAAAAACAATGTTCAACTTACCCGACTTTCGAAGCACACAAGTTTTTCCGTACCTCGAATTGAAATTTGAATAAATTCCTCCATGAAAAAGCTTTGTATACTCAATCAGAGGCAAAACCAGCCCTGGTGATATCTATTCTGGGTTGCGGTTCTCGTTAGTTGACATCGGTGGAACCAGAGTCTTGACCATAACCAACCAAAGTAAATACTCAATTCTTTGATGTAAACTGCCCCAATAAGTACATTTGAACTACCTGGGGCATTCTCGGGCCCAGTATGTACCAAGAAATCATCATTTTCCTTCGGCAACAAAATGGCTTGCGCAAGCCATTCTGTCTGATGCCATCAAAATGGGCGTGGGCATGGCTTGGTACGAAAAGTTAATGAATTCAAGCCAGAATAGGGACAATACCATCTCAGTTATATCTCATTCACCTGCTCCTAGCATGTTGCAGTGAGATCTTGGTGAATTAGCACCAGATTGAGAAAAGTGGAACATGTCAAATGCCATCACAAGCCATTCTGGTGACAAAGTGGCTTGTGCCCGGCGTGGATAGAGTTTTTCGATTCAATCTTTTGGAATCATTCTAGTGCTATTACATTGTTATACGGAGTCACTGAACTCCAAATAATAGTTAATTTCATTAATTTCGCCCCAAGTTGTGTTATATACACTCAACGAACTATTTTTTTGCCGACAGAACCTAATTTTGTGGCCCTTTGTGGGGGGGGATTTTGTGGCATGAGTCGCTGCGAGGCAATTTTTCAATCATGGGTAGCCATATGTACCAAAATTTCAACTCGTTGAGACAATATGTGATGGCGGGTGTATTGGCAGAATGGCTTGCGCACGTGGCATGAACTGGCTAAATGGCTTGCGCAAATATCTCACAGTGATTCACCAAGTTCATTGTAACTCAACTGCGAGGTAGAAAAGGCGCATTGGGGTAAATTCTCCATGTGTTTCGAGACCAAGAAGCCAATGGGCGATGGAGCCGCATTTAAAATATGCTATTGAATAAGCTGCCATTGGGCAAAATGGCTTTCGTTCGGCATAGAGAAGGAGGCAGCCATTGATGGATGGACTTGGCTTCCGCCAGTCCGTATCGACGTCCATGCCCATGCTGATAAACAAGTTTCACTGAAAATAGAATACCAATGATCATGAGTTGGGTTCAAGGGACTTGAGGACGGCAGACACTTAACCACAGTTTCGTTCAGATTTTCATTCAGGGAAGGCCTTTGTTAGACTCGTAACCAGTCTCTATGTTGAGTAACTAATCTCAGTAGTAGTCTGTAATTTAATCTAAGTCAATCAGACAAAAACTGAGAAAGAAAAAAAAATGCGGCAGGAGTTACTCGAACATAGAGACTGGTACGGGAAGAGGCTATGAGAAATTGCACGTGACGATTCAATCTGACTTAGAAAAATTTTGACTTTCAAATTTTTGACCTCAAGCAATGGAAATTTTGAATCGTAGGAAACTTTCCAGAGCAGTCTATAAAGTGGTTTCTCCAATTAGAATCTTCTAATTTATCTAAGCCACGGCGAAAAGAATAGAATGGTCAAGGGTCGGTTTCCGGACCGATGGCACAGCCACCCCATCAACCCCTATGGCATTGCCTTATATCGTCCATTGCGCTTGCTCGGTGTATGCCAGAGGCTTTATAAATTGTCTCCCATGGTTGTGAAGCACCCATTTGGCAATTTACTGGCCAGGAACTTTGATACTGTCAACATAACAGACACACAAAATGTAGGTAAAACCACCACTGAATTTGGGGATGGGGCAAGTGTGTGCACGCAAATATAGGCCGAACGGGGTACAGAAGTGCTATGAATGTTATGGAAAGTCGTTACCATAAATAAACTGTCTTAAGTAGCTTGATTCTGGTTGTTCGGAGCTTGGACCAAAAGTGCCAAAATGGTCCTATTTTATCTCCTGTGCAATACCCGTGGGTTTCAACCGCTCCAAAGTAGACATATAAGGTGTAAATGGATATCCGGAAGTTTCCTACGATTCAAAATTTCCATTGCTTGAGGTCAAAAATTTGAAAGTCGAAATTTTTCTAAGTCAGATTGAATCGTCACGTGCAATTTCTCATGGCCTCTTCCCGTACTAAGTTCTCCCAGTCTCTATGTTCGAGTAACTCCTGCCGCATTTTTTTTTCTTTCTCAGTTTTTGTCTGATTGACTTAGATTAAATTACAGACTACTACTGAGATTAGTTACTCAACATAGAGACTGGTTACGAGTCTAGGCCTTTGTGAATATATTGTGATATGTTGTGCCTCAGAGCCATCTTCGTTGTTGGTGAACTGTTCAGCAGCCGATCCGGGCATGTTGGCACTTGGGCGTGGATCGGACGTGGGCGTCGGCATGGTATGGGCTTGGGCTTGGTTTGAGAGGATGAAAGGTGGCGGCGGCGGCGAGAAAGAAGATGCGGGTAAATGGCCTGCGATGTTCGCATCAGTGTGTTGTAAATTACTTGATGAAGCAGTGTCACAATCTGCCACTTTATCTGAGTCAAGGTAACTATATGGGCCATATAGTGTATAATAATTATGCTAAACTTGTGGTAGAAAATACACACCTTGAGTCAAGGAGAAAAAAATCGGCGCCACTTTCGTGATCGAGGTAATTCATACGTGACCTGTCTCTATTTGGCAAAGTGACGCAACTTGTTCCCAACCCTCAATGTCTTCCAAAACACGCAACTGGGACTTGTGATCTTTGCAAACATTATTTCTTTGGACTGACTCAGGCCCGAATCGGCATGATGGAATTTAGGGGCAGGTCTCAGTAGTATCACATGATGAAAAGGGTCCAGATGCCCATGGGACGATGCGACTGTATAAAGACTAACTCCAGAAACTGTGCCTACTAGGGGTGTACAGCAGTAGTACAGCTCCATTAATCGCCTGCAAAGATCACATTTTACTGTACTATTTCGACCAAATGAACGTCACCGAGGATGTTCATTTTCCAAGGTGTTCATTTCTTGGCAATCACGCCAATTCCCATAAATGGATGTCCGGCAACTGCCCGACAGAAGATTTTGTCTTTTTGAGCCACAAGATAAGTTTGTCATCCCAAATTTGTTCATTTCATGACCCGTCACCGCGACATTTAGTCGAAACAGTATAGTATCTTTCCCGGATCAGCATATCCGGGGATTGCCGATTCGCCACAGATTTGTTGAGAGGGTAATGGTGTGTGAATGTGTGGTGGATCAGTGGTGTGTTTGAAGTGCCTAAGTTCTGGTTGTGTATTTTTGAGCACTCAAATACTAGCTGTGCCATTTTGTTTTGAAACACAGTCTCGACCTGTGTATTTTGTCCAACCTTTGGTCAAAGTAGTGTCATTTCTAACGGTTTTTTAAAGGTGTCGAGTTTTTTAATTATTATACAGTATATGTGCCATATAACTAGAGGAAGAATAGAGCATAGTAATTCGAGACCCATGCTGAAAACATTGTGAGCTTGTGTGAAGTGCGCGGTGTGGTTCACCAAACGGCAATCAATCACGGCGGGGACAATGAATGAGATGTTTGGAACATGATAGCTTGAAAAATAGAGGGTGATGGGGGACTGTTGAACAGTAATGGACAAAATTATTACAGTGAGAATGCATAGTGTAACCGAGCACAAGCCAAGCCACATCACAAGCCACGCCGCACCCGCCCGCCCCACCAAATTCAAACTCCGATAAGCGGCGCAAGCCATTCGGCCAAGCCAGTCCGAAAAGTCTGCGCTTTTACATTAGTTATTCCTACGGGATGTATTTTCCATAGACTCCATCTGTAATTTTTTCATGATTTTTGAATAGAAATTTGTGTTCGTCCTCGCCGGCGACGTCGAGCATGTTTGAGGGTTGACTCGGTTGATGACGACGTCTGCGTCTAAGTACACCGGGATGCGTTTATTCCGGGCGATGGGTGATTGCATTGTGTATTGGAGTGACGCGAGTCACTGCGTCGGGCATCCCTTCGAGCATGACCTCGGGCATCGGGCAAGCCACCAGTGTAAACCTGTGCTCTGTGGAGCACTCCGGAATATTGTGGAATATACGACTCATTTCTGTATGAGTCCAGATGACTCGGACTCGTAGTATTTAAGTAGTTGTACTCCGTACCTATGATAAATTAAATCTTGTCTTCTCCCCTCATCTTCGTGTGATTTAAGTTCATCCATACACGCTCGCCCCGTGTAAGTAAGCTTCGCAGTCACTGCACTAATATTGTGTCTATTCAGGGACTCGTGCGTTACGTTTATTCACGAACGCGTGACTCTTAACGGACACATGTTACGATGTGTTGCGTTGCGGTATTTTTAACGCGCCTTTTGCGCCTGCTACTCATTTCCACATTTCTTTATCCCCTCCTTCCCTATCGGCAGGTTATGTTGTTACTTGTATGGGTACATACATAGGATACATGTACAGTAACAACCAGAGGGAATTCAATGCAGACTCGAGAAAATACCAGAACCAACCAACGAGTCCAGTGTTCAACGAGCGCAAGATTACTCCAATACAGAAAAGTGAGCGAACGATTCAACGAAGATCGTTAAGAAGAAAATCAATCAATACTCCGTCTTGGTTTCGAGGAGATTGCGACTGGAGAAAGTACCAAAACCAATCGACTAGTCCAGTTTCAACGAACACATGATTACTCCCATCCACCAAAGTGAACGAAGTTTTTAACGGGAATCGTCAAGAAGCAGATTAAGCGATATTCCGCCTCGGTTTCGACGAAACTGAGGCTTGGTGGAAGGCTTCGATTTTTTCTGTGGATGTTCCGAATCGATCTCTTCCGCGGCTCGCTTGCGATGGGATATAGTGGAGGCCTAGGGGTCCACCGATGGATTTTTGGCTTCTGAAAACTGGTTTGGATGGGCCGGAAGCGATGGGTACCGGGAAATGGAAGCTGGAGCTTGCGTGGATGAAAATATCGGCGGGAGTTCGGGAGGGGGATATGTTAAAAAAGTAGACGTTGAGAACGGGCCCGTTAGCCCAGATCCAGCAGAGTTTTGCATGGGCGGCAGGGATAGGGGAGTAACGGGGGGGATTCCGCAAGCATCAAATCTGGGATGACTGTTCCAGGGCGTGCCGATTCCCTCATAAGGGAATGATAAATACGGGGCGGAACTTCCAGCAACATTCAACGGCCCCGGAATCGATGGGTCCCTGAATTCTGGTGAAATTGATGCATCCAGCATCCCAGTTGATTTTAAGCTGGGGAGGGCGCAGACATCAGCTCTTCTCATCTCACTGCCCTGGTTGACTTCGTCACTAGTATGCCGTGCATGGACTGGAATGAAGCCCGTCGTAAGCATCGTGGAACTTATGCCGGGACCCTTCGTAAGGGATACACGCACCCGGTCGCTGGGAAGTAAGGGTTTCATCGGGTATGTTGGCCGAATAATCACCCCCTTCCTCATCAGAAACTTCGCGGTCCACTTTCGAATATCAGTACGGATAAAAACAGCCAACTATTTCCCCTCACCGTGTGCAAAGGGCATCTCAATCTCACTGCAGAGCTGATAAAGCGGTAAACCTAGATGCCTCGCAACGTCCCCGCTGTCTGGATCAAACCCTTTTCCCTGGTGGAATTTGCGCAATCCAGCATAGACACTGCTATCCCAGGAGAATCCCTCGACAGCCGCAACAATCTCTATGGAAGGGAATCCGAGACGTTCTGCCTCGTCCGTTCTAAGACGTTCAACACCGGACGGGTCAAGCGACCAGTAGGCTGGACAGCTTGGCCATCGGAACGTAGTTGGCCCTGTCCGAAGATTGTCCACTGGACAGACGAATAAGTAGCTTTGAGGTAGGTCGTGCATCGGCTCTTCGATATCGAGGGAATATTTTACCCAGTCTATCACTACTGCCGTCGAGGTTAACTCAATATACGGTGACGAAGATCCAGAGGACGACGCACCATAGTCCTCATGGTTGGATTTGATCCGAAGTTGAGTAAAGACAGAGTTTGCTTGGGCAAGCCAGGACTCCGGCCACTTAAACTCCCAGAGCTGGTACTGAATTCTTTGACCGAATACTTCATCACAATCGTAACTAGATGACCACGTCAACACAGTTTGCGAAGTGAACTGAGAAAAAAATACCGAGTCCAGCCGTCCTCCATGGTTTCTTCCGTGACGGATTCAGAGTCATTGAGGAACCACCCATAGGTTTGCATCTCTGTATTGGCCACGACAGCCATTGTGGCCAAACTTTCGAGTCGTGAGCCTGCAGGGCAACATATCACCGCTCCCACATTAAGCTCCCCCTCGGCGCCCGAGATAAGAAATTCCCGGTCTTTTCTCAAATGCAGGTAACACAGCATATGGTAGTGATCCAATTCCAGAGAGTCGATGAGTTTAGTCTCCTGGTTTTGAAGATTGAAAACATCATTGTGAAGTTTTGACCGGAATCCGGTGGCAGTACTGAGCCAGACTGGTTCCTGTATGTCATTGATTGAAAGCTCCACACAGAGGCGATTGGTAGAACGTCGGATCCACATTGTACAGGACGTCGCGTACTGTTGACTCGAATTAGACTGCCGAAAACTTGGATTGGCTTCTCACCGGCCGGGCTTGGAACTTGGATACCATATATTGGTGCGCGGCCTGCGCTTTGATGAGCAAAATCGTCAAGTCATGTTCTCATTCCTTATACCATCCAGTCCGGATCCTCTCAGCAAATCAATTTAAGAAAAGAAAGAAAATGCAGCGGACGTACATAGAGGTTGTAAATGTAAACAGTTAAAATAGGCGATTGATGATAAAGCTTCAGGAGTTCAAGAAGCGGCACGAGATCTAAGACTTGGTTTAGTTGTCATACTCGTGCTTGAGTTCAGACGAACGAACCATCATTTGCGATAATAGCATGCACACCAGATGAGCTTGCCGCTCCGAAGATCTGGAGTATATTGGGATGTCTGGTACTCAACGTTATATAATGGTCAACCACACTTCGAAGCTCACCGGAGCTGTGAATATTTGGCAACTTCCTGCTTCCATTCTTCCTCTGAATTGTGTCCTTCATACACGGCGACCGTCAGGTCCGACTCTCTGCCCTCGATCTTGGCCTGGTAGTACATGCGGCGAACAACCCCGTGACCGCGTTCGCGATAAGCTACACCCGATTTGCTGTCCAGCCCAATTGGGTGCCTCCAAGGGGGACCAAAGATAAGAGATTGCCATATGGGGTAGGGGGGGGGGGTCTGGCTGACCGCCAGAAAAAAAAATTGTATGTACTTTTTTTTAGAGCCAAATATCGACACAGCTGCCTCCAGGACTTGTAAAAATATCTCCCAGGTCCATATGAGCATCAAATGTGAACCAATACCTTGTTGCACAGGGATCAGTCCTCACTGATCCTGCTCGTGCCAAACATGGATGCTGTACTGTTGATTACCTAAGGAATTTCGCTTCACTTTTGATTCCTTAAGGAAATTACTCGCCCTGCCGGCTCATTAATATCAGCTGCCGACCATTACCACCAAGTTTCACTGATCATATTATCATACTGCGACTTTTTCTGGACTTTTTTTGCCATTGCCTGCTCGCGCTACTTAAGTATACTTATGAGAACCCATTTGGAGGAGCACTTGCCCGAAATCCAAAGTGTCACAGAGCAAGATAGCAGAAACTTCCTTGAGAAACACATCTGATTGACATGGGTAAAGAGTTCCAAACTGGCATCGATGGCGGAACTACCCATGCATGTGGGTGAGGGGCGAAGGTGAGGATTCTGGCTCTCATCTCTTCCCATGTTAATTCTGCAATTCAATGTGTGCATGTCTCACAAAACTTCCTGAATAATTTGGGCTTTATTTGTGCCACACCGCTCTCGTGGTATGCCTGGCGCGAAAGCTTTCGGCAACGCTGTTTCCCGAAAAGGGAATTTGATGGCATCAGGTGGCTGTGGGGAGGGGGGGGTCCACCGACCCTCTCAGAAAAAAAAATTGTAGGTGATATCAATTTTTCTTATCTTTGGTCCCCCTTGGGTGCCTCAGGTCGATGTCGCCCCATGGAATTCTCCGAAAGTCTGGTTTGTGGGTTCACATCAATACGAACAATATATTGAATCGCTTACCGGAAGGTATAGTCGGAGCAGCGTGGTAAATGTTGTTCGTGCCGCTACTCGTGAACGTGCCGCCTGCGACGACGAGTTGCCTCGAGCGCGGGAAAAAGGCGCCGGCATATCTGGTTTAAGCGGCATCAGCTGGGATGGGCGGATACGGATGAGAACTCACGAGGAAGACCCCGGATTGTTTATCGTCGTATGTGAACTGAATTCCCCGTCTGCGTTGTCCATGGGAGTGGGGGCAGAAAGGAAGGAAGGATCGATAGGCGCCGGAGGGTAAAATTTAATCCATCAGCTGTCAACTTCGTGTTTCCTGTGGCGATGCAACAGCAATGCGCACAAAAAGTGAGGCGCAGTCAACGCACGTATCTTGTATACAGCATGGTGGCGTTGTTAACAGCTTCCCACAGAAGGTTCAGGGCCAGACCGCACCCGGTAGGTTGAACCAGCTTGTTTAAGAAAGGCTGTTTAACCCAGGTTGAATGAGAGTAAATTGAAACGGATTAGCGTGTAGGTACCGGGTGATTTTCGCCCGCCTTTCATCTGAAGCCCAGCTGTGAACTTCGAAACTAGACCCCAGTCGAGGTTCGTGATTCGACCGCCACGAGATGCCCACCAATGACAATGGCATGCGAGTGGTTCGCATTTATATTTCGTATGCTGCATGTTGCATCTGCGGGCCCCGGAATCGATGCCTGAACCCCTCCGAGTCAAAACCGAACACAACGCCGCCGCCGCCCATGCCTGTGCCGATGTCAACCAGGACTAGGGCAGCCAAATGAAGGTCGCGAAATTTGAACAACACCACTACCGTGCTGTAGCGGGGCGGTTCCGAGTATCCTGCATCGGTTTTCGCCAATTTGCGAATCCGGGTTGTGTTACAGCCCTTTGCGGAACATAGGGCGCGGCGGTTTTTTTTTCCCTTTTTGGGACATTTTCGATCTTTTCGACCATTTCCCTCGCTGCGGCTTCAATTCTCAATGTATCACTTTGAAATCTATATGAGCTGAACCGCAACAAAATTCTGCATGTCCTCTCGTGCTTTATTTATTTTTATTCCACCTGTATAATATGTAGGATGGATTTATCACTCTTTCAAGCAGATCTCCTCCCACAAGGGGAGATGTTGATACCGTGCTCCAAGCCTTCATTACAGCAAACATACGTGTATTTCAGAGGTCACCTCGTCGCCGTATTTGTTCTTTTGTGCCCAAACAATGCAATTGAATGTGAAATATTAGTGTCTACTCAAGTACAATGTTTCTGCATGATATATTGACTGGTTGCTTAGATGTTTGTTCTGGGCCCCCTATAAGGTCCTTAGAATAAACCCCACAACTCAGATTCTGGGTGAATACCCTCACGATGGAACGCGACGCGCCTTAATTTGACATCAGTTACGCATAACTGGCCCACGTGACTGTTACAGATGGCAAATTGGCGCGCGTCGCGTTCCATCGTGAGGGCATTCACCCAGAATCTGAGTTGTGGGGTTTATTTTAAGGACCTTATAGGGGGCCCAGAACAAACATCTAAGCAACCTGTCAATATATCATGCAGAAACATTGTACTTGAGTAGACACTAATATTTCACATTCAATTGCATTGTTTGGGCACAAAAAAACAAATACAGCGACGAGGCGACCTCTGAAATGTGCCTATGTCTGCTGTAATCACAGCCTGGAGCACTGTATCCACATCTCCCCTTGTGGGAGGAGATCTGCTTGAATGAGTGATAATTTTATACTACATATTTTACAGGTTGAATAAAAATAAACGAAGCACGAGGGGAAATGCGGAATTCCATTACGATTCCGCCCATATAGTTTTCAGAGCGATACATTGGGAATTGAGTCTGCAGTGAGGGAAATGGTCCAAAATATCGAAAATGTCTCAAAAAGGAAAAAAAAATGGCCGCGCCCTATGTTCCGCAAAGGGCTGTAAACTTCTTCAACTCAGTGAGTAGAATGGAGAGTAAACGAACCTGGGAAGGATCGATCACATCGCATCACGTAGCCTTGTCGGTTCCGAAGCAGGGAAGGAAGAAGGGAAAGAAGTAAAGTAAAAAATGCAAGAAATTAGGAAATGCGACAATCGAGAATGGGAAGGAGGATTGTTGGGGAAAGTCAAATTGTAGGGGAGGAGAACAAATGGAGAAGTGTGGAAAGAAAGGAAAAACCATCTACGCTGACTTCGCAACGTTCTGTCAGGGGGTTGGAGTGTGGATTCAGGTGGAGGACGGAGCTCGAACCAAGATCAAACCAGGATGATGATATGCGTGCCGGAGGAAATTGCACTCTCAAGTCTAGATGCTGGTGTCGACAACTGCGTCGACTTGAATGCCCCTCAGCGGTTCCACTCGAGCTTGTAAGCTACACAGTGTCTGCTATGGAAGATTCAGATCTAGACTCGGTAGGCCCACCTTTTGTTTACGAATCACCGTGGAATATCGCATTGGGTCGCGGGATTTCACCATATCCTGACTTGCCGAATTACATACAGCGAATTTACCTACCCTGAGGTACATCCGTACTTCAACGTTCAGCGCGTCACGCCCACAAATTACAACCCCTGCAATATTTTTCTCGACTTGTGGGAGTTTCTTTGGAAAAAATATGTCACCGTCGTGTCGAAATTATGGCGGTCCGGATGCACTTTTATTCCCGCCCCGCAAACTTTTGACCCCGCCCCGCAAATTTGCCTTTTCTGGCGTCCCCGCGCGCGAATTTGGCAATTTGATCCCGCCAACATGTTTTGCGCGCACGGCAAGTTCCGCCCCGCAAACTTGGGCCGGGCGCGCGCGCGATTTTGAGTCCGCGCGCGCGCAAATTGAAATTTTGTACTCCCCCCGCAAAAAATTGCTCCTTCATCCGTGATGCCGAAATCCATCTTCTGAGTCAAGCGGCTCAGGTTCTATCGACTTACTGGTCAAACTGCACGAGCCAGCCATCCGGCCATATGATACCATGCTATAAATTGCATAATTTATTGTGTTCAAAATTCAACATCATCTCTTGTAGATGCACTCTACTATGAGGATGGCACCTATGCTGTTCAAATTGTATAAAAATTCCCGCGCCCGCGAAGTGATTTTTGCGCGAAGTGATTGTCCGAAATCATGCGCGCGCAAAGTTTATGATGCGCGCGCGGAATTTTACTGAACTGCTGCCACTTTGTAAGAGAATCCCGCCCATTTTTAATAGGTTTTTGGATGGCGCTTTGCTGCGCGTAGGTGTTAGATGTTTTCGCGCGCGCTGTAAAAAAGGTTCGGGGATCTCGGGGATACCCGATTTGGGAATCGGCAATCGGATCGGGGACCGGATGCCCCTTTTGGCCAGCAAAGCCCATTCAACCCAGCACCTGCACTTCAATCTTAACCCTTGTTCTTTAACCAGGGTTTCTATAACTACATGAACAGCACCTGCCAGAGATAGATTGAAGACCATGCTGATTATGTGTACTGCCTTATAAATTTTGGTTTGTCCAACATTTCCAGGACTGTTTCCCGTGTCGCAACGGTTCGACGGGTATACGATGGATGCCGTGCTCGTTTAATTTTTGTTATTTTTTTAAGAATAATTTAACCTAGTCAAGGATTTTCCACGGTTCTCGACGGGACGGGCTTTCATCCGGACGGCCCGTTGAATGACGGCCGTGACGGCCATTGAACGGGTTGTGTTTTCCTCGCGCTAATGAGCACATTTCTGACTAGAAAATGTGACCAGGGCGACCACTCATGGATTAAAGGCTCATACCGTGTAAAGTACTTGTTTTCCCCTGTTTCCACATCAAAATGTTCAGGAGCGATGGTCTCGGCAAACCCCGGCAACCCTCGAGGCGTGATGGCCGAGTTGAATACCGTTGTAACTTTCTATTAATGCCGCGCTCAGCTTTCAGTGGTTGAAATAAATCATGAGAGCGTTTGAATCGTGATAGGTCTATTGAGTCATGCATGTACTGAGCTCCAAGGCGAGAATATCTGCGCTCTCATTAGTTCGGCTGTCCTGTCGCCCATCCTGTTCCATCAAAGAAAATTTCAACCACTCGACGAGCCGTTACGCAATGGCCCATGCCCGTCACTTACCCATAAAATCGACGGCCGTGTCCGTGACGGCAAACAGCCCTAAATTATATATCTTGGTCTGTTTACTGATGCACTGTTGAATGTTCTGAAAATATTGTGCCTCCTATCCACAATTGCCCCTTGTTCCGATTCAATATTGATGTGCTCTCTCGCTGTCCTCCAAGGCCTCACAAATTTTGTCAACAGTGTTTAGGATAGGTGCGGTGGTGCGTGCGTTATCAAAGTCATTGTGCAGTTCTAGCCCAAGGAGATTTATAGCCTCGGAGCATGTGTTGTCACAGCTTGATTCCCGGACCACAGATGACGATGGGAACAATATAAAAGCTTTTTTCGTTGTTTATTATTTGCTCGGGATTCGTGAATCGCGAGCCGCGGTTGCGGTTCTGATTTGTGTTTCGTGCTCCGTGGTCGTGGTTTACCGATGCTAGCTGAATAGCCGAGATGGGCCGAACTCTCACGGTTCGGTGGCGTTCCGGTTACTGTTCCAATTCACCTTTAAATGAGTACATAACTGCCAGATATTGGCCAGATAGGTTTACATTTCATTGTAATGGGTAAATATAATGTGGAAAGGAGCCTAATCCAATCTCCAGCACCATTCTGGGGGAATTTTTATGTCTAAAGATATATAGTGCTAACTGTGGGTTTCAGGCTACAATAAGTGCTAGCGCAGGTGACGTTAGTATTAGGACTGTGTTTGTCCCATTATTCTCCCTCCATGATCCCACTTGAACGGGTGGGACGCTTACCAGCCTAAAAAGGTGACTTGGCCGAGTCTCGGATCAACATCAACTGATCCGGCTTCGGTGCAGTCCAGTTTTGGCCGTTGTAACTTTGTGCCAACCTTGAGTATAGTTCACCAGAAGCACTTTCAACATATTCAGGCCACCTTAAACATCCAAAACCATGCACAGGAAGTAAAGAAATGTCCAGAAACCCCGTTTTCAAACCATGAACTTGGCCCAAAACCACGCTTGTCAACCACGAACATTATCAAATCCATGGACTTCAACCTCGGTTCCAGACCGAATAATAAACAACGAAAAAAAAACGTCATAGAACAATGTCTGCCTGGATCTGGCATAATTTTCCGTGGTGTTGTAGTCCACAGCTGCTTGGTCAAGATGCAGAAGATCCCTGCTCCGTGACACAGGAGGACTAAAGGATAGTCAATGACTAGAATTTTTGCTCCATGTTGAACATGCCTGGGCTGTAGAACAAATAATAAAATATTTATGCAAGAGGTACTCAAAGAAGACATACCACATCCGAATCAGCCCCGAATCCGCATTGAGCCTTGCAGCTTGCCCGCACAGTGGGGCACTCTTGGTAGATATGATTTACAAGTCAACTCGGGACTCAGACTTCATCAGCAGTTGAATCCAGAGAATATCCACATATCTTAGACTTGTGGTACTTTTGCAGACCTCTGGTATTTGGTAGTCTCCCTAATGAGACCATTGTACTAGATTCTTTTTTTTTTGAGTTGAGTTGGGAAAAACTTGTGTGATAGGTATTTGGTATGAAACCTGGCTGACGTGCTGTGTTTCACCTCGGCTTGACCCAAATCTGCGATGGGTATTTTATGACCTTGATCACAGAGTATGCATAGAGATATTCCAAAAGGTATGGGGTGGACCAGGATAGCTAGGACATGGATTTAGAAAGGCCCGCGATATTGCTGCGGAGGTGAAGAAGATAATGTTCCAGGTGCAGAGTTGGGGGGATTAAAGGTGATGGCAGACAGCCTCAATCCTGGGGTGTTGCAATGAACTGTGCTGTACTCCCACCTAATTTGGGAACCCTGTCGTGAGAGTCTGGGCCAAAAGTTGGCTAAATAACTGTACCATTGCGCTATCAACTTTTCATTCAACCACTTTGCATACACTTTTGGCTATACTTGAGAGAGGAAGTTGTTGAATGAAATAAATTAATGCCTTTTGCATCCTCCTCAGAGTATCTCGAAGTTTACTCAGCAGAGGCGAGGCAACTCCCAAAATTTGGGTGGAGGCCGAATGTGGCAGTCCTGCCAGTTACTTAGAAGGCCGTATCGCATCTATCTCGACTTGTTCACAACGTTCTGAATGTATCAAAGGACGAAAAGAAATGACTATGCCTCCAAGTTATGAAGTATAACCACTTGGAAAGGCGAAAGTAAGGGAAATGCCGGAAAACATCGGATTTTTGATGGCGCAACGGTTCCTCCCGGGTTTCCCACCGGTCCCCGATCCGATTGCCAATTCCCAAATCGGGTATCCCCGAGATCCCCGAACCTCTTTTACAGCGCGCGCAAAAACATCTAACACCTACGCGCACCAAGAACAAGCAAAGCGCCATCCAAAAACCTATTAAAAATGGGCGGGATTCTCTTACAAAGTGGCAGCAGTTCAGTAAAATTCCGCGCGCACATCATCAATTCCGCGCGCGCATCATAAACTTTGCGCGCGCATGATTTCGGACAATCACTTCGCACAAAAATCACTTCGCGGGCGCGGGAATTTTTATACAATTTGAACAGCATAGGCACCGCTTTCAGTGTAGCAGAAATGGCAACTTTACAGTAGACACACCTTATTACGAGCCAGCAGCATTCACTATCATAGCTGCCTTTGGTACGAGGTTCACAATCTCGAAGAAGTCTGTTCGGAGTGCAAGATTTGGAATTACAAGTGGAACGCTTACTCTGAGACGGTCGGGATGGACCATTGTTCTGTCTCGGCACCATCGACAGTTAATCAGGATCATTTGGTCCTGAAATGGGTCAAGAAACTCATCGCCGCAGTTCCTTCTCTCACTCTAGGCTTTGCTGCCTTCACCTGACACTAAGATTTCCGGTTGATGTCCGAAGCCTTCACACTCTGCCTTGCTGTAGTTCGTTGGACCGATCAATACTATTTACTTGCAACCGCTATCTTGAGATTGAATAAATCACTGGCATTGCAGGCTTCAAACAATATTATTACGTACCGAACAAACCAGGACCCTAGCCTTGCGCTTGTCGCAGCAATGACCAGAAGCTCGCAAGGACAGCTGCAGTCAGATTCTGCTTAGAATTTTGCTCAGACTGGTCGTTTCAGGACCTGGTTGGAGGTGTTTCGGGTCATACTCCGCGGTAAGAACAGCCTTGGATGCAGGGGCGACGGTTGAAATATCGGCCATCTCGGGCAAGAACTTCTTCAACTAAGATGGATTTCAACGTCATGATGCTATCAGGATGAAGCAATATTTTTGCGGTGGGGGAGTACAGAATTTCAATTTGCGCGCGCGCGCGGACTCAAAATCGCGCGCGCGCCCGGCCCAAGTTTGCGGGGCGGAACTTGCCGAGCGCGCAAAACATGTTGACGGGATCAAACTGCCAAATTCGCGCGCGGGGACACCAAAAAAGGCAAATTTGCGGGGCGGGGTCAAAAGTTTGCGGGGCGGGAATAAAAGTGCATCCGAACCGCCATACGAAATGATCGAAATGGTACTTTCAGTATCACTCGGTGGATGATGGGACGAGGAGCACGGAATGTTCACTCTGTTGAGCCCGCGGCAAGGACTCGGATCAGGTGCGTACGTAAATGCAGGGTAGGATATTCGCAGGGACAAACAGGGTGTCACCACCCAAGGGGCGACCTGTCAAGCGCCATCAAAGATAGACCCTCTGCAGTATGTTGGTGTTTGGCACCATCGTTGATCCCACAGAACATGGCGCAACGGCGCTTCAACATAATCGACCAGGAAGTGATGGTTTTGACATATGGGCACAGGAGTCCAATAAGAATGAAACCGCACGCGGAAGGCCAGAAAAGCGGCCAAGAGAAAGATCTGAGACCCGTCACCCAATCTACTACCGCTCTGACTCCGATACAGCTAAACAAAGTAGATTACTGTAATTACACATGCAAATGCATTATCCTGGATTAATTTACTTCCTCAAAATGCTTCAGATGCGAAAAGAGCAACTGCGAGACGTATAATAGTTCGCAAGCGGTGGGATCAACGACGGTGCCAAACACCAACATACTGCAGAGGGTCTATCTTTGATGGCGCTTGACAGGTCGCCCCTTGTCACCACCTGTCTTTTCTTACTCGCCCAATGCTCGCTCGCCCATGTTTCGTGCCACCGACTCGTACGTCCGCTAGATAGGTTCTCCACTTCTATGATCGCAAAACGGCGCTGCGGCGGCAGCGGCTTCGCGGGCAAGGACGGCGGGGTGGGCATGTTACCCAGAGGAGGCGGCATCGAGGCCTTTCGAGCGGTGCATAACGCGGCATGCCGAGCACCACCGATGAGGACTACGACGGCGTTGACTCCTCCGGGCTCTTCCGCTGGACCCGCTCAAGGCCATCCACTTTGTAGCCGACATCGTCTTGTCGTCGCACTCCCTCATTTTTGTGCTCCGAACTACTTCCTCACCCTCCACGACGCACGCAACAACACCAGCTTGGGTTCTCCACCGCCGCGGCCGCGGTAGCGTGGGCATGTTACCTTGGGTAGGCGGCGTGGAGGCCTTCCGTAGCGCGGCGGACCGCATGCCGAGCGCCACCGACGAGAACTACGATGGCGTTGACTCATCCGGGCTCTTCCGCGCCGCCCGCTAGACCCGCTTCAAGGACATCCTCTTTGCAGCCAACATCGTCTTGTCGTCGCACTCCCTCATTTTGTGCTCCGAACTACTTCCTCACCCTCCACGACGCACCTAACACCACCGAGCTTGGGTTCTCCACCGCCGTGGCCGCGGTAGCGTTTGGTGTATCGCTGATACCAAGATTCCCTATAATCATCCGTTTTGGCGGCGTATACATTTCTGGTGTCGGTGAGTGCGGTTTTTTTTGCCTTTTCACTCCAGCCATTTGACGAGCCAACAGCGCATGCGATTCATGCGCGCAGACGCAATTCATCCTGGACGTGGTCGCCGTGAGGCGATCGGGTAGTCTTTTTGACTCCACACGCGGGCGCCATTAGGCGACCGAATAGCGTGTCTGTCCAGATGCGCCGCAGGTAATTGTCCTGACTTTGAAGGGCGGCAGCAGCCCTTTCAATCCATTCTTATTTCTCAAGCTTCGTTCTTCTTTCCTCCCTTCACTTACTAACACCAACTTTCACCTCACCCCGCAGGCCGCCTTCGGCCTCATAGTCGTCCCGGGGTACATTACCTACAAGCGGCGATCGCTTAATCTGGAGGGCAAGGTGTGTTTTCCTTCTTCTTTCCGCTCCTCTTTTATTTTTTATTCGGTGTTTGCTTTTTTCTTTCTTTCATGATCGGGGACTGGTTTTTTCTCTTCCGTTCTGCTTTGCCCGTCCGTTGTCCGTCTTTCTCTCTTTCCGGATTAGATTCCGGATTTTGCGGAATGTCGTCGTCAACCAAGTTCAAGTCAAAAGTCAAAAAGTCACGGCGCGACGTCAACGCGCACGACGCAGGACAAAACGCAGGACATCAATACAGGAAAACGCGCGACAAAACATATAACGAAAACCAAAACGCAGGCGGGACAAAACCTAACCTGCGCGTCACCTCCCAAACGAGACGAGATGAAAGTTGGGTGCGGGAAAACACACGAAGAACTCCACCCCCTTGCGCGCCGGGAGGCGTTTATTCCGGACAATGGGCGATTGCATTATATTTATTCAGAGGCGCGTGCGTTACGTTTATTAACGGACGTGAGTCTTCACGGACACATGTTATGATGCATCGCGTTGCATTGCGTTATTTTAACGCGCCTTTTCTGTCCGCCCGCTTCTATTTTCACATTTATTCCCTCGCCCTCCTCCCTCCCTATTGGCAGGCTAGGTTGTATAGATACCTACATAGAATACATGAACAGTAACAATCAGAGAGGGAATTTAATGCAAACTCGAGCAAGTAACAAAACAATCGACTAGTCCAGTCCAACGAACGCGCAAGATGACTCCCATCCATAAAAGTGAGCGAATGTTTCAACGGGAATCGTCAAGAAGCAGATCAAGCGATATCCCGCCTCGGTTTCGACGAAATTGAGGCTCGGTGCAAGCCTTCGAATTTTTCTGTGGACGGTCCGAATCAATTTCTTCCGCAGCCCGCTTGCGATGAGAAATCGTGGGGGGTTGATTTCCTCGGGCCGCGGAGTCCATTCGCGGATTTTCGACTGCTAAAATCTGATTCCAAGGAGAAAAGTTCGGATGAGCCGGAAGCGATGGGTACCAAGCAATGGAAGCCGGAGCTTGCGTGGATGAGAACATCGATGGAAGTTCGGGAAGGGGGTATGAAAACATCGCCGGGAATTCGGGAGGCGGATAGGTAAGAAAAGTAGACGTTGAGTACGGGCCCGTCAGCCCAGATCCATCGGAGTTTTGCATAGGCGGCAGGGAGGTGGAATTAACAGGGAGGATTCCGCGAAAATTAAGTCTGGGATGACTTTCCCGAGGCGTGTCGATGACCTGGTAGGGGAGCGATAGATGCGGGGCGGACCTTCCAGCAACAATCAACGGCCGCGGAATCGATAGGCCCCGGAATTCTGGTGGAATTGATGTATCCAGCAACCCGCTTGATTTCAAGCTGGGGAGGGCAAACTTGAAGACATCATCTCCTCTTATCTCACTGGTCTGGTTGACTTCGCCACGAGTATGCTGTGCATGGACTGGAATGAAGTCTGCAAGCATCGTTGAATTTACACCGCCAACCTTGGCAAGAGATACACGCACCCGGCTGTTGGGACGTAAGGGTTTCATCGGGTAGGCTGGCCGAATGGATACTCCCTTCTTCCTCAGCAAAAACCTCGCCGTCCACTTTTGAATGTCAGTATAGAAGTACAGGCAGCGAATTTTCCTCACCGCGTGCAAAGGGGATCTCAATCTCATCGAAGAGCTGATAGAGTGGATAACCGAGATGCCTCGCAACTTCCTGGCTGTCTGGATCAAACCCTTTTCCCTGGTGGAATTTGCGCAATCCGGCATAAACACTGCTATCCCAGGAATGTCCCTTGAACTCCGTCGTGAGCTCTATGGAAGGGAATCCAAGGTGTTCTGCCTCGTCCGCGCTAAGAAGTTCGACGCCGGACGGGTCAACCGACCAATAGGCTGGACAGCTTGGCCATCGGAATGTAGTTGGCCCCGTCCGAAAATCGTCCTCTGGACAGACGAATAAGTAGCCTTCAGGAGGATCATGCATCGACTCCTCAACAGAGAGGGAGATTTTTCCCATGAACGTCACTACTGCTGTCGAGGTCAACTCAAATATGAGACAAGGATCCAGAGGACTCACAGTAGTCCTCGTGGTTCGATATGATCCGAAGTTGAGCAAAAACAGAGTTTGCTTGGGCAAGCCAGCCTGATACCTCCTGCCATCCGCGCGAAAGCTCGCACACAACTCGTTGACCGGATACTTCATCACAATCGTAACTAGATGACCATGTCAACACAGTTTACGAAGTGCAACTGAGAAAAAAAATACCGAGTCCAGCCGTCCTCCATGGTTTGTTTCGTGACGGATTTAAAGTCACTGAGGAACCACCCCGAGGTATGCATCTCCGTATCGGCCAAGACAGCTATTTTGACCGAACTTCGGAGCTGTGAACCCACAGGGAAACATATCACCGCTCCCATATCGAACTCCACCTCGGCGTCCCACATACGAAAATCCCGGATTTCTCTTAAATGCACATAACACAGCCAATGGTATTGATACAGTTCCAGAGAATCAATGAGTTTAGCCTCTTGGTTCAGATCATTGCGGTGGATTTTGGTATCGTGGCTCCGGCTCACGCCGTTACTGAGGAACAAGTTTTCCTCGATTTCGCTGATTGGAAGCTCCACACAAAGCATATTCGTGGAGCGGCGGATCCAAAATCTACAGCGTCTGAACAACTGCTGACTTCAATTATGCTGCCGAACACTGAGGATCAAGACTCACCGGCGGGTCTTGGAACTTGGATCTCATATAAACGGACGCATCCTTGTTAGGCAGTGAGATACGCTGCGCATGATATTCGTATTTCTTACGCTAAAGTCCTCACTCTCTGGGCAACTCAGTAGTGCACAGCAAAGAAATTGCAAATACGCACGCAGAAGCTGTATATATAAACGGTCGAGATAGGTAAATGCTGATAGAGCTTCAGAAAATCACGAAGAGGTACGAGATCTAAGACTTGATAAACGTGTATCGAAATCGAAGCACCATCCCGTACCGTCATTTGCGATTATGGCATGCATACCAGATAAGCTGGCCGCTCCAAAGATCTGGAGTATATTGGGATGCCTGGTACTCGACGTTATATAGTGATCAACCACGTAGTTCGACTTCGAAGCTCACCGGAGGAGCGAATATCTGGCGATTTCCTGCTTCCATTCTTCCTCCGAATTGTCTCCTTCATACACGGCAACCGTCAAGTCCGCCTCTCTGCCCACGATCTTGGCCTGGTAGTACATGCGGCGAACGACCCCGCGACCGCGTTCGCGATAAGCTACACCCGATGTGCTGTCCAGCCTAATCGGGTGCCTCAGGTCGATGTCGCCCCATGTAATTCTCCGAAAGTCTGTCGTTGTGGCTTCAGAGGAATGCAAGCCGGTATACAGTGAACCACTTTCCAGAAGGTATGCTCCGAGCAGCTCGATGAACATTATTTATGACACTACTCGTGAATGTGCCACCTGCGACGATGAATCCGCTCGCGCCCGGGAAAAAGGCGCCAGCGTATCTGGTTTAAGCGCCATCAGCTGGGATGGGTGGATAGAGGAGAGCTCACGAGGAGGACCCCGGATTGTTTATCGTCATATGTGAGCTGAATTCCCCGTCTCGAAAAGTTGCGTTGTCCATGGGAGTGGGGGAGAAAGGAAGGAAGGATCGATAGGCGCCGGACAGCCTTCCCCATTAAGAGACTCGGAGGGTCTAAAATTGAATCCATCAGCTGTCAACCTTTTTGACTTCACATGTGGGTGCCGTTAGGCGACCGAATAGCGAGTCTGTCCAAATGAGCCGCACGCAATTTACGCCTGTCGAAGGGTCGCCCACCCGAATTCTGCGTTCATGAATTCACCTTTCCCTTCTTGCCTATTCCTTTTATTTTATCATTTATTCTTTCCTTCCTCCCCTCGCTCGCTAATGCCCACTTTCACCTCAACGCGTCGCAGGTCGCCTTCGGCCTCCTGGTCGTCCCGAGGTACATCACCATAACCTACAAGCGGCAGTCACATTATCTGGAGGGGAAGATGTGTTTTCTCTCTTCTTTCCGCTTCTCTTCTCTTGTTCCCTTTTCTTTCCTTTATTTTTTATATCGTTGTCTTTTCGTGATCGGGGACTGAAATTTTCACTTCCGTTCTGCTTTCCCCGTCTGTGGAACGTCTTTCCGTCCTTCCGGACTTGATTCGAACTCGAGATTTGCGGAAGGAAGGAACCAGAGTTCTTCCCGCGCAAGGACGCCGAGTCCTTCTCTCCGCATGCATTCCTCCGGACCGAACTTCTATCTCGAAGGCGTCGTGCAGGTTAGGTTCGATTTTTGTCCGGTCTTTTTTTTATTTAGTTTTTCATTTTCGTCGTGGGTCGTGCGTTTACGACGCGCGCTGACTTTGGACTTTGACCTACTTTGACTGTGACTTGATTGATGACCTCCGTCACGGTGAGGACCCTACAGTTTCTGATTTACGCGATTGGCGATTACATTGTGTCTATTCAGAGACGCGAGTGTTTCGTTTATTAACGGACGTGAGTCTTCACGGACACATGTTACGATGAGTAGTACCCACCTTCGTCACTTCGTAACTTCGCGTAGGAACGTGAAAGTTCGTCACTTGATGGGAATGTGTGAAAGCTCGTCACTTTGCCTGGTTTCTGTGAAACTTCGTCAGTTGACGTTGGCGCGTTCACACTGTGTAAAGCCGAATCACTCCATAGGAGTGCCCCGAAAACGCTCCCATGGAGGTGGCCCAACCCTCATATGGAGTGACCGTCGACACTCCCATGGAGTGGATTTTGGCTGAAATTTACCTCCCCGGGCGTGCTCGAGTCACTCCATGATAGCGACTCAGGGCACTCCATTTGAGTGGTTCTGACGCTCATGTCGAGTGCCTCAAGCGTCCTTTTCCTCGCCCATTCATTCAGAAAATTATAAATAAAATAATATTGCATTAAACTGATAACTACATATGTAGAAAGTACAACCCGAAAACGTACATTACCGGCAATCGCACAGTCCAAATTAACTACGAAGGCAACAAGGTCAGTAAATTGAAGGCGCAAGGCGACAATCGGCTTACACCCAAGCTACCGCCTGATTGATACCGAAAGTATTGCTTAGATTTCTGGGACGTAAGAAATAAGCATCACTTACGAATGCCCCGTGAGACGTCCCTTGCGGACTGCACAAAGCATGTTGGTCAAAGAAAATGTAAAAGAAGGTCAGCAAAACAGGCAATGAATATAGCGGAGGTGGAGAAGAAAAAGAGAGGAAAATTCAAACGGGGTGCGAGAGCTCACCTGACAGCATCATTTCATGCGTGGCGAAGGAGTTGAGGGTTAACGCTATGTAAACAGAAGTAACCGCCGCGCACGTCGCTCATGCTGCCAGCGGTGTCGCAGAATCAGTTAAAAGTCCAAGTGGGAGAGCAAGGAAGCGAAAAAAAAAAAAAAAACAAGCAACATGCAACAGCCTTAGAGTTCCATCGTCTCCACTCGCTGCCGCCGTGTCCGAAGATTCCGCCCCGAAGAGCAACGGCAACCCAAGCCACGTCGCTTCGCCACTCCTTGATCTGCCGCAGGCTTAGGTAGCGTCACAGCTGTGCCGCCGCCGAAAAGAACATAAAACACAAATGAAATAAAAAAAAAACAGGAATGAGAAAAGAGGACGAGGAAAGAGGAGGAAAGAAAGAAAGGAAGAAAAGAAGAAAGATGCAAGCAAAGTAAAGTAATAAAAGAAGAAAAGAGCAGAGAGCAAGACGAGACGAGACGCACGGGAAATAGAAATATCTCGAAGCACATGCACACGACGTCGAAGATCAAGAAGAGCGCAGTTGCGAGGCCGGTTTGGATCATTGCTGTGAGTGAGAGAGGGAGGGGTGTTAGTTGAGTGTCCAGACAGGGTACAAAAGAGGCACGAGAAGGGTGGGGAGCTCCTTCCCTCCCGTAAACGTGCACTGCTGCCTTGCCGCCACCTGCCTCGCGTCGTCCCACCAGACCAGACATCGTGGTCACATTTACACCGCGAGCAGGAGACACGCACGAGACAGCCCATGCACGCCGTGTGCCGATCGCGCCTCCAAGCACTCGCCGCCCCGAGGTGCACCCCCGTATCTGCACCCCGCACCACCCAAACATAGCCCGTCCGCCCACCCCTCGTCGTCGACGCCCCGCCTGCGCACGTCATCTCCCGCACCTTGCCTGCGGACTCCACACCCGCCCCCGCCCCGCTCTCGTTCTCGTTCCATCAAAAAGCGGGCCACAGCACGAGGTAGAAGCAGAAGCAGCGTGCAGAAAACGCGCCTACTCGAGTTCCCCATCCATCGCATCTTCCCGCCCGCCACACCTCCCTAGTCCCGTCTGCCCCGCCCTCCAAGCAGAGATCGAATATCACGAGCGCCCGCCCCGCCCTGCGCCCACGGCAGAACGGCGAGCACGAGGCACGAAACACGAAACACGAGGGGACGCTCCTTCTGCCCCTGCGTGCCGGTCTTTCCACTGCGCACGCCCGGCGAAACAACGAGCACGGACACGAGCGGCAGAAGAGATGGCAAAGCACAATGTAGAGCGAGGGACGCGTGGGTCAAGAAAAAAGAGAAAAGAATGCCAGGCGAGGAAGAAAGCTGACACAAAAGAACGAAACTGAAGCCAAAAGGAAAAGAAGAGACGAGGAGATGAGGAGACGCACAGGAAAGATCTCAAAGCGCATGACATCGAAGATCGGGAAGAGCGCGGTTGCGAGGTCGGCATGGATCGTTCCTGTGAGGGGGGAAAGGGTCGGCATGGGAGAAAGAAAGGTATATGGGGGAGGTGAGAGGGGGGAGGGGGATGGAAGAGGAAGGAGGAAGGGGGGAGGAATGAAGAAGTATGAGTGCGACTCAGCTTTTGCTCAGCTTTCACGAGACTTGACCGCAACTACAAAGGGGTCAGATTGCGGAAAAAAAGGGCATATATGCGTAAGATATCCACCTTAAAGGGTCTAGGGGGGCCTAATAGGCTATTATAGTCTGCGCTGGGCCTCATATTACCCTAGAAGAAGGACCTGCGCGTCGATGTTGGGCTGAGGCCTATATTGTGTCTAGTCAACGGAAAAAGACATAAAAGGGGCGTCAAAGCGACGGAAAAGGAGCTGGAAAGAAAAACATACCTTCTGGTGCGCAAGTCTCGACGCAAAACAGGCGGGAGGACGGGTGTGAGACGCGACTGTGGAGGTGGAAGACAAGGAGCGAGGTGTGTAAATATCAGCAAACAAATTGTACACGTGACGTTCGCTCGACCCAAATTCCTCCTCAAATAATCCACACTGAACTTCTGTTCACCGGTACACCTCTACAGCGTGTCTGTCATACCAAAGTTGGTACCTGAATATTTTTACAGTGATCTATGGAGCTCCCCGTGTGCGGGATGAGAATTGTTCTATCTCTACCCACACGCGCGATACTCAACATCGCAACAAGACTGGTACATGCATTGGAAGAGTGTCTAAGAGATACAGTAAGTTTTTGATTTAGTTAAATTATATTTCTTCAGTGGAGAGGCCGAGAGCAAGGGTCGAAATGAGAGCAGGTTGAAATACACGGTGGGAGAGTCAAACAAATGCGAGAGTAATGCAATCGGGCGAGCTTTCAAAAGCAGGAATATAAGTTTCTCATCGTGAATTGGCAGAGAGAACGCACATTTATGTTGTCGTTTTAGGGCCTCTAGTACCGTATCCATGTGGCGCAGGGATTTTCACTTCTGCCTTCTTTTGCGTCGACTTCTTGGTAGGTAGGTAGGTATATTCCGGCGCGCTTAGGGGACTTGGAATTCTTGGGCTTCTCAACGATCTTCTGAGTAAAATTAATGGCATCGGGGTAAGATAGAGAATTAATGATTCAATACCTTCGCGGACTTCTTCTCCCGAGCCGTTGGCTACGATCTCATTAGTACGGCTATGCGGGCGTAAATGGGCGTGAAAGTACAGGCGGAAAATTTTCCACAGTGATCACTTTTGGCGCAGGTAACTAGCAATGTATGAGAATGATGTCCGAAAAAATGTTGATTTACTTACCTTCAGGCTAACAGCCGGTTTACGGTGTCGAGGAGGTTGCGACGACTCCGGATTCGCGGCGACGACTATATCCACCTTCTCCGGAAGGTAGCCGTTGAACAACCTACCGTACTCGTTGCTGTTTTATAGAACCTCAACAGCGTCGTTCAAGGTGATCTCCAGGTCTTCAGCAATTAGACAGGCAGTGAGGTGTGGAACTAAGATGAACTTCGAGAATTTGCGTGGAAAAATAAGATTGGAAGTCTCGTCGTATTGATCCCAAGGTTTGGGCGTGTCAAGGAGTTGAGACAGAGTTGCATATAGGTCATTGGACATTGTATCTTCGTCATCATTTTTCGAGAGCGCCTGCAGGGTAGATTCGATTATGTTCTGTCCTTTTGGACCAAAGCTGGACAGATAATGAGATTTCGCTCCCGTAAAGAAGAAGAACATGTACTATCCGCAGCCGAGGTGACCATTGTCGAATCTGTTTGATGATCGAGAAAATGCAAAGACTTTGAATCCGATGCGATCGAGGAACTTGTTCCAAACAGGAGAGCGCGATAAGACTGTGCTATTGAAGAGGAGAGTGGAAAGTGACGGGGATAGGGCAGAGATTCCGGGAGGAAGTTCCTCAAAGTCGATGCTAATCGGCCACCCAGCGTCCTTTGCTTGGGTGAGACGGCGGGTATACATACTTTCCATCTTGAAGGCCTGGCAATTTTGTTTCGTGAGTTGTGCACAACCTGGTGCCTCAGGTCCGTCTTTGTGCACGAGGTCGCGCTTCTGCGCGAAAAGTGCGAGGACAGAAGGGGGTATGTCAGCCGGAACGACATCTTTACAATAGTTTCCCGGGTAGATGACCGGAATATCTATGCGGGTGGTGGGCGCAAGTGACGGCGTGTCAGAATCTTTGCTTAGTTTTTTCTACGAACAAATGGATCAGTGCTCAATATCAATATGTACGATATACGCGCAAACCTTTTGATGGGACGCGCGGGATCCTCTTGTGCGATGTCGGGTCTCTTCCGTTTCTGGGAAGCACAGAAGATGCAACTCGGAATGGCCGAGATGCTATGTTTGTGCGCGGCTCTAAGCTCTTGGAAGGGAATATACGGTGTCCACAATGAGTAGTGAGACTATGCTGTTCAAATTGTATAAAAATTCCCGCGCCCGGAAAATAATTTTTGCGCGAAGTGATTGTCCGAAATCATGCGCGCGCAAAGTTTATGATGTACGCGCGGAATTGATGATGCGCGCGCGGAATTTTTCTGAACTGCTACCACTTTGTAAGAGAATCCTGCCCATGTTTGATAGCTTTTTTTGGATGGCGCGGTACTTGTTCTTGGTGCGCGCAGGTGTTAGATGTTTTTGCGCGCGCTGTAAAAGAGGTTCGGGGATTTCGGGGATACCCGATTTGGGAATCGGCAATCGGATCGGGGACCGGATGCCCCTTTTGGCCAACCACTACAACTGGAAGTGCTGTGGGAAATCCGGAAGGAACCGTTGCGCCATAAAAAATCCGATGTTTTCCGGCATTTCCCTTACTTTCGCCTTTCCAAGTGGTTATACTTCGTAACTTGGAGGCATAGTCATTATTTTCGTCCTTTAGCATGTTCTGCCCATTCAGAACGTTGTGAACAAGTCGAGATAGATGCGATACCGCCTTTACAGCTAAACGGAAAATGATAGACGTTTTTGATTTTGAGCAAAGTTCGGCCCAGGGAGTTGAACGTGTCATAACTCCACTTGCCGTCCACCTCCGTCCACCGTCGTGAATATCATCCCTGCCTGTTATGTCCCTGGAGAGTCTACACAGTACTAGTTTATATGATTCATCTCTGCAGTGATTTTCATTTTCCAGGAGAACAAAAAATGAATGGGAAATGACCACGAAATTGCAGAGTGAGCCAAAATTGGTGGTGCCTGCCGATGTCGGCCGAACTTTGCTTGAAAATTGAAAACATCTATTGTTTTCCGTTTAGCTGTAAGTAACTGGCAGCACTGCCACATTCGGCCTCCACCCAAATTTTGGGAGTTGCCTCGCCTCTGCTGAGTAGACTTCGAGATACTCTGAGGAGGATGCAGAAGGCATTGATTTATTCCATTCAACAACTTCCTCTCTCAAGTGTAGCCAAAAGTCAATTTGATGGGTAAGTGACGGGCATAGGCCATTGCGTAACGGCTCGTCGAGTGGTTGAAATTTTCTTTGATGGAACAGGATGGGCGACGGGACAGCTGTTATGGGTGAACGGCTGTTCTCGAACTAATGAGAGCGCAGATATTCTCGCCTTGGTGTCATATTTCCCCGTAGCATGTACGATAACAATGCTCCAGCTAAAGAATTCGATGTTGAAGAGCTCAACACATGCATGCCTCATTAGACCTATCACAGTTCAAGCTCTCTTATGATTTATTTCAACCACTGAAAGCTGAGCGGCATTAATAGAAAGTTGAACACCAACGGTATTCAACTCGGCCATCACGCCTCGAGGGTTACCGGGGTTTGCCGAGACGATCGCTCCTGAACATTTTGATGTGGAAACAGGGGAAAACAAGCACTTTGCACGGTATGAAGGCCTTTAATCCATGAGTGGCCGCCCTGGTCACATTTTCTAGTCAGAAATGTGCTCATTAGCGCGAGAAAAACACAACCCGTTCAATGGCCGTCACGGCCGTCATTCAACGGGCCGTCCGGATGAAAGCTTGTCCCGTAGAGAACCGTGGAAAACCCTTGACAAAACGGGCACGGCACGGGAAACAGTCCTATAAATATTGGACAAACCAGAATTTATAAGGCAGTACACATAATCAGCATGGTCTTCAATCTCTCTCTGTAGTTATAGAAACCCTGGTTAAAGAGCAAGGGTTAAGATCGAAGTGCAGGTACTGGGTTGAATGGGCGCTTCGCTGGCCAAAAGGGGCATCCGGTACCCGATCCGATTGCCGATTCCCAAATCGGGTATCCCCGAAATTCCCGAACCTCTTTTACAGCGCGCGCAAAAACATCTAACACCTGCGCGCACCAAGAACAAGTACCGCGCCATTCAAAGAGCTATAAAAAATAGGCAAGATTCTCTTACAAAGTGTCAGCAGTTCAGTAAATTCCGCACGCACATCATCAATTCCGCGCGCGCATCATAAACTTTGCGCGCGCATGATTTCGGACAATCACTTCGCGCAAAAATCATTTCGCAGGCGCGGGAATTTTTATACAATTTGAACAGCATAGTGAGACCTCGAGCCATTGCGACAGAACCACGGTGAATGATGTTGAAAACGGGCACCGGATGAGGTTCAGAAACCACATTCGGAGGGGCATCAAAGAAAATCAGGATGCAGGAACCAGAGTTTAGCTATAACACAGATGGAGTTATAACAAAGCAGCAAGAATATGGGCACAATGGGTAGGCTGGCTGTGGGACGATGGTGTCGCCGTAGGGGGACGAGGGGAGCAGAAGCTGTGCTGGGTGATGCACTACGGGTCTGCGGCAGTGGATCCCGGAAAATAATGGCGGAATGTGCCGGCACCGCGCCGGCAGCTCGTCCGAAGTGATTTTCCGGGAAATGTATCGAGGACACTCCAATGGAGGGACTTCGTAGGGAGTGACTTGGGGAAACTCCAACGGAGTGACTTGGAAAGCACTCCCAACCGATGCCCTCCATAGGAGTGCCTAAAATATAAAAATAGTGTCCGGTCACTCAAATGGAGTGACTTTACTTTACACAGTGTTCAGGAACTCGGAACATCGGCCATCAGTGTTCCTTCGGCACACCAGTCCTTCCTTCAACAACTTCTTCAATATACCTGGGGACCTAACCAGAACACCATACCTAACCATACCTACCCTTTCTAACCACAAACTTAACCTGAACTTAACCCCCGCGCAAAGTGAATACAGAGTTCGGTGTTTCGGCAGCTAACCTAACCGGCCAATCTCGGCAACTTGTTGATACCCATCACTCCGTGATCTGCCGAGGAGTCGCCGCTTGAAAGCCAAAAATACCAACTCACGAACTTTCATAGAAAGCCTTATCAAAGTCACGAAGTTTCACATGTCCGCCGCCTTCTAATTTTTTACATCTATTCCTCACCCTCCTCCCTCCCTATCGGCAAGCTTGGTTGTATAGATACATACATAGGATACATGTACAGCAATAATCAGACGGGGATTTCAACGCAAACTCGAGAAAGTACCAAAACCAATTGACCAGGTCCAGTTTCAGCGAACGCAAGATTGCTCCAATACAGAAAAGTAAGCGATTGAATCAACTCGGATCGTCAAGAAGCAAATTACAAATCGATATCCCGCGTGGGTTTTGACGAGATTGCGACTCGGTGATTGGCTTCGCTTTTTTCGGTGGACGGTATGAATCAATTTCTTCCGTGCCCCGCTTGTGGCGGGAAATCGTTGGGGGTTGAGTTCCTCGGGCCTCGGGGTCCACCGACGGATTTTCGACTGCTGAGATCCGGTTCCAGGGAGGGGAGTTCGGATGGTTTGGAAGCGATGGGTATCGAGAAATGGAAGCCGGAGCTTGCGTGAATGAGAACATTGGCGGGAGTTTGGAAGGGGGGAATGTAAGAAAAGTAGACGTCGAGGATAGGCCCTTTAGCCCAGATCTATGGGAGTTTTGTATAGGCGGCTGGGAGAGGGCCGTAACGGGGAGGATTCCGTGAGCACTGAACCTGGGAGGACTGTCCAGAGGCGTGTTGATGCATTGGTAGGGGAACGATAGTTGCGGGGCGGACCTTCCAGCAACAATCATCGACCCTGGAATCGAGTGGCCCCGGAATTCTGGTGACATTGATGCATCCAGCAACCCAGTTGATTTTAAGCTGGGGAGGACACAGACATCGGTCCCTTTCGCCTCACCGTCCTGGTCGACTTCATTACTAGGATACTGCCCATGGACGTCGTTACCTGGAATGAAATTTATGAGCATCGTTGAATTTACACCTTCAACCTTCGCAAAAAATACACGCACTCGGAGTAAGGTTTTCATCGAGTATGTTGGCCGAATAATCACTCCATTCCTCGTCAGAAACTTCGCGGTCCACTTTTGAATATAAGTATGGATAAAACAGCCAACCATTTCCCCTCACCGTGTGCAAAGGGCATCGCAATCTCACTGAAGAGCTGATAGAATGGAACACCGAGATGCCGCACAACGTCCCTGGCTGTCTGGATCAAACCCTTTGCCCTGGTGGAATTTGCGCAATCCGGCATAGATACTGCTATCCCAGGATCGTACCGCGACATGCGTAGTTATCTCTATGGAAGGGAATCCGAGACGTTCTGCACGGGTCAAGCGACCAGTAGGCCGGACAGCCTGGCCATCGGAATGTTGTTGGCCCGGTTCTGAAATCGTCTACTGAACAGATGAATAAGTAGCCTGCAGGAGGGTCGTGCATTGGCTCCTCAACAGAGAGGTACAATTCTACCATTTGTATCACTGCTGCTTTCGAGGTCAACTCAAATACGAGATCACGATCCAGAGGACGCACAGTAGTTCTCGTGGTTGGATGTGATCCGGAGTTGCGTAAAAACAGAGTTTGCTTGGGCAAGCCAGGACTCCTCCTGCTGCTTCGAGAGCTCGTCCACTCCGTACACAATTTGTTGACCGAATACTTCATCACAATCGTAACTAGATGACCGTGTCAACACAGTTTGCGAAGTGCAACTGAAAAGAAAAATACCGAGTCCAACCGTCCTCCATCGTTTCTTCCGTGACGAATTCGCTAAGGACCCCCGAGGTATGTATCTCTGTACTTGCCAAAACAGCTATTTTGGCCGAACTTTCGAGCTGGGAGCCAGCAGGGCAACATATCACCGCTCCAATATCAAACTCCGCGGCGGCGTCCCAGATATGAAAACTGCGTTGTTTTTTTAAATTCAAGTAACATACCCTCTGGTATTGACCCAATTCCAGAGAATCAACGAGTTTAGCCTCTTGATTCAGATCGTTGAGGTGGATTTTGGTATCATGACCCCGGCTCTCCAGGTCAGGGAGGAACATTTTTCCCTTGACTTCGCCGATTGGAACCTCCACACAAAGCCTATTTGTGGAGCGGCGGATCCAAAATCGGCACTCCTCGGAATACTGTTGACTTCAATTAGGCTGCCGAACACCGAGGATCAAGATTCAAGACTCACTACAGGGTCTTGGAACTTGGAATTCATATAACGGGACGCATCCTGTTATGCAGTGAGATACACTGCGCGTGATATTTGTATTTCTTACGCTAAAGTCTGCATTCTCCGGGAGACTCAGTCGTGCGAAACAAAACAGAATGCAAATACGCACACAGACGCTGTATATGTAAACGGTCGAAATAGGTAAATGTTGATGGACCTTCAAAAAATTACGAAGAGGGACGAGATCTAAGACTTTATTTAGGTGTATTCCGCACGGAATCGAAGCACCATCCCTTACCGTCATTTGCGATTATAGCATGCATACCAGATGAGCTTGCCGCTCCAAATATCTGCAGAATATTGGGATGGCTGGGACCGAACGTTATTATGATCGAGATGGCGCTTGTTGCTGGGACTGACCGGAGCTGTGAATATTTGGCGACTTCCTGCTTCCATTCTTCCTCCGAATTGTCTCCTTCATACACCGCGACCGTCAGGTCACCCTCTCTGCCCTCGATCTTGGCCTGGTAGTACATGCGGTGAACAACCCCGCGATAGCGCGCGCGGTTAGCTACACTCGATCCGGAGTCCAGTCGGATTTCGTGTCTCAAGTCGATGTCGCCCCAGGGAATTCTCCGAAAGTCTGCCGTTCCAGATTCACATCAGGAGGATCTCATATTGTGAGCCACTTACCGGCAGGTATACTTGGATCAGTGGGGTGGATATTGTGGGTAACGTTGCTCGTGAATGTGCCCCCGGCGACGATGAACTGCCTCGAGCACGGGAAAAAGGCGCCGGCATATCTGGGTTAAGCGCCGTCAGCTACGTGGTCCGCGGATGACGAAGAGAGCTTACGACGAGGAGCCCGGGCCATTTATCGTCGTGTGTGAGTTGAATTCCCCGTCTCGAAAAGTTGCGTTGTCCATGACAGTCAGGGAGGAGGAAGGAACACCTGCCATTACCGAATAACCTCTCTAACTAGAGGGGACAAGCTTGTGGACGTTCCTTCTAAGTAGAAGGAAAGTAGTCGTTTCCCTGACCGCGAAAAAACCGGGGACAGGGGCATGGACAGGTCAGTGGACTGGGGGGGGACAGCCCTGTGGACATCTGTACAGCTGTTGAGGTTGTCCCCGGTTGGGGGGAACCGCAGTGGACAAAGGGGACATTAGACTTAAAGGGTATGGGGTGTGCAACTGGACGTGTTGCGGTGGACAGGGTGGACAGGGTCAACCGTGTATACCTCGGTGGACGGTGTGGACTGGGTAAGGGGGTGCAACTGGACATGTTTGAGTGGACAGGGTGGACGTGTGAACCGTGCCAGCCACGGTGGACAGTGTGGACGGGTAAAAGGGTGCGACCAGGTGTTTCTCAGTGGACATGGTGGACAAATATCATAGGGTGCAACCGCTCGCACCGGGTGGACACAGTGGACAGATATTCGTAAACAGGTATTGGTGGACTAGCCAAGTCGTACTACCACTGTGCCACGGGGGCGCACTAACTAACTGTAGCAGTATCTGAGGCCTAATCATCACAAAAATCACAAAAGATCACATTTGAAATGCAACAAGTACATTTGAAAGCAAAATACAAAGACGTACAGTACATTGAAGAACCGCTATAAACCCCCATGTCCACCCGATGTGCACGAAAACCGACAAAACCGTCCTGTCCCCCGTTAAAATGCATCCTCGGGTGACAATACTGCCTCGTCCGAGCCCATGATAAGCACTGTTTCCACGGCACGGGCGAGACGTTTGCCCTCCGCCCGCTCCCCGATATCTTCGTCATTTCCCTCCTCACTGAACTTCAGTGCCTTCATCTCCTCACACAGTGCCCGAGACACGGCCTCGTCACGTTGCTGCTCCGTGTTCACCACACCTTGCATCGGCTCAAATTGTGTTACTGCGGTTGTGGGCTGGAGTCGGCGGCCATGTAGGAGGGTCCCGGGAAAGCGAGGTCCAGCCTTTGCAGCGAGTTTTGCAAACCTGTCGAGATGGGTTTCGTCAAACCTCCCCCGCTGCCAACGATAGGACCTAATAAAGTAGGCCATGGTCGGGTCGGTAGCATCCAATTCGGCGGCCTTGGAGATGAGAAATGCTGCTTCGTCCCGGATGTGGGTGATGACCCGGCGGATTTCGACATTGCACCGATCAATTTCTTCCCCTGCACGCTCGATCTTGAAATAGGAGTCGAGGAGAAGGCGTGAGGCGGGCCTCGCCCAGTCCCGGATGTCATGGACGGTGTCGATTGCGACCTGGTTTCGCAGAATGTCGAAGTCGGCCAGGAAGGCGTACTCCACAACATCGTCCCACTTGAGCGTCCGCCCCGGTGGGCTAAGGGAGGCGGCGGCGGCATTGTATCCCTTAAGGGCGGAGCGAATAGCCTGCGACCGTGCTTGCAAGGCTTTCGCGATGTGACGGCGAAGTTTGTATCCTCCAAACTTTGTCAGCTTCAAATCCGTCTCATCTTCATGTATAAACTTACCAGTCTGGGACATATTCATCTTCGTTAGCTCAAACATCCGCTGAACAACAAGGCGCTCCAGCTTGTTGATGGCTAAGCGGTAACGGCGGGTGCTGACAAGTGTCGCTGCCTCGTCCCACTCTGTACAAGATGGGACCCAGCGGACCTCCACCCCCATCTTTACCTCCAGCTCCTGAACGGCAACCAACGCCTTCTCCAGGTTTTCGGCCGCGTGACGGCGGACAACCTTGGACGCTGTGGACTGAGCCATGTTAACCTCATCCACGCGGTCCCTGTTAAGGTCATGGTGGACAACGCCCGGGTCGATGCGGTTTTGGGAGGAGGGGGACAAGGCGGTTACAGCGGTTGGTGGACAATGAAGAGTGGACAGGGACAGAAAGGTCTCAGCGGTCTGCGCAGAAATGTAAAGTAAAATAGCGACTTACACTCTAGCTTGGAGATTCACCAGCTTCTGGTAGTACTCCATTTTTTCTGTCTCGTCCTCCGGTTCATACTTCAGCTTCATCAACATTTCCTTCTCTGCCTTAAGACGACGAGGGAACTCTGCAACGTCAGTGATCCCCTCGCGCGCCATGGCCTCATACAATGCGGGTTTTGTATCAAGGATGTCGAGCGCCTGCCAGTAGTTATTGACGATGAAGGAACCTGTATTTGATTGTCAGCTTCTGAACATTTATAAGAAAAAATATGAGACTCACTCAAGTTAGCATACACCTCGAAGGTGTCGTGGTGGGCAGTGTATGTCCGGATGGCCTGCTTCCTGTGGAAGGCGCTGGCGTAGCGGGTGGAGCGGGCGAGAGCATTGGATCCGGCGAACCAACGCTCACAACCCTCCATGTCCTCGAGCCCCATTCCAGTCACATAGTTTGCGAGGAAATGGAGCTGGCACAGGCGATTGTGCGCATGCCCGTGAAAAGCCCCAATGAGCCACTTGAGGTCGTACTTCGCGGCCTTTGCTCCGAGGGGGCTGTTATTCACTGTGGTCTCATAGCCGCACGCAATGTCGTAGGCAGCACCGAGCTTTGGCCCAAACGCGTCCAGCAAGGCGTCGGTCATTGCCAGTCCGTACTCGGCCCTTCAAGACAGGAAAGGGTCAGTTATGCAAATCAATGGGTAGCTAAAGACTTACAGTTCACCGCTCCGAACCATGTCCGCCAGGAGCAGCATGAATCCGTGGCGGCAGAGGGAGATGAAGACACCGGTCTCATCGAATATCCCCCACATCTTCGATGTTAACGACTCGCAGAGGTTCTTCCACCTCTCCTCGCAGAGGTTCTTCTTGACTGGATCGTTACTAGTCTAGTCATTGAGTCAGTGATGCGTCGACAGTATTAGATAAAGAACATACTGGGACATTTACCATGCTTTCCAGCGCCTCCTTGGTCCGAAGGGCAATAGCTTCCTTGGACCAGTACTTCACGTCCTCGCGCTTGAGGAAGTAGTCGCCTCCGGCTGCTTCAGCCCGCGGGTCCTTTCGCTCCTTGGAAGCGGAGGGAAGGGCATTTCCATCGTCGTCATACTCAGTGGCTTCCTTGCGCAAGACCCGCTTCAAAGAGTTCCCACCGTCCATGGGAATCATCATGGAGAAAATGAGCTCCTGCTCGCCCTCCAGCTTGTACGTGCAGGCAGGGCACGCATTCTTCAGCCGCCAGTCCGGCGCATCGCGGCCCAAGACCTTCTTAACCCGGCGATCAACACGGTCGAGAATATCGAGGTAGAGGTCGAAGCAGATCGAAAATTGCTGGGCGAGGTACGGTTTATATGTGGTACCGTGAATATCAGCAAGTGTCTTGACCCAGGCCTGGATTGTCACTGTAGGAGTTCGAAGATGGGTGACGCGGAACAGCTCAAGGCAGCGAATGGTAATGGCGACTGTTGGGGTGAAGGGGGAGCAAGGCATTAAGCCTTGGCGCACGAGGCCTGACGCGATCCACTTATCAGACTTGAGCATCGGCGCCCTTACGAGATAACTGTCTACAAAAAGTTCAGATGCGCCTAACAGAAGACACTTGAAACACGCACCAAAGAGATCCACAACCCGTATGGCGAAGTGGGAATCGATGTCGCCCTCCGTCATTGCCTCCCAGCTTCTGTCCAGGCCGTTGTTGGTAGACGCCCACTTCATATACACATCGGTAACATCTTCCATTTGACCCTTGAATCCAGCCACAAGCTTCACTATGAAGTCGCGGCGACTCCGGGGATCCTTGGTGGACCTAGGGAGTGAAATGTGAAGGGCGGTTTCAGGGTGGACAAAGTAAGACCTACTTTTTCTTCGTCAATGTGTCTTTAATGCGGTTTTGCATCATTTCGTGAAATTCACCCCCGCCATGGCTGGTCTCAAATTCAGTCTGACCACTAAGGACGGCTTCCGCATCGTCACAGTCCTCCCAGTCGTCAGAGCTGCTGTCGTCAAGGCCAGACATGGATTCGTCGGACTCTGGGATGTCTCGAAGCTTATCATAAATCATTTTCTGCTCAGCAGTGAGGCCTGTACAGAATATATGAGAGGGAAGATCATTTAAAAGAATAAACGCACGGCTATACCGGTCCCTGACCACGGTACTTGCAGCTTGGCGCCGATCTTGGACCTCTGTTGTTCTAACTGCCTTCAGAACAAGGTGGTTGCCATTTGTGACGGTGGTACGGAGTTTTGCAGGCTTCACCCGAGGAGCAGTGTGAATTACACCTTTTTTATTCAAGCTCGCTGGCATGGTGGTGGAGAGAGTAAACAAGGTCACACTCACACTCTCGACGCGCTCAGTCACGTCGCGTGATCTAGTCATGTCCACCCGGTTGTCCACGGTTCACTGTATCGTGAATGATCTTAAGTCTGCCATCATGTCCACCTGCTGTTCCCCGGTCTCTCGGTTGTCCCCTTTTTTTGAGGGGACACTATGTCCACCGGTACATGAGACGGTTTTGAGGGGGACACAAATGCTTGTTTATGCAATCATGTGACATGGGCTAACTCTGTACCTGACACCTCCCGACGCGTCGACAATGCTTCCCAAAGGTATGTGCGTTCTACCTCATGCCCTCCCCTCTGCCTCTGAGATCCACGCCTGGAACTCGTGGTCACCGAAAAACCTTGTGCCACTCTGTAATTTCGATGTGCTTACTGATTTTTTTTTTCTGGCAGGTGGCTTATTTGCGTTGGAGGATGCGTTAGACTTTCGTTTGGTGCGTCACTATGACCAGGACTTGGGCAAGAGCTAATTTGATAGTGCAGACACGTTCAGGGCGTGTTTTTTCACCCTATGAGGGTAGCTCAATCGAAAGCCCGATCTTCGCCATTGCAACGGCTGTTGTTGCAGCGGTCGATGCTCAAAGTAATGAAGACCTTGCGCAGGCAGACACAGGACCCCCCCCCCGCTCCCTTGATGACCTGGATGGGACGGATTTGGATACCAGCCCCATTGACCACGACCAGCAGCGTGCTGAAGAGCTCCAGGCGCATCACCCTGGCCCCAGCTCCTCGAAGCGCTGTCCCTCCCGGGTTTCTCGTGACAAGGCGACTTCAAAGGCGCGTCGGGCCAAGGCAAGACAGGCGCTCAAGGTTCAGGCCCACGTCGAACTCCTCCCCCCTCAACGGCGACCCCACCATGTTAACGCCTCCGCCACACCTGTCAAGGCACGCTTCAATCTGATGAAAACACGTGTCGCCGCCACTGGATGGATCGGTCTTCGGGACACTGGCCAGTCATCTCAGGAGCACGACGCTGACTTCCAAGAGCCTGGGTGGCACCCTTCACATACTCTTGATGCCTTCTTTGGCCCGCAACCATTGTTTTCGGGCTTCAAGTTAGTGAAGTATCTTAGCTCGTACGCATCTTATCTTCCTTGACCTCGTTGTCCACTCATGTCCACCCCAAGTGCCTGCGGCCCCATAGTTGACAACCAAGGAAAGGTTTTCGGCCTTGTCGCTGGGCACCCCAATGACCCGGACTGGATGAAAAACGTCCACGACCCCGCCGTCGCTGCGATGGACAAGGCCCGTGAGCAGTGCTCCATTTCAGAGGAGGACACGTACCACCGCCGGGGAAACTGGCCCGGCCTTACAGGTGGCCAGTCCCATGGGGGAGGGCAAGTCGAACCAGGTACACTTGTCAACGGTGTTATTAACGCGGCAATCCTCGCTTGTTTGTTCAGCAACATTGCCTTTATTCGCTTAGCTGGATTTGCGACCGGTGGGTCTCCGTCATTTCATTTGAAGGTGGCCCTATCTAAACCTGGCAAAGGTGTCTTTGCCAACTGGGCCCCACGCTTGTTTGACTTCTACGTATTGTACATGCGCCAATTTTACACGCGGAATCCCCACCTCCAGCGGCCCTTCCTCAATGGAATCTGGTCTGCGGTCACCTTCAATCTCGGTCCGCGGACATGCGCCCTCGGACACCGTGACTTCGCCAACCTAGCGTTTGGTTTGTGCGCCATAACTGCGCTCGGTACCTTCGATTATCGAAAAGGCGGCCACCTCATTCTCTGGGATTGCAAACTTATCCTGGAATTTCCTCCAGGCTGTACCATCCTCATCCCCAGCGCCGCGATTTTTCACTCAAACATCCCCATTGCGGATGGTGAACGCCGATATTCCTTCACGCAATATACGGCGGGCGGGTTGTTTCGATGGGTAGAGCATGGGTTTCAGTCCGAAGAGGCGTACTTTGCCTCCCTGACCCCAGAGGCTCAGCGAAAGGAGCGCGCGGAGGGACGACAGCAATGGGGGAGCGGGGGTGACTTATTTTCTACATTGTCTGAGTTAAGGTCTGGTATATAGGTTCTTGTAAAGTCTGGATTTTTATGAAAGCTGGTGGACATTAATTATTATGGACTTGGGACAAATGAAGCGCAAAACCTGAGGAACCATACAAGCAAAGTGGACAGCGGTGGACATTTGGTGGACATTTGGTGGACATTTTTGGCCATATCACGAACTTGCTAGACAAGCGTCACGAACTCGTTATGGCAATTGGTGACTTCTGTGAGGTTATACATCTTGCTCATGCAGAAAATAAAAAATCCTAGGAGGCCATTCTTGAGTACATGCATGTAGACGTCTTCCTGAATAAATGTGGTTTTTTTGGTAATGAGTGAAGAGATTTATGGGTCGGCCCAGAAATCACCTCGATTGTTGCTTGTTTGCATATATCCATCTTGTCTTCCTCCCACCCACCTACCCTACCCGAACATAGCAACCCATCAGAAGACATGTTCCAATTGATACAAACCATCCGGTTGATATCAAAAGTAGTGTAGGTGCTTACCCGGCGGTAATACCTTCTGTTAATTCCTCTCGGGACTTGGTGGTTTGGAGCAGAGCGTTCGGCACATGCCATGTGTCCCAATCGGGACATTCCCGCGCTTATCCCCGGCATCAAGTATCGCATCAACAGCTGTCTATTCCGGGCTGCCGACGGCTCCTCCCATCAAGCTCGCTCGCCACATCATCCCCGCCATCAACACCGCCCGCCACATCATCCCCGGCATCAAAGGTCTCCCGCCACTGCCCCCGACGTTACCGCGCATCAATCGCGCCCGCATCCCTCCATCAAATGTCGCCCGCCGTACCCAATGTTGCCGCCCCATCAATCCCGCCCGCCACATCTATCCCGCCATCAGCAGCCCCGCCGTTGTTCCCGACGTTGCCGCCGCCACATAGCTAAGTCACGGTTAAATCCCTGTTGTACCCGCCGACTTCCAGCATATTTAATACATTTAGTGGCTTATTCACGCGATCATGTCACGGTCAAAGCGATAAATACGAGATGAATTAGAACAGCGTAAGTACATGGCGTGTCGTTATCTAAGCAATAGCCGCCCCGGCATCGTTTCCCTCCTCCATGTCGGCATCCGGGTCGTCGTCCAACTCGTCATCGCTAGTGATGGGCGCTCCATAACGCCGCCGAGGCCGAGGAAGAGGGGCGGTGTCGTCGTCCTCATGCGCATTGGGGTCAGCGTTGCGCTCATCATCGCTGGTGATGAACGCCTTGCTGACCACCTTGGTTCCTGCATATGCAGGGCGGGGGAGGGGACGGGGCTGGGGGCGGGAGGCGGTGTCATTCACTTCAGTCTCGGTAGGCGTTTGCGTCGCTGTGGTCGCGGCCCTCTCTGCCTCCTTCTGGGCGCGGTAGGCGTCGGACTTCGCCTTTGTCGCACGCGCAGCGGCGCGGGTAACCTCGTCATCGCGTGGGGCCTTCTTCTTCGACTTCGCTGGCGCTGTAACGCGCTTTCCGGATGCGGGCGCCTTGACTGCTTTGATGGCGGCAGACGTCTTTGCTGCGGGCTTGCGCACCTTGCGCGCTGCGGCCGGCACCTCCTTCGGGGCCGCCTCCGTGTCGCTTGGGGGCTCCTCGATGATGGGTGCGGGTGGTACCTTCGCAGTGACGCGACGGCGTTTCGGCTTTGGACGAGCTGAAGCCGCATCGCCTCCTGCACCGGCGTCGTTATCCACGTCGTTATCTGCGTCACCGCCATGAGCCTCCTCGTCGTCGTCGTCGCTGTCGGCTGCCTTGCGCTTGACACCCTTGTCACTGCGCGTGTTACGGTGCTTGCGCTCGACAACACCGGCCTTGACGTCGCGGAGCCAGTCGGCCTTGCGTACTGCGAGCTCCTCGGGAGTGAGTTTCTTGAAAAAGCATGTACCGTCTTTGAGCGCATCGTGGAGCTCCTGCAGTGCGGGCAGGGACGTGCTGAGTTCACTGGGGTTCTTGAGCTCAGGGAAAGTCCAGCCGAGGAGGACGATCGAGTAGTGCTGGACGATGTCCTCCTCGTACCAGACATACTGCATCTGCGCGTTCGCGTCGCCTGTGATGTCGACTCAAGATGACTGTCAGTAAACTGCATGCACGCCAGTGAGCTCTAGGACGTACCCAATTTCTCCCCGATCAAGTCCCGGATCATCGACTTCAAGTAGTCCGCCTTCTGCTTCGATGTGCGGCATAGATCTGCAGAAGGTGTCAGTAACGTCAAGTGCTTGACAGGGGACTGAAGACGTACTGAGGACATTGCAGCCAGCGACTGCAAACGCCTCGATCTTTGTCCCAACTTCTGTCGTTACCCACCTCCGCCGTGTAGCGAGTGGCATGTATGCCTCGAGCTCGCGGGAGGTAAAAAACCACTGGGGCTGCATGCTAAAGTCGGGGCTATTTCTGACGATGCAGAAGAAGCCCTCGACCCCAACACGGGTGGCCAGCCCCGCCAGCTACAAGGTCGTCAGGGAGAAAGGTATGATAGGAAAGTGAGACGCACCAGCATCTTCATATTCCTCGTAATGTTAGCCACATCTTGAATCTTTGCGCGCGGTGTCGCGCGCCGCAAGGTAACTTCTTTCTCCCGCCTCTTCCTGAAGTCTTCGATGTACTTGTCCTTCTGCGCATCCGTGAGTCCTCGATATTCAGCGTCGTACTCCACATGGAGGGCGGGCGCATCTTTTGACTCGCCACCTATGAGAGCCACATTAGCTAACTTTTACGAGCGATGAATAAACACGGGGAAAGAGGGGAGTGTGGCGCTATACTTACGTTCCCGGCATTCAGCAGCCTTCTCAGCCGTAAACGCATTGTACGCGTTCTGCTTACTCTGCTGGTGCACCATCTTTGCTCCGCCTTGGAACATCATTTCGAGGAAGTACTTGGCTTTCTGCTTGTGCGCGGCAGCCAGTTCGTCGGCGAGGGCAAGTGTGTCAGCGTACCACTTTGCAAGTGCCTCATCGATCTTTGTCTGCTTGATCTCGCGCGCTGCGGCGCGTTCCTTGAGTTGCTCCCGGCCCAATGGCGCACGTTTTGCGGGCTCCGTATGGCGGATGTGAGGTTGGCTAACGACTGCAATAGTGGTGTAGGATGTTGGCATCGTGCTGAAAAGTCGCAGTGGATGAAGTTGGGCGCAGGAATCAACAGCCTCACGTGGCCTGGTCCAGTCTCGGTCTCGACTCTTGACAATCTTATCTTTTGCATCAATCTTTCATATCTCTTATTGTGAGACCTGATTAAGCTGTTCGTTGGATTTGTCCCTTACTCATGGGGGCCGGTTCTGATGGACTCAAAATATGTTCATATAAACTCTGTATGGAATGGTGCATGTCCCGGTCTTCTGAATAGACTCAAAGCTCCTTGGATAATATATGGCATGAATATCAGGTCTCGGTCTCGACTCTCAACAATCTTATCTTTTGCATCAATCTTTCATATCTCTCATCGCGAGACCTGATTAAGCTGTTCATTGGATTTGTCCCTTACTCATGGGGGCCGGTTCTGTTGGACTCAAAATTCTTTTGTATAAACTCTGTATGGAATGGTGCATGTCCCAGTCTTCTGAATAGACTCAAAGCTCCTTGGATAATATATGGCATGAATATCAGAAGAGAGATGGCGTCGTAAGTATGATGTGTCACTGCTATTCAAGTTCTGATATTTTTGAAAGGCAAATTTCATCTCGTAATAATACATAATACATCGTTAAAAATTCATACCCAAATCTCGTGCCAATGAATCCAGCACCCCCTCGCGCACATTCTCGCTCACCCCCAACTTGAGTAGCTCCTCCGACCATCGCGTCGTGGGAACGAACCGCACCATCATGCGGATAGCCGGTAGGTGAGAAGCTGCGGCCGCGACACCAACGTACACGGTTGTCAAGGGGAGCGCATGGTCGGAGATGGCTCTCCCGGGTGTCGAGGGCAAGGGTGAGGCTCTGGGACGGGTAGGTGTAAGAAGCTGCGACACAGCGTACGTGGGAGGGGTTGCCGCTGTAGAGGATCAGTATATGTACATGAAATAGAAAAGAAATAGACATACATTGAGGCGCATTCGCATGCGCGAGTTGATCTTCGAGCGAAGCAATAACAGGGAGCAGGCGCCTCTGCTCGTCTGCTGCAGCCTGGACCTGGCTGTACAGAATCTGGGCCTCAGCCATAAGCTCACCAACCTGCGTTGCCGTCACATCAGTTTCTTGTTCGAGCTGTGCGATCCGCTCCAATGCAGACATCAACGACAGCGCATCGGTGGAGTACTCCGGCTCCTCAGAGCCGTAGCGCGACGACGCTGGCGAAGCTGTGGGGCCACCGTCGCTGCCACCAGCACCGCCAGCATCGCCCTCACCGTTGTCTCCACTACCCCCCGCAACAGCAGGGAATGTGAAGCCAGCGTGACGTCCGTGGAAGACGTAATGCGCAGAACCAGCGTACTTGGGAGTGGGGATGAGGGTGTTTGGCGGGATGTCGTTGGGTGCTGGGGGACGGCCGCCCTGAGTAAGTGGCCAATTCCGTAAGAGTGCGTTGGCCGTCCAATTGAGGACTGTTGGGACGCCAACCGACTCGATGAAAGTTTGTACGATCTGGGCGATCGGGAGGTGGCTGTCCGGGTTCCGGCGGACAAACGAGGGCGGGAGGTAGACGCTAGCCCGTAGATATTCGGGTGCCGGGGGCGTGTTCGGTGCGGTGGTGCCTTCAATATGTAAGAGCATGGTGGTCGATCCCCAAGTGCGATCCCACATCGTAATCTTTTTTTGGATGGTGAGTGCGTAAGAAGCGCCGAGTTGGGTATCACGTACCAGATCGAAGATCAGTAGCCGTACTTTCTCCCCAAATTCCTTGCGTGCCGTATACCCAACAGCGTCCTGCGGCACGGAGTCGCGGAGGCCATCGAACTCAGGGAAAAATCCGTTGCCGTTTGGGTAGTGCTGATTGTCTTCGCTCGCACCCGAGGCAAACCATGCGATATCACCAGAAAGATAACGTCAGCGGTACGTATCCCAGTCGGCAGGGATGCCTAGATGGCGCCGTAGCTCGAATAACCCCAGGGGATTAAATTTCAGGGCGTGCAGGGGTAGCGGGTTTTTTCGGGGACGGCCGTTGAACGAGGGAGGCTGGACGGGGAGCGATGTTGCGTGAGGTGCATTCCAGTTGTGGATATACACAGCAGTAGGGTGCCGGGAACCTGGCGGCACTGGCCCAGACGACATGGTCGTTGATAAGAGAGAGACCAGTGGTTTCCCACAGTGTTAAGCGCGTTTAAGCGCGTTGATGGCGTGTCCAAAACGGGAATGCAAACTATAGAAACCTCAACTTAAGGCGGGACAGTGCATATTCCGGCTCCTAATATAACCTAAATTGTCAAGGATGTGTGTATCAAATTTACTGGAAAAGCTCACACTATAAGTTAATTTATTGGGTATGATATACCACTAACATTCGTCTAGCAGAGAACTGTTCATATGCTTTCAGTATCACACTAAATAGTGTCAGAAAAGACCAGGTAGTAGTGCTGATGATTGAAGATCTGTTAAAAAAATAGTCTTGAAGGTCAATCAGCCCAGCAATTTGTGTGTGGTCACGAACAAGGAGTTGCATTTTTCAGGTTTGCGACAGTATAGCAAAAGTACGATGTACTATGAGAAGCTGAAAACTTGGCATATAGTATCTAGCAACATGTACTACATTCTGCGAAAAATCTGGATGATTCTGAACATCTTGAATTTCGACCCCAAAATCGAGTTTTCGGGGAATTCCTCAGGCAGGAGGGGTCGGATGGCCTCTAATCTCTCTCAGAATGAGAAAACAAGTTCTTGTTCCAGATATCTTTCATCAGAACTGGGGTTATGGCACGGAGAAATGGCTTGGTGTCGAGAAAGTCCGGAAACGAGGCTAAGTTGAACAGTATAATATGGTTTCAAGTTGCATCCTAATGAACCGAGACTGCAATTTGAGATCCCATGCTTCCCCTTGGACAAACTTTTGATATATCCGAGTTCCATGGGCATAATAGAGCCTACTGGCTTCCTCAATAGTGCTTGGAGCTGGTTATCCCGAATGCCAGACACGAAATGGTGATTTTGACCGGAATTTTGGCTGGCAGACACAGAGATGACCATACCGAGCCTTCCACTGGGCCGTTTTCCCTCTAGTTTTTTGTTGAATAAACCAATAGTAGTCTAAGAAACGTTTACACGTTAAATGACGCGTGAAATCTCTCCCAACCCCCAGAAACGGGACGTGTTTCTCCTCAAGTCCGGGGTTCTTATTTAAGTCACCGAGTTCGGACCGAGCCTCCTAGCCAATGAGGCATTTGCTTGGCAGATGTCGTAACCACGATCCCTTCAATCAAGTTTGAAATCGTCTCTACATTTACGAAAAACTACATTACATGCCATCGCCTGTACTAAGATTCTCCATGAGCTGAATTACGAGGTCATCATCAAAATCATCTTCACGTGCCAACCCATTTGCCACGTAATGACGGCGCTCGGCGTCGGAAAGGCTGTCGATTTCATCAGGTTCCTCATACTCGACGACGACAGTCTGCACATTAAGAATCTGCTCCATCCAGAGGGGAGGCGGGATGCCATCGCGTAAGGTTGGATCTCGGCCCTCACGATCCCCGGGGAACAGGGATCCCGTAAAGCCGGCCAAACGAGCTGTCTTGGCCAAGCGTGCAGCGATGACCCGGTTGACGCGGGTACGGGAACTCCACTCGGCTTGGAGCGTGTGGGCGAGGATGGGGGATACGATGAGGTTGGCGGCGATGGCGCGATAGTAATCGACGTGGTCGTCCAGCATAGCCGTAATCAGTCGACAAATTTCGACATTGAGGCGCACTTTCTCCTCTTCCGCGCGCTTCAAGCCGAAATATAAGGTCATCGCCTGGCGACGCGCAGGCTGCGCCCACGGCTGCTCGCGAATGTCTTGGCGGGTTTCCCGAAGCCAGTCAAACTCGGCAAGGGAAGCTCCGTTCACGATGGCCTGCCAAGTGAGTCGGGGACGCGGCGGGTTTAACATGACAGCAGCGGCGTTGTACCGTTCGAGGGCCTTGCGGATCGCCTCGGCCCTGGTCTTCAAAGCTTTCCCAAGCTTCTCGCGCATCTTGTAGCCTGCCGCCGTCAATCAGAAGTCCATACATAATATAAGAAACAGTATTTGACTCACCGACACCACTCATACCAAGTTTCGTCATCTCAAAGAGACGCTGGACGACGAGACGCTCCAGGTCGCTGACCGCGACCTTGTATCGACGCTCAGACATGAGAACCATCGCATCTTTATATTCCTGCGACGTGGGGGTCCAGCGTTCGATGATCTTGTGTACATCTTCAAAGCGGCACACTTCTTCTTGGGTCGTAAGATATTTCGTGTACGACGTGCGATACTGAGTTTTGACACGAGCGATTTCGGCACGCTGGTAGCCGTGGTTGATGATGTTGTTGTCGAGTGCACGGAAAGCGACCTTTGCCGCCTCGGATTCTTCGCTGTCGCCATATTAATATCGGACATGAGCGACGTAATGGGACGTACCTGCGTACATGGAGCTTCATAAGCAACTCCATGTATTCGACGGTTTCCGAAACCTCGGAGGGCTCCGACCGGAGACCCTTGAAGTAATTTTGTTCGCTGAGCAGATCTGCCTCGTAGTCGGAGGCTGTAGTACCCATCCGTGCCTCGAGCACATCGAGCTGTCCGCGATTCATACTAATTTTCTCGAGCGCCTGACGGTAGTTCTGAAAAATAAAATTGCCTCCAAAAAATGAGTCAGCTGCACGAAAATCAGTGTAACTAAGGAACGGTACCTGACGAGGCATGCTTATCCAGATCGTGGAAGTCAAAGTGTTCGTCGATCGCTTGCTGCCGGTGGAATGGGTTCGTTAGGCGGGTGACAGGAGCCAGGTGATTTGATTGCCCAAAAGTGCGTTCACACTCCTCGAAGTCTTCGAGGCCTACACCCTCCACATATAGTGGATGCCAGCCAACCTGGCAGGCACGATTGTGGGCATGACCGTGGAACGCGGGGACGACTCCTCTGAGATTCATAGCTACAACGCGGGAACCAAGAGAACTGCGAAGAAGAGTTTTGAAAAACGCGCACATGATATCGTAACCCAATCCGATATCCTGGCCATATCTGTCCAGGAGTCGTTTGATCATTGCGAGCGGATATTTCATTCTAAAGGGGATGCCAGGTGAGAGGAAATCAGTTGATAATACTTATCGGAGGGACTTACAATTCCCCACTGCGGATCATGTCGCACATCACGATCACATGGCCGTGGCGACAGACTGTCAAGAAGATGCCCGAGACTGCGAAAAGTGCGAACATCTTCTTGCGCTGCTCGGGCCCAGCATTCCGCCATCTGTCGACGCAGGTGTTAATACACTTAGCCAGTTCTTCAACCTCCATTGCGTCCACTTCATTCACATTCAGCCAGGCAATGTCGTCGTCAAGATCTTCCGTAGGCGCCTCTTGATTTTCACGTGCTGATGGATTTTCGGAGCCAGATGCACCGGACTCGGTTCCAGATGCTGCGGCGGTTGCAGATGGCGCGGCGCATGAAGCGGTTGCAGATGGCGCGAGTGTGGCGGTTGCGGACGAGTGCATTTGGGTGAGTACCGGACCAGATCCACGCGGTTTCTGGACATTGTGAGAAAGAGGATGATCTGGTAAGTATGGGGGACTTACTTTTTGCGAATTGGTTACTTCATCCTTGAAGATGTCGACCTCTGTCGGGGTTATCCATCTATCATGAAAGGAGATTCGATCATCGGCACGCGGATTACCGGCACGAAATGCGTCCCAGACAAGCTTAAGTGAGTTATTGCCGTCCATGCAGCTCAGCCATGAGAACTTGAGCTTGGGTTCATTGATAATCTTGTAGAGGCAGGGAGGGCAGACATTATCCATGTACCACCTGCCCTCCCTTCCTAGTGCACGCTGCGTACGGAGATCAACGCCCCGAAGGATCTGGAGGTACGCATCATATGCGATCGTCAGCTGATTCTGTAGTGATCGCTTGCGCGGGCCCTAAAAAAATTTAGAATATTATGATAAGTATGGTAGTTAGAAAAATATAATTACACCGTGAAGATGGGTGAGCGTCTTCCCGAGTGCATGAAGACTGAAACGCGGGCAGACACGGTGGAGCTGCCGGTAGATCTCAAAGAGACGGAGCGGGAAGACAAGGCCCGGTTGCTCGGGGGAAGATCCGATGTAGCCGTGACGGATTAGCGCGACGTTCGCAGTATCGGAGGGCTTGGTGAAGACGAAATAACGAGGGCAGTCCTCTGTAAGAATAATGTTGAGTACCTAGCTTCAAAGAACGGAGAAACGTACCGTCAAAACCAAGGGTGGGGACAGACCACGCATGCGTTACATCGGCAGTGGTCTCGAGTGCCCCGTACGCCTTGAGCTCCAGATAGGCATCGATGAGGGCTGGGAGTTGGCGCGTCCAGGAGTCTACAACCTTCTGGACGCGGTCATCGCGTATACGAAGGTCACCACGACTGAAACCAATAAGTACATGAGAAAACAGCATTGCCTGAGGACGTACAAACCAGGCCGCACTCCCGCCATAACAGCGTCGAAGGTGGCGTCTTGACCGGCGTGGCTCTGGAGCATCCCTTCTTCCCCAGGGGGGAGCTGCATGAGGGCTTCATCTTCATCGCTGTCGGCATCTTGCCAGCTGTCGAAGTTGCCCGCCTCGCCCATCTCCACATCTTCACCAAGGATATGCTGTCGTTGCGAAAAACTCAAAGCTAGTAATGGGGTCAGCGCGAGGAATACCTAAGGAAGCGAGGGACGCGACGCACTGGAGAGCTGCTCGTGATACAGACGCCGTTCTTTCGCAAGTTGGGTCCCAGTGCGATTGGTCTTGACAGTCACAGTATTAGACCTGCTGAGACCGCGGGTCAGGAGTCCCGTGTTGCCGTAGGTGATCTTGGACGACCCAGATAGTCCTTTACTCATTATTTGAAGGGGGCGCGCAGAAAACGGCAAGATGTCGACATTCTGCCATCTCGACCTCTGGAGCATACGCGAGCGCCATCGCGATTTGTCGCGTATCAAAGATCTGCGCTGGATATCACTCGCGGATGGTTGGGATAAAGTTAATATATTGACGTAGAGCGACAGCTGGGGGAATATTTCTAACAGTGCATTTTAAAAACAGTGAGTAAATCAGTAGGAAAAGCAGGGCACGGCCGGGCCCGACGGTTCACGTGATGGCGGGGCGGGAGGAGCGGGCTACGGCAAGTGTTCGTAGGGTGGGCGACAGGGCGGTGATCATAGAGGCGCGTGGGCCTTCAGCGGCGCGACGGCGTGATGACGCACGTGAGACGTCCTACGTGATGAATACGGTCCGCACCGTGGGCCCGGGGGAGAGAGTGGCGGGAGACGGCGGCGGTAGGGGCGTGGGGCGGCGCGGCCGGATTCCCTTGGTGATCGTGGCATGGCGCGCACGACTTAAGCGGCGTGATGGCGGGTGCGGGGGTTATCCACCATATGCGGGAGACGGCGGAAGATGGCCGTGGCAGGTATGGCGGCCGGATTCTCTTGGCAGCGGGCGCTATAGCAGCGGTGGCGGCGGGGGCAGCAGAGACGGCGGAGGCAGAGGCGGCAGAGACGGCGGAGGCAGAGGCGGCGCGCAGCGGCAGAGGCGGCGCGGCGGTAACAGCACAGCCGAGCACGGGCAGAGGGCGCAGAGGGCGGTGAGCAGCGAGGGGGCGGCGGGCAGCAACGCGCGAACCAGCGACGACGTGGTTGATGGAGAGGTGACCGGAGTGATACGGGTGACGTGACTGATGCGATGGGTGATGTTCCTAAAACAGATGGGCCAGAAGCGGACAACCCGATTGGGACACGCGGCATGTCCCGGACGCTCGAACCAAGTCCACCGAGGGAGTTTACAGGAGGGTATTACCGCCGGGTAAGCACCCACACTGCTTTTGATATCAACCGGATGGTTTGTATCGATTGGAACATGTCTTCTGATGGGTTGCTATGTTGGGGTAGGTCAGGTGTCCCACCACGACGACACAATCTTGGGGAATTCTGTTGAATCACACATTGGCGTGAAGCCCTATGTCCTCCCAGTCTTCTCACCCTTCAACGCACTTCGTATCGTCGATATCTATTGCACAAACTGCAAAACAAGCGAAAAAAGATACCTCTTCTCACAGCGCCGCTGTCCAGGCTCATCGACTCGCAGTTGCCCAGCATCGTTCCAGGTGAGTCAAAATCCATCTCCACCCACTATTCATTCAAATTGGAGCCAGGAACATCGAGGATTTGAGAGAAAAGGCTCGCCTTCGCATGGCTCGGTACTTTGATTCTAAACTTCCCCATCTCCAGCTCAGCGCACCATTACAGCCGCTGCAAACTAGCCCGTGAGGATCCGGCAGAGCTTGAGAAGCTTAAGAAGAATGCCCGAGATGCCTCCAGTCGTTATCGAGCCAAGTGTGTACCTACCTTCCACACCCCTCCACTTACTAAGTTGGTTTGGTGGCAGACACAGCAAGAATCTCGCTGCCATGCAGAAAATCTATCGCATTAAGAAAGACAAGACGGGTGGCGGCACGAAGAAGGGGAAGTCAGCGGCCGAGGTCAAACAGCTGGAGGAGTGGGCGGCAGAGAATCGGTGGGCGCAGGCAATGCCAGACCATATGAAGACTGGGAATGTTAAGGTGATGATTGTGAGCAGCAATTAGACTGTGGTAGAGTACATTGGGGATGAATACCATGGTTTGTGATTTTTGTCGTCCGCGGTGGACGCAGCGGTTCCCGAAGGATTGGTGGACAGGTCGCGTGGACAACTGCGCACTTGTAGCACTTGTCCATCGATTTTCCTGCACGTGACCAAAACCTCGTTGGTTCACCTTTCCATGACCTCGACCAACTACTACTGTTCCCCTCCGATCCACTGGGATCTAGGCTCCCCTGAAGGCACCCCCAAGGGTGTATGGCTCGTCGTTAACCCCCACGCCAGGAACCAGGGGATAGGGCTGTACACGTCATGGTAAGTCTTTCACTGTCACCGATTTTTACCTCGTTGACCTCAACATCTCCAGGCCTTCAGCAAAGGCTGCCTCCAATGGAATTTCCAGCGCAGGCGCGACCTGGTACCCGTCCCCTGAAGCCGCGCTCCCGGCCTGGCATGCCCGTTGTCAGCTGGGCGTCCATACTCACCCTGCCGATCCGAACACGGCCCCCAAGAACGAGCCGGATGTTTTCATGTCATCCCCGGCTCACGCCCCTCCAAGTTCGGGCTCTGCGCACCCTGTTCACCCAGCCCAAGAGTCTCGTGTCGCCTTCGCAAAGGTATATATGCAGCTGCCTGGCCATGACCCCAACGCGTCGTGTTTGCTCGTGGAGGGCCGTCCCTCCATTAGCGCGGCCGGGCACCACTATCCCGGTTTTCCGGCAATCGACTTCCGCACCCCCCAGGCCAATACTGCGGGTTTGGCTGTGTCTGTCTTCGAGCCCTCCACACCTACCAAGACGGCGATGTCTTCGTCTCCTGCCGCTGTGCCTCTTACCTCCTCTCTGCCTCTTGCCTCCTCTCCTGCGGCTGCTCCATCGTCGCCTATTGCCGCGCCATTCCCCCCCATGCCGCAGCTTTTCTTCGCTGTGCAAGGGGGGGAGTGTGTTTACAGCGACCGCTTTACTGCCCATGCTGCGTATCAGCGCTGCCTCGAGTCGTGGGCCACGGAAATCTGTGCACGACGACCAACCTGGATAAGGCGACTTTGGTGGCGGCGGGGCATGATGTCGAGCAGGCCGAGGTGATCATGGCAGCTTGGGCGGTGGAGGAGAGGGAAGCCGCGCGGCTGGAGACAGAGGCCGTACAGCAGGAGGAGGCTAAGAACCGAGCGGAGGCTTCAGCGCGCCGCCGTGCTGATATTGCAGCGGGAGTCGCGGAGCGTAAAGTTAAGGAGGAGAGGGGAAGACTGGCGCGTCGCCAGGCAATCCTTCAGGCCTCCGCTGAAGCTGCGACCCGGGTGGGGGAGGGTAGTGGCAAGGGAAAAGGACGGAAGCGATCGGTGTCGTGCAACAGCGACAGTTACGATGAAGGATTCTACGACCTCACCAGCCTCAACTTGGACGAAGTGGAGGAGCTCCAGTCCAGCCCACGCAACCACTGCCAGTCCAGCCAGCACCGCGCCGCCTATCAGCCACCGCCTTACTGAATTTTTAGTTTTAGTTTTTTTTTGCTATATAACGACCCAAACTCCGTACCGCGTGCTTTGTATTTCTTATCTCTTGAATAGATGCTCGTCTTGCACCAGTCCATTGAATGGTTGGAGGTAGTGGACATGTCGTCCACCAGAGTTTCTGTGGACAGTCACAATGGTGGACAACATGTCCACCAAGGTTCATGAGGACAATGATCACCAAAACGGCACGTGATTCACAGCACTTTTATTTTTCAACTCTCAACGTCCACATCCACCAGTCCACTCGTGAACCGAGACACCATGTAAGTCGGTCCACACAAAATGACCACCTTTTGTTGCTAATCCCTCCCCAGTTCGATGCCATCGACCAGAAGCCAGAAGGCGCAGGCCAAGAGGCCGGTGCGCAAAAACGCGACAAAAAGCAAACCCAAGGCAGCGCCCAAGCGAGCACCAGCAACCCGCAGGTGCGCTGGCCCAAAAAGGAAGGGGAGTGGATCTGCAGGTAAGGGGAAGAAGGAGGACGAGTTGGAAGAAGAGGAGGAGGCGGAGGAGGCGGAGGAGGAGGCGAAGGAGGAGGAGGCGGAGGAGAAGGAGGAGGAGGGGGCAGACGAAGGGGACGACAGAGGCTCCGTTAGCACGAGGGCCACCCCGGAAGTCCCTGCCCATGATCTGCCCACCGGATCGTCTGACGACACCTCCTTGATCCCACCCATTGTTGCCGCCAGCTCTCGCCCAGTCCCCACCCAACCTGCGCGCACCCAGACGAAGGCCAATGATGTGACTGTGCAGCAGAACACCAACAACGCGCTCGCGCAGCAGAAGAGCGACGACGCGCTTGCTCAGCGGAAGAGCGACAACGTGCTTGCTCAGCGGAAGAGCGACGACGCGCTCACGCAGCACAAGAGCAACGACGCGCTCACAGAGCAGCAGAGGGACACGGAGATCGCGCTCGCGCAGGAGTTTGATGAGGCGCTCGCGCAGGCGCAGAGGGAGGAGGCCGCACTTACCGAGCAGCAGATTGACGACGCGCTCGCCGCAGAAGAGGAGGCCGCCCTTGAGCAGCAACAATGCGAGGCTGAAGACGCGTTGGCTCAGCAGCAGCTGGAGGACGACCTCGCGCAGGAGGATATCGAAGATGCGCTGGCCCAGCAGACCCCCCGTCTCGCGTCTGTCCCCCCCAAAACCCCCGGTTCCACATCTGTCCCTCCAGAATCGTCAAGTGTCGCTCCTGTCCCCCTCGAAACCGGAGGTTCCACGCCTGTCCCCCCCGACACCTCAGGTTCCGCACCTGTCCACCCCAAAACCTCCGGTGACGAGTCCAGCTCCAAGGACCTCCCACGCAGCGCGCTGCCGCCATTGCAGGGGGGGCTCTGGTCCGAGCGCACCGACGGCGCTCCGCAGCCACCCGGGAAGGCACGTCGAGCTTTGGAGAAGCCGGGCGCAGCGATGGTGGCAACGCAGAAGCTGCAGCTGCAACAGAAGCACGAGTCTGCCGCCGCATTTGAGGAGGAGCTGTGCAAGCTCGACGAGAACCTCAAGACTGCGGCTGTAGACCTCACGAAGAAGTACGGGAAGAAAGCGGAGGACGTGGAGAAGGCTATCCGTGCAAAGTCATTCCTCGGGGCGGACCGGGTGAAGAACCTCTGGAACGCCAAGGTCCACCACCTCTCCAAGGTTCTGAATGAAGGTACGCACGCATGCAATGGCCACGGAAGTATGTACTTCTCATCATGGTGCAGGGCGTCCCGTCGGCGAAAAGCTGTCCATTGCAGAACTTCAAAAGCAAGTCAAGACATACGAAGGCTTTGAAAACATGGACACCGACGATGAGGACGAGTTGATCAAGGAGCTCTGCGACTCACAGACCGCCAAGTTCACGGGGGTGCGCCTCAGCAACGCGGCAGCAGCGAAGGACTGTACCGCCTTCGGGACGCGGATGTCCCATGAGGTGAGTCTTGTCCGGCCTGTATGAGAACATTTTTAGCTAACCTAACACTAGATTCAGGCCGTACACAAGCGGACAGGGGCCGCAGTTTTCATGATTATAATTCGCGGGAACGTGAACGACACCATCGTCCCCCAGTTTGTCGGATCACCTGGGGCCGAGGCCTTCTTCCAGGAGGTGCACCACATGACGGCCGAACACTACCTGGAGCGCGTGGACGCCTGGTCAATTGCTCGTGGGAAGCTCGTAGACACAGAGAACTTTGTGGAGGTAAAGAAGGATCTGGTCAAACGGATGCAGCTGGGACTAGGTAAGTCTTACCTTTCTACGACTTGAGTTTGCTAACCGCATTGTAGAGGCCTTCACGCACGAGGAGACGCCGATGCAATACGCGCAATTCGAGAAGTCCATTGCGCTCAAGCACGATGTGAATATTGTTGGGTGGCCGGACAACATCCCCTTCAAGGCACCCGGCGACTTGGACCACAACTCGACCCGCACCATCCACAAGCATCTCCTCACCGGCGAGATCCATTTCGAGAAGCTTGACCCCGAGGTGCGCGTGGTGTATGAGGCGGAAGTTGCGGCAGCGGACAAGGCAGCACTGGAGGCCAAGGCGGCGAAGAAGAAGGCCACAGCGGCGGCGAAGAAGAAGGCGGAGAAGGAGGCAAAGAAGCAGCTGGCGGAAAAGGGGACGACGAAGAAGAGGAAGAGGGGTGAGGACGACGAGGATGGCGAGGATGACGATGACGAGGAGGAGGACAACGACGAGAAGGCCCTCACCGCGGATGCACTGGCAGCCCTCTTGCGGAAGCGCGCGATGGAGACGGTGAAGAAGGCGAGGTACTGGGCAAGGCAGAAGGAGAAGGCGAAGGCGAGCAGTGGAAAGGCAGCGCCAGGAGGGAAGAAGGCCGCGAAGAGTAGGGGTGCACCGGCGAAGAAGAAGCTGAAGAGTAAGGAGTTCGTGGCGGACAGCGAGGAGGAGGAGGAGGAGGAGGAGGAAGAGGAGGAAAAGTCGTCCCACCACGACCTGCCTTACTCGGCTCCGAAGGTCATCCCGGCTGCCATCCGGAAGCTCATGGAGCGCAAGGAAGCCGAGAAGGCAGCTGCCGAGAAGGCTGCCAAGCACAAGACCCGGCGCTCGTCCAAATCGGCTTCCACCTCCGCCTCTGGTTCCTCCCGGCCAAAGACGAAGGCCAAGGACACCTCCCGCAAGCGCAAGAAGGTCGAGGCCGAGTCTGACGACGAGGAAATGGTCCAGGCAACGGCCGAGACTCTCCAGTGGCGCCGGCGCGACAAGGTTGACAAATGCGCCAGGGTAATTGAACAGCTGCCTCCGGGTTCCCGTCATCTCTCCGATATTGCCGGCTCCGCCTCCGACGACGAGTGATATGGTCCGTGCACGCTTTTTTTGCATCGTTTTTTTTTGCTTTGACTTACCGCATTCCGATATATTGCATGTAGACACGCTGTCGTGCAATTGTATTTCTTTTCGACTTGACATGTGAACTAAGATCTAAGTTACGGTAACACTGACTACAAGTGGACAAGTGGACAAGTGGACAAACTGCGTCAGACTGGGGGACAGGTGGTGGACACCAAGGCCTAGGAGGACAGTCATGCCAGACTTGAGGACAGGTGGTGGACACATTCTTAATAACTCGGGACATACTAGTGATGCCTCGCTTATGTAGTGTTAGCCGTTCAGTGATACATAATAATGCCTCGCTTATGTAGTGTTAGCCTTTCAGTGATACAATTAGCTATACAACTATGTGGTATAGCACTACAACACGTTCTGTCCACTGTGTCCACCCGGTGCGAGCGGTTGCGAGCAGTTGCACCCTATGATATTTGTCCACCATGTCCACTGAGAAACACCCGGTCGCACCCTTTTACCCGTCCACACTGTCCACCGTGGCTGGCACGGTTCACACGTCCACCCTGTCCACTCAAACACGTCCGGTCCACCCCCTTACCCAGTCCACACCGTCCACCAAGGTATACACGGTTGACCCTGTCCACCCTGTCCACCGCAACACGTCCAGTTGCACACCCCATACCCTTTAAGTCTAATGTCCCCTTTGTCCACTGCGGTTCCCCCCAACCGGGGACAACCTCAACAGCTGTACAGATGTCCACAGGGCTGTCCCCCCCCAGTCCACTGACCTGTCCATGCCCCTGTCCCCGGTTTTTTCGCGGTCAGGGAAACGACTACTTTCCTTCTACTTAGAAGGAACGTCCACAAGCTTGTCCCCTCTAGTTAGAGAGGTTATTCGGTAATGGCAGGTGGGAAGGAAGGATCGATAGGCGCCGGACAGCCTTCCCCATTATGTAAAATTGAACCCATCAGCTGTCAAGTGCTTCCTGTGGCGATGTAACAGTGGTGGTGAACAGCCCACAGAACACCGAATTTTCAATTCAGGGCCAGACCGTACGCTGCAAGGTACTTACTAATTCTGTATGCGAGCGCCGAGAGCAACCAGTGATAGAACCACGTCGTACTTAAGAATTATGAACGGGTGCCGCGGCGGTTGATGCTACCTATATTCTCCGATCGAGAGCTGGTTGAGCCGGGTTGTTTAACCAGCGTTGAAGAAAGGATATTTAACCCAGGTTGATGCATGAATGAGAGTTCAGCGAGGCGGCACCGGCGCCGTGCCGAACCATCGAAGGGGGCGTGGATGAAACTCCGCCATCATTCTCGGGTATTGCCGAAATCGATGTAACTTGACTGAAATTTTGGGATTCGATAAAGCAGATATGTTATAATACAGCGAGGAGGCTTCCAGTGGGTCCACCGGGACGTCTTAAGTATTAAATGTCCGGAAGTACCCCGTTCTAATGGCAGAAACAAGTAAGCCGTTGCGCAGCCGTCACGGCCGTGGAGGCGGAAACCAATGCCGTGACCGTGCCGTTGACCTCCATAGAAAATACCCTACAGAGCGGGCACGGCTGGCACAGGTGCCGAGGAATCGTGGCCACGGTCACGGTGAACTCCTAGCGCCTCGGCCCGCTTAGCTGTGATTTGCTATTCGCCTGCCAGATAGATTCCCACCGGTGATGCTGGCATGCGAGTGGTTCGCATTTGGCATGCTGCATCTTGTATCTGTGGAGCCTGGCATGGATGCCTGAATCCGTCCGAGTCGAAATGAATCCAGCAACGCCGCCGCCGATGACGAGGCCAAGCGCTAATGCCGATCCGGAGCTGAAGAAAGGATGGTCGATCCGACCAAGAACACCCTGGCAATTGCACCGCGGAGCCGAAGTGGCGGTTATCGGCGATTTAAAATGTCGGTCATGCAGAATGCACTTGGAAGATATCAAACCGGTATGAACCTATTCTGTCGCGTCGCCTTTTCGGTTCCGGAGCGAGGAAGAAACGAATGAGGGGGAGTAGGAGGAGGAAAGTCAAAAAAGCGAGGGAGGAAATGCGAAAGTCGAGAATGTTAGGCCAAGGGAGGAGAACAAATGAAAAGAAAATGCATGGAAAGACCGCCGAGGGTTCCGATTTCGCATCCTTCGCAGGTCGGTCAGCTCAGGTGTGGATTGAATTAAATTTATTAGGTGGACGCAGGACGGAGCCTCCCAGACTATGATGACGAGGAGAGAAGTGCCAGGGGTCAGTGGACAGTGAGGAAATTGCACTTCACGTGGGATCGGATCCTGGGGTCAGTGCCAAGCCCTCGACAGATGAGTCGAACGCCGTTCATAAATTCCATTCATGGAAGAGTTCGAGCTTGTGTGGAGTGTCTGGCCAGGGCGTTGACCTGAAATACATTCGGAGGCTTGGCACCGTTTACGAATCACTGTGCAATATCGGAACATGTCGCCTTCGGCGGCGGGATTTCACCGCGTCATGACTGGCTGAATTATGGATACCGGATACCGACCCTGAGATATGTACTTTCATGTTCAATTCGACAAGTCAAGCGTCGCGCCCAAAGTCACGCCCATAAATTACAACCCCAATTACAACCCCAGTAATATTTTTCTACCGATTCGTGTGATTTCTTTGGAAGGAAAATATGTCGCCATCGTGCCGAATGGATCGAAATAGTGCAGTTACGCTCGGCTCCAATGATGGGACGAGGAACACGGAATGTTCAATTTGTTTCCGCAGCACGGACCGAGGTGCGTACGTAAATCCAGGGCAGGATACACAGGGACAAACAGGGTGTCACCACCTGTCTTTTCTTGCTCGCCCATGTTTCGTGCCACCGACTCGTACGTCCACTAGACCACTTTTTTTTCTGTGCTCATAGTCTGTCCAGTCCTGTATTTGGCGGCTCACGGCGGGACTCGACGGGCTCGCAGGCAAACAGCACCATCTCCATGTCCGGCTCCACCAGGCACATCCTCGCCCCAGTGGCCATGTCCTCCGGCTCCTCCTACCTCGAGCCCCCATCTGCGCCCTTTGCAGGCGCAACTCGCCCCGCCTCGCCCTCGGGGAGCACCCACTCGCTCGCAGCCAACTACCTCCCCTCCAAATTCTCCAATTCCATGATCTCAAGACGGCGCGGCTTCGCGGGCAAGGGCGCAGGCGGCGGGGTGGGGATGTTACCTAGGGGAGGAGGCGTGGAAGCCTTCCGGAGCGGTGCGGACCGCATGCCAAGCGCCACCGACGAGGATTACGACGGCGTCGACTCTGGGCTCTTCCGCGCCAAGGGCCGCGGCGGCCGCGCCGCTCGCTGGACCCGCTTCAAGGCCATCCTATTCGCAGCCAACATCGTCTTGTCCTCATACTCCCTCTGCGCACTCATCTTCGTGCTCCTAACATACTTCCGCGCCCTCCATGACGCTCCGATCCTCCTCGTCGCCAATACTACCGAGCTCGGTTTCTCCACCGCCGCCGCCGCTGTAGCGTTTGGCGTCTCGCTGATAGGGTTCCCTGGGATATTGCTCAATAATCGCCCGTTTTTGGCGGTGTATACATTTTTGTTGTGGGTGAGTGCCGTTTTTCTGCGGAACGCGGGCGTCGTTGGGCATCGCAGGCGGTACGATGCGTGCAGAGGCCGTTCATCGTGTGCGAGCTCGCCGTGAGGCAGGCGATCGACTTGTCTTTTTGGCTTCGCACGCGGCGTCCGAATAGCGCCGCAGGCAATTCTCCAAACTTCGGAGGGATCTTTCCATCTATTCTTTATTCCTTCCTTCCTTCCTCCGTACTAACGACCACAATCCCAGGTCGCATTCGGCCTCATGGTCGTCCCTGGGTATATTACCTACAAGCGGCGGTCGCTAAATTTGGAGGGCAAGGTGTGTGTCTTTTTGTTCCGGATTCTTGCTCTGCGCTCTTGGATTCCAGTCTTTGTCTTTGAGGATGGGATTTGCTGTGTTCGCAAGTCTCGTCTCGGGCGAAATCTCATGTCGGACCCACACGACGCGACGTCGCGCGCTGGACTTGGACTTGCTTGTTGACGACCTCCGTGTCGTGTTATCTCCCATGGGATGCGTTTATTCCGGGCGATGGGCGCTTGCGTTGTGTCTATTCTTGGCGCTGTTGCGCTGCGTCTATTCACGGACGGGCGGGCGTTGCCTTCCCATCCATCACACCGGCCCTGGGTCTATTCGTGTGTGTGCCCACGCTGTTATTTTTAACGCGCTCGCTTGCGTTACCTCCCGCCCCCGTTGACCTTAACGCTCCTCAATTCAACCCAACTCAACTTGAGTTGACTCGATGCTAACCCTCCCTTCCCCTTCCGTAGGTCAACCAACAGTGGTCCCGAGAACTGGGCGCCGCGGGCCGGCTGGTCGTGCAGAATATGCTGGGATGCTGTGGGTATTTTAGTCCGTTTGTCGAGGTGCGTTTTGTCTTGCCTCTATGCGTTTGCGATTCTTCCGATTCCCACCCTTCACGGAACTTCATATCTCCCTCATCCCTTCCATTACAAATTCCCTATTCCTTTTCCAATACCTAATGACACGACAACCCAGGCAACAGTCTCCGCGACCTGCTACTCGCGCTCGGTCCTCCCCGGGTGCAAGACGCAGTTCCTCGACTTTCAGAAGTCGGCGCTGGAGCGGTGGTATACGGTGTCGTTTGGGCTGGTGCCGGTGCATATTGGTGAGTGCGTTTGGGAGGGTTTTTTTTTCGAATGATTTTCTCTTTGGTTTCGTTGTACAGTACTTGTGTTCCCTTTGTCGGGCGGAGTGGTGATCTACGTGGCCAGCGCGATGCCTGGGAGCGCGATGGTGGCAGGAGCGAGCACAGGCTGCGTTGTTTTGGGTCGTGTTGGTGTTGGTGTTAGCGTTGGCGTTGGTCGAGGTCGTGTTGGATGCGAGGGGGCTAGTGCCGATGCAGGCGATTCGATTCGTCGGACGCCGCGGGTGTCTGCCCTTTTTCCCCCCTCTCGCTTCGGCCAGGAAGCGCGGGAGGGGGCCGCGGAGTACACACTCGGGAGGACCATCGCGCATGGTTCGCTGTCCGAGGACGTACGCACCTTTCCGTGCGTGTGCTTAACAGCGTCGACTTCCATCCTTTTCTTTCTTAGTCTCGTTCGTCGTATGTTTGTTATTCGCGCGTACCGGCGAGTAGGTGTCGAGGGACGAAGGACGATATTTTCGTTCCTCCTGTTCACGTGCATCTTCGAGCTCATCGAGCTACCTTCATCAGCCCTTTTCCCAGTCGCCGCATTTGTTTTTCTCTCCTACTACTTGCTACCCGTTATCAGCTCGCTAACTCTTTCGTTCTCGCAGCGGTGATGGTATCCGCACTCCTCTGCTCGAACCACGTCACGTACCGGTTCGGCAAGGGTATGATGCCCAAGGCGTATAGGCTCAGCAAGGAGAGCATGGCGGTGATCATGGAGGGGTATGCTGCGTGAGTGGTCCTCCTTCGCCCTTCTTTTCCTGCTTCGAACCTGCGATCGATCGTCCTCCCTTCTTTGAGCCGGCGATTCTTCCCTCACTGAGATGTGACTTGCTTTGCCGAATCCCCCTCTTACAATCGAATGGCATACTAACCCGCCCACAGCCAACTCGCAGATCAATACGGCCCCGACGCGGCGGCGCAGATGATCTCGGGCCTACCCGGGAGTCAGGGGAACCCGTTCGCCTCTGCCAACGCCTCCGAGGTGAACCTCGCGGCGATGCCGTATTCGAATAATGCGCGCGACGGGGGCGGGGGGAGCCATGCGAAGTATGATAGCGTCGGGGGGCGGGCGGATACGGTTATATGAGCAGGTGGCTCACTCGCATCTGGGGTGGTGTCGCTCTGGGCTTTGGGCTTGAAGCTTAAGGTTGCTTTCGGGTTTGCTTTGATTCGATTCGAGTTTGGTGCGGCGACGCGCCGGACGGGGCTGAGAGGAGAAGACGAGGGTTGGAGAGGTGGGGTGGGGACGACAGACATTCATTCATTCATCCATTCATACTCATTCCATACAGAGATGCATCCATCCAGCCATCCATACAATACCAGATAGATATACCCAGCACGTACGAAACTCGATACTCAAAATTCGATAATTATATCGCATACTTGTATCGCATACTTGTATCGCATACTTGTTATGCACGGTAGGCATGCCCGCAGATGCGGGAATGAACTCGTTATAATAGTCGATGGGCGTGTGTGGAGGGAGTATAAAGGGGAAGGCAGTGGAAGAGCTGGCAAGAGTAATGTGGTTCAAGTTCGCGCTGGTGCAATGCGGGAAAGAAAGAAAAGCACTCGAAGAACAACGTGGATTTTTGCGAGGAAGGACACAGATGGTCTAGAGCGGCAATTTCTGTTACGCACGCGTATGCATTGTACTCGCATCTGCGATTTTTTTTTTCGTTTTATTTCGCGGCGCATCTGCACGTCCAGCAGGCTCCGTCGATTGTTTTCTGCTCCTAAAAAAGGTCACTATGTATGTACGCACTCGACTGCCATAGTCAGACTTTCAACCTTGAATCCGGGAATCGTTATTGAGGCTGTTGCATTGCCACAGGCCTAGGACGCATGGCGCGTTCGATAGTACTGTACCATTTCGACCGAGTCTTCAGGTGACGCGTGACGCGGCCCTCTGAACTGAAGACTTTTGGTCGTGGTGACGGTGACATTGAAAATTTTCGGCCCAAATAGGCTTAAAAACGCCTAAAAAGTCTTGCCGGCATCTGCCGGCCTTCCATTTAAAGCAATTTTTGATCGTATTTAGTGTTGCCACGGCTTGGCTTGAAGCCGCTAGCCGTGCGAGTCGAGCCGGAAATTAGCCGAGCCGAGCCAGCCGCCGAGTCCAAATTGGGTAATCGGCTTTGACGGCTCAGCTACGGCTCGAGCTGGCTTGAAGCCGGCTCAGCCACAGCTTAGACCCTATTTAGCAATTGCCTTCTTCCGAATGTTTTTGGAGCCTCTGGGCACAGTAGACCAAGAGGCGCTCGATCTCTGGATCACTCAAAAAAACCCACGACCCCCCCCCCCCAGAAAAGGCAATGATTATCAGCGGAACGTTCGGCAAGATCAATCCATCAATCTATATTGGGCCGACTCTCGAGCTCTTCAACGCCACTCGTAGCCCGCTGGCCAAGGCCATCCAACCGTCTCCAGTACAAATACTCAACCTGCAAATAGTATGGCATCCTAATCCTGTATATGCTGCACATACACCTCTATCAAATAATGCAATTCCTCCGCCACACTATGGCTCTTATTCCTTGGTTGTACCTACATAATAACAGCAATGAAGTTCACGACGAGATGGGGGACTGGCGACCTCGGTCCCCGATGCTCAGTACATAAAGCATGGAGTGGCCGAAGGCTGCCAGTGTTCCACCCGTAGGATCACTGATCTCGCTTAGCAACATCATTTTGAGAGATCCAGAGATCAATCACCTCTTGCAGTAGACAGACCTTGGGGCCTTTTGACTACATGCTTCATCAGTTGGCTGCATCAAAACAGGCCATTCTGATCAATTTCAGAGCTTCAACTTTACTCTCACTACACCTTGACACCTTAGATCTGCTCCATTCCATTGATATTTTACAATCCACCATCCATGTGAACACCTTTTGGGGTGTGGATGTTCGATTTGTTGATGTGATTGAAAAACAGCATAACTTGATGATGGTGGAGCCAGGGATTGTAGTTGTGGGGCAAATGAAATTTTGTGTGAATGGGTATTAAACTGCCATAAGAACGTCTTCTGACCCCTCTGGGCTGCAAATGCTGAAGGACTGTTTGAATTTCCTAATTGGTGCTGAGTCGCGGCTTAAGCCGAAGCCGAGCCAAAGCCGTCATAAGCCGGCGGCTCGAGAACGGCTCGGCTTTCCCAATTTGGTAACGGCTTGCAAGCCATCAAAAGCCGAGCCGAGCCAGCCGTAGCCGAGCCGTGGCAACACTAATCGTATTAGTCAGAATGAAGACCTGATAAACTGAAGACCTTAGGTGACGCGTGACATGGGTTGAAGACTTGGTCGAAATGGTACAGTACTAGGTCGACAGGTTCAATTTTAGATTTCTCACATGGCTGTCCGGCGCCTATTGACTCCTTCCTTTCTTCCTTCCTCCCACCACTCGCATGGAAAACGAAAGCTATCCAAATGGCGAGTTCAGCTCAAATACTGAGATGAAGAGAGCTGGGTCCTCGTCGTAGCCTCTCCTTGCCATTCACTACCCACCGTACCCGCTGACGCCCTTGATGCAGATACGCCGGCGCCTTTTTTCCCCGCTCGAGCCGATTGTTTGTCGCAGGAGGCACCTTCACAAGCAATGTCACCCACACTATCCATCATGCCCCTCCGAGGATACCTGCTGGTCAGTGGTTCACTATCTACCAGGTCATGGTGTTGTGAAGCCACAACGACAGACTTTCGGAGGATTCCCTGGGGCGACATCGACCTAAGGCACGAAATCGGACTGAACCCCGAATCGCGTGTAGCACATCGCGAGTGCGGTCGTGGATTCGTTCGCCGCATGTACCAGGCCAAGATCGACGGCAGAGAGGCTGACATGACTGTCGCCGTTTACGAAGGAGACCAATCGAAGGAGCAGTGGAGGCAAGACATTTTCAAATATACGCGACTACGGTGAGCTTTGATACGAACTTGGAGTCGCGAATGAATATTAAGGTTGAGCCATATCAGGCATCCCAACATACTACAGATCTTTGGAGTGGCGAGCTCCTATTGCGCTCACGCTATTGTGATCCATGGTGGTTTGTGAATTACATTTTATGCAGATCAGAGAAACTCGAATAAATCAGATCTCATACCTTTTCACTATGCTCTGGAGCTTTTTTGCCATTCGCATTTCGCAACGGTCTATATCTATGGCCGCGGTGTATGTACATCCATAACTCTCTCCTATCTGGTGACTGATAGGTGTAAAGGATACAGAGTACTATGTAAGGAACGTTAGCTTATCCGGGGCCCTACCTTATTATATCGCAGGATGTGGCGAATTATCTCATGGACACGTTCCAAACAATCGTGGCGAGTCCCCCGCTAACGTCTCTTTGGATCGCTAATCCGAGACCATAATCAGCCACCGAACACATTGTGGATGCGTCGTTCGACCGGTCGGCTTTGCGTGGAGCTTGCACCCCGAGCTAGCGACATTCCGGACCAATCTTTGGTCGGCTCGCGGTTCAGATCAAGACCTGAGGATATAATTCCCCTCAATGATGCCCCTGAGGATGCGAGGGTCATCGCGTCCCTGGAATTACCTCAATATCATTGGCTCTGTTACTTATATCTTCGCCACCACCGTGTTTGGACAAACTTTGCAGAGACGGAAGAGTTTAATTTGGGGGCGGTATATTACTGCCCCCAGAGGAACATCGAGAGCATTGAAATTTCATCGTTGAATGATCTAGACCTCAACTGTGGCGGCTGGGAAACCACGGAGGTTCTCAATGGCTATAGGATCCCTGTACATATCGGACAGATTATGGAGAACGGATGGACCCGGTATGTTGTTTCATGGCCGAGTGGTTGGTTGGTCTGATCTGTGGGATAATCGCAGGTGTCACTCCTGCGATGTATTCGATACCTTTAATTCGTATTTAGTTGACCTCCGCGTCGGAGGTTGGCTTTCGCAAGCAAACCATATCTTTCACCGGCTTCAGGTTGCCACGAATTACGAAGACTATGGTGTGTCCTGAGATATTAAGCTACTGCTGGCTTTGTTGACGCAGAGAACCGACAGTGCTCATGGACTGCATCGAATTCACAATCAGAATTGCATTCCCAACGCGAAACTGTCCCGCAGGTTATTTGTTTGCCTGCCCCCACGAATATTTTCGAACCGGACCAGCCTCATTCCGATGGCCACGCTGTCCGGCATATTGGTCCCTGGGTCCAGAAGGTGTCGAACGTCTAAGCGAAGGATCGGCCAAATATCTAGGATTCCCTTCCATAGAGCTCACTACGGAAGTCTTTGGACGCTCTTGCTAGTGCCTATGCTGGATTGCGGAAAATCCACCAAACCAAGGGTTTTGATCCAGATAGTCAAGACATCGCAAGGCATCTAGGTTACCCACTGTATCAGCTTTCCAGCGAGAACTTTGCGCACGGTGAGTCAACGTTGTGCCTGCTCCCAATCGTATTGATTTGGCGCAGTAAATATCGAGCTTTCTGGTGAGGACCGTAATGAAGAAAGCATTTATCCAGCCCGCGGACTTGCTGAAAACCTTGATTCCGGTAGGTTTATCCCTTGCGATGCATCGCGATATATGTACATTGAAAAATTAGATCCACACGAAGCATCGATATCCTGGTAACGACAACGACTTCACCATAGCCAGGTAAAGGTACAATCAAATGTCTGCACTTTCTGCAGCTTACCGGCGACCAGCTCGCTGGGACCATCAATATCCCCGGATTTTGAGGTCAGTGCCGAGTGCTGGGCTGTCTAGCCTGTGGGCCCGTATACATCTCCCCCATACCAGAGCTTTGATATACTCATCCGAGCCTGGTTGCTCTCAACCATCTGGGCTGGACCCGTTCTAAATATGTACCCTTCCTGTGTGTCCCTCCCCCGGAAGCTCGTCGATTTTATCATCGACGTAAACTGCGACCCCTTTCCGCCCATAAGTATCTCTCTCAATACAACGAGTATAATGTAGTCTGCCGCAAGGGGATCATTCAAGCCTCCATGGTGTCAACGGTACTAACGAGAATCGAAAACGAAACTCGGCATAGCTCGGCCGCATCAGACGGCTGTCCGGCATTAACAGTCACGCCTCGCTTGCGTGTGCGGGACCGTGTCCCGACATCGTCGCTTGTCCATTGACATCGCCGCCCGCGCCAATCTTACATCTTGTGGCTTCCCTGTGGTTCTCCCTTACTAACTAATGCCTTACTGTATTCTCACAAAGCCTGGTCAATATATATACACTTTCTTGCTTCTGCTGGACCATCTTTGCTCGAAACAAGTTTGAACAGCACTTTGAGGCCGAGGTAGACGCCTTTCAAGAACAAGCAAGAACATCACCGAGGTAATTTTTATTCAACAGATAGACGCCGAAGGACTGACCACCTTATTATTACAGCCCCATCCCCATTGTTCTTCGTCGGTTCTTCTCCAAATTCTCCCTCGCCGATTCCCAGGACTCGTGGATCTGCGAATTACTGAGGTATACTAGGACCCCTGACAATAGCCAAGAGGCTAGCCCCCAGTCATGCCAAATCCGCCAAATTTTGTCCGAGGAGATCTGGGCGATTTTTGTCCGGCACGGGCCTAGCCGAACCTCCCAAAAAGGGTAATTTTCTGCTCCCACGACTTTAAAATGCCGAAATTTTTATCGGGGACCGTTTTCGCGTGGTTTTCGCGCCATATGCGGCACTAGCGGAAATTTGGGAGGGATTTGCGACCGGTAAACGGCCATACAAGTTATCATGGATTTGGCCGAGCCCGACGGAACCTGGAGAATTTTGTCCAGACAGGACCTAGCGTTCTTGCCTCGGATGGTCCATTTTTGTCCGGCCAGGACCTAGGTTTTCGACCCTAAATCCCGAAATTTTGTCCGGCACGGGGCTACCCTTTGAGGCTATTGTCAGGGGTCCTGGTATTCTTCATCGACCGATAGAAATAGCCGAAATGATTTATTATGCGCACCCCCGTCCCGTGTGAATTATTCACCGATTGCTGTGCCCTCAAGACTGCCGGAATTGGACCTTATCAGCCGCCCCCGGAAGCCGCGAGCTCGGGAGCCTTCTTCGGATTTCAACTACGAAGCCGCTTTGAAATCAGATGTGTTGGATACCACACTCCGTTGTATTGCCTATGGAACCAGTGATCCCATTGACGTTCCCATGTACCCGGTCGGTGATCCTGAGGACGATATTCTTGCTTCGGATCCGTACACTCCATCCTAGATATGCTAATATGCTCCTAATCCCATCCTCTGCTCATTTCACCTCCCAGTTTTATTCTACTTACCCACCAATATATTCCATCGTAGATATTGGCCAGAAACCTCCTAGCCACCTCCTCTCACCTATTTCCAATTAAATTTTCAGTGTCTCTGCATAAGCGGGAGTACGAACGCGGTTTTTTCTTTTTTCAATTGCTTTTGTTCATTTCCTGGTGGGTTCCCAGCCTTATGCGTGATTCACGATGACAATAAAATAAATTAGCCTGGAAGATGATTTCTGGAGGATCCAATACATGTTTTGAAGCTCTCTAAATATTTCAGGATTGAACCAACCGGTGGTCGCGGCAACGGGCTGCACAACTTTCCCCGAGTCTACCCATCGGACAGTCCAAACATGTATAAAGCAGACCTGCCGCAGGTTATGAGAACAAGTTTTTAACAGTGAACCTAGTCTGAGAAAATTCACCCATGTTAGCAGAGGGCGGGGTGATGCGCCAGAGTGACCGCTTAATTAAGCGGGACGTTACTACGGCCATCGCCAGCCGACGGCCGGCAACGCGGCGGTATATATATATACGCGTTTTCGTTTTCGTTTCTCGTATATACCCCACCATGATGGTGTCAACCAGCCGTTTGTCGGCCTCGGGACACCGAAGAGATCGGCTCTAGATCTAAGCGTCCCCAGAAGCGACTGTGAGCTTTCACCAAAGTCCCGATTGTCGGGAAGCCTAGTTCAAACATCGATTAGTTTGCTCGCTTGACGATACACTCCCTATTTATTTTGAGAAGTTGAATACCACGCTCACTTAAATTGCCTGGTCAGGCGGTTTCTTGTTTTAGGAGTCTTTCTCGACTCAACATAGCACTTTACCATTTCAGTAATACTTCACAAAAAATATGTATCCATCCGCCTTAGCGTGCCTTCTTCGCCCCCTCAAATTTCAAGACTCGGCGGCCGAGTCGGCAACCTGGGCCCTTCCGAGTCCCGACTTTTGGCGAGCGTCTTATGACCGTCCAAATAATGTGGCGTTCCTCTGTCTCCAGCCAAGGATACCCAAGTATTTCATCTAAGCTCTCTCAGCATTAATTTACCCCGTGTCTTCAGAAGAAGAGGGTGGCGGTGCTATGTCGGAGATGCGGACCGAACACCGCATCATACATGGTCTGGCGCCGCTTACATAACTTCTCTCTTCCTCTCAGCGTTGCCGTTGCCCTGGCGGGTGTAGAATTGTTCCCCATGGACGAAGATTTCCATTACGGCCATGCAATCCCCGAGTCTACGATTCTGAAAGCTGAAGAAACTTCGTAAGCTCCCGATTGCGTTCGGTGGCTTCAGTCCTCACGGCGCTTGATTCAGATACGCCGGCGCCTTTTTCCCTCATTCACAAGACTTCGTCGTTTCCGGGGGGATTTTCACGAGCCGTGTGACGAATATCAACCATGCTGCTCCGAGGATGCCTGCTGGTAAGTTGATCACTGTACACCAGGTCGTGTTCATCTCTGACTCCAGACAACAGACTTTCGGAGGATTCCGTGGGGCGATATCGACCTGAGACATGAGATCAGACTGGACAGTAAATCAGGTATCGTTCACCGCGAACGTGGATGTGGTAAACACGGTTATGGGAGTATCCGCCGCATGTACTCGGCCAAGATCGACGGCAGAGAAGCTGATATGATGGTCATCGTTTACGAAGGGGACAATTCGGAGGAGCATTGGAAGCAGGACGTTGCCAAATATTCACGACTTCGGTGAATTCGCGAGCTAACTTACGTCGTAGCTCACTGAAAAATATTGAATAGGCATCCCAATATTCTACAAATATTTGGAGCGGCGAACTCATCGGGCATCCATGCTATCATCGCAAACGACGGTTCGGTTTTTAACTACACAATGAGTTTGACAACTGGAGCAATTCTTAGAACTCATGCCTCTTCATGCATTTTTGAAGCTCCATTACCAATCGCCTATCTCGACTGTTTACATATACAGTTTTTGTGTACGTGGATGTATTTTTCTTGTTTATCGACGTTAATTCGGCTACAGGACACGGACTTTAGCGTACGAGGCATAAATATGACACGCAGCGTATCTCAGTTGATCACAGAATGTGTACGACTATATGATGTCCAAGTTTCCAACACCGCCGGTGAGTAGCCCATCCTCCGTGTTCGGCGGCGTATTCCAAGTGAACAGGTTTCCCGTCAATGTAGATTTTGGATCCGACGTTCCACGAATCGGCTCTGCGTTGAATTTCCAATTAGCATTGGCGAGGAACCGATGTTCCTAAGTCTCAACTATCGCTCAAGACACGATGACCAAATCTATCTCAACCAAGAAGCCAGAATCATCGATTCTCTGGAATTGTATCATTACGAGAAACTATGCTTTTGGCATCTGAAACAAACTCAGATTCCTATCTCTACCTCCGGAGAAGTCAATTTGGGAGCGGTAGTGTTTCGTCCTTTGGACTCCCAACCGGACCCACCGGACGAGATAGCTTCCTTGCCCGATGTAGACATAAATCCCTCGAAAAAATGGGTCCTCGATGATGCCGATCACCCAATCATGGAGAATGGCTGGACTCGGTATTTCTTTTTCCGCTGCATTTCCGAGAGGGTCTTGACATGTCATCTAGTTACAATTTTCGTGAAGTAATCGGCCGATTAATAAGGTACCGAGTGAAGCCCCGGCAGGCCGAGGAATGGCTTGCCCAAGCAAACCATATTTTTGCCCGACTCCAGATCACATCCCGCCACGAGGACTATTGTGCGTCCGCTGGATTTTCGTCTTCTATTTCCGCTGACATTTGGCAACAGTAGTGACACCATATGCTCAATTTTCCCTTTATTTTTCAGTATCAAAGCCCGACTCCCCGGAAGGCTATTTATTCGCCTGTCCAGTGGAATATTTTCGAACCGGGCCAACCACATTCCGATGGCCAAGCTGTCCAGCGTACTGGTCGCTTGATCCATCCGGGACTGAACCTCTTAGCCCTGAAGAGGCAAAACGTCATGGCTTTCCGGATATCCAGCGGAACGCGACAGTCTGGGGACATTCCTACGATTCCAGTGTCTATTCCGGGTTACGGAAATTCCACGCGGCCAAAGGATTTGATCCATATAGCCAAGACGTCGCGCGCCATCTTGGGCACCGCCTCTATCTGGTGTCGTCTCGGATGGAGGTTCCATTTGGGCACGGTGAAACAAACCCCTCCACAATTTTACATTCGGACTAAACGATAAATCACAGTTGACGGTGATGGAACCTGAACATGAGGCAGCGGATGTTTCGGCCACTACAGACAAGTGCGTAAATACATCAACCTCCGAAGGGCTTCGTAAGTGAAATCCGTCGTCAGGCGTGGGTTTCTCTCCGAATTCACACCTTCTCAAGTGCAGCGACCGACGCCCCACGAATCACTCTTTAGCGGCGGTCAAGTCGTAACATTGTCTGCTAAAGCCTTGATACTACTTCTTACGCTTTTTGTGCTTTACGAGCGAATATAGACAAGTATAGTCCAAGATAGACTGTTGAGCCCTTGGTCCTGGCTTATTCAAGTTTGTGTCCAGTAATTACCTGACCAAGCTGGGATGGGCTGTCTCGTCGGAACAGATGCAGCTGAATAGTTTTCTTGCTTCGACTGATGTTACATTACCGATTCAAGCCGTCGGTCACTCATATACACAATCTTGCCGATAACGTCATCGAGAGACGGGGACGAGGCTGCTCTTCATGGCAAAATCTACATAACCAAAGTCGTACTGGAACTCACGAATTCGCGGGCTTACTGCCAATAAGGAGTATTCCAGAGACGCGACCTACTTGTACATGTCGGTCTCGTCCTTCGATTTTCCGTTCAAATGTAAGCGGCTGCGCGGCACAGCTCGCCGAACAACGTCAGCATCCGACTCGCCGCCGCCGCCGGCGTGACCATCGGACGGAACTATGCCACAGTGAGTACTACATTGGGTCGGCAATGTATACCGAAATTACCAATCACTCGGCATGACCCCGCCCTACGGCGCGGCGGCAAAAGGGATCAAGTCAAGATCTTCTGTATCGGCTTCTATCGGCTTCCGGAAGACACAGAAGCGTTTCTACAGGGTGAGGCGAATCGATTCCAAATTCAACTGAAATTCCAATCCCAACGTGATTCCTTGGAGAATCTTTGGGTGCTCAAGATCGCTAACGCTGAAATTTACTGAAATCATTTCATTATCGCTCTATGAAGTTTGCGTCGGACGTCGACTAGGATAATAAGCAGTCGCTAGGTAAAAGTAGTCGAAATTTTCTCGACGATAACCGCCAAGCATTCCTTTCCAGAAAGCAAGTCATCACCCGAAAAGCTTCGCATAAAGCTCTTGGGAAGCTTTGATGGGATCGTATTCGAGAATTTGAGCCTGAAGCTCTGCGGCTGTCCGAAAACAATAAGTAGTGCAAGCTCAGGACATAATTTAAACACGTACATCTGAAATACCGACCGCGTTTGGCGGGATCCGCACCTTGAGACACTGATTCCTCGCTCACAAAGTCACCGCGTGGTTTGCAAAGAGATTGGAATGCCTGCAGTCTCGCCGGGATATCTTCCGGAGACGTCCCAAGCGGAAGCAGACAGCCGAGCGCGCCGCCTTCTTCTACAGCCATTGCAGCACCTACAATACAACACAGGATTATGTTGCTGGGTCTTTTTGGTCTATGAGCAGATGCAGCACCTTGACCGATGTGCGGAAACGTCGCGTGAGCAGCATCCCCGAGTATCACCGCCCGACCACGAGTCCAAGTTGGTAGCTCAGGCAGCGCCAATAACTTCCACCTGAGGAAGGAATCGCTTAATGGGAGGTCCAGAACGCGGAGAAAATTCGGATGGAATTCTTTGAACCGCTCCATAATTTCCGCTCGTGTAGCTGCCTGACTCCACTCTGCAGTTCAAAGTATTTGATTCTCCCGTCAATTGACGTTGAAAATGAACGGACCTGGATTGTCCTGCTCCATATCCGTGTATATCGCGACAAGATTTACGAGACTGCCCTTGTCGCAGAGATTGACAAAGATGGCGCGGAACGGTTCGTCTTTGGCGAACACAAATCGCCCGCCCGAAATACCTTCCGTCATCCAAGCCAGTTCTGGTACTCCATCCATCTTTGCCGCATCGAATAAAGTGCGGAAGCAGGACCACCCAGAGGACGGGGCTTTCACTGAATATCCTAGGATGCTGGTTCGGATAAGTGACTGGATACATTCAGCCTCAATGTGCACAAAGATATGGAGGTGCATACCCCAATCCCATCGCAGCCGAGTACAACGTCGGCTTGAATAACTTCCCCGTCGTCCAATGTGAGTGTTCCCTGCTCAGGGTCGCATTCCACGACCTTCTTTCCAACCCGAACAACCACAGGCAGGCCTGCACCGGTTGTTTCGAGCGCCAGACGTCCAAGTTCATTCGCCAGATCTTTTCTATTGCAAAACACACCCTGTTATATGCAATGTGATTCAAAGGCGAAAGTCAGATTGCCTTCTGGAAACATACCGGATCCTCCTTTGCCTCTGGAACTAACCAGGTTTGAGTGTTGCCTTCGGTGCTTCCGGAATCAAACCCAATCAGCTGAGGGCGGGCGGTCAGGGGCAACAAAGAAAAGCTGAGCGCAAGCGCACCCCGCCAAACTCGACACCTCGCAGATTTTCTATGGACGCCCCGAGGTGCTTGAGAACACGGTAAGCATTGATCTGGATGCTGATTGACCCAATGTTGGTCGGATTTTTCGATGATTCAAATATCTAGATGCATGAGTGAATGAAACGGCGGTTGAAGTCAACGAGCACGGAACGTACTTGAACAACATGACCTTGACGCCTGAGGGATATCGCAGCTGTAAGGCCTGCGATGCCTGCGCCGACAATGGATATGTTCAAGGGTCGATGAGGATCGTTCAAGGATGGCATGTTATTGACATACTCACCGATACGCTCAAGTTTCAACTTAAATACAATTTGCCTTCTGCGTCGAGGAGAATAGGATGAGGGTGTCTCGGTGAAACGGGCATTTCGTGGGAAGGAGCAGGAGACAAATAGATAGGTATGAGAACAGATTACTTGCCATTTCCTCCGACTCGGCGGCTAAACGGTCTGATGTTCAAATACCTGTGACGAACTTTACGACAAGACAGAACGGCATCGGTGATTACGTATCTGAAATCGAATGCACGGGCCGGGATAGACAAGGAAATACGGCACCATTGGGCGACGCAATTTTGAGAACGAAGAGTGGGTTAGTTAACATGTAATCTGTGAACTGCTTGGCTATGACTTGATTTCTAACCTTAATAACAAGGAAAGTACAATCGCATTCGCGGATGCGAGCAAGACATTGGTCCACCAGAGACATGAGTATTTTGAAACCTCTGGATTAATGTCACTTTCATGTCGTATCGGACCTGTCCTTGGGAGTTCTCTGGTCGTATACCTATTTATAATAGTCAGATCTCACGGATTTCTGGAAAGACAGATGTCGAATCCTAAAATGAACTTCCAAACTTCTTCGAGGTATATCAACTTGTCTGATGAGATTCCGGGCGCGCTTCCCTTTCCGATTCGCTCAATTCGCTTGTAGCAGGGCTCCAGATTTTCCAACGCCCCAATGGATGTGTTGAGCTATATCATGGCTGAACTGATAGCATTCAACTCGTAAGTGACAGGGCTCTGCATCGCAAGCGGGTAAACGTGCGGAGGCTTCGAATTGTATAGTTGTTAGCTTACATGTATATACGACACTTGAGTTATACGCTCGTCGAGAGAAGTATGAGGACTCACCCGCCACCGATGATCTCATCGACAATTTGCTCAAAGCTTCGACCAGATTGTAGATCCCCAACAGCAAATCTAGCTCTACATCTCCGCTAACGTGGTTGAGAAATTTTAAGCATGAATTGACCACATTGACGTGGGCACTCACCCAACAGCTCGGAGATATGATACTTCATCTCGGAGGCCGGGAGCGCTGCTTGACGAGCGGCATAGCGAGTGGCGTAAAGCTGGCCAGACCGGGTGGACATCGCATTTCCCAGCATCAGATAAGTTTCGCCGATTGAGAATCGAGATACCCCCTCTCGGAAGCCTTAGCTGCGTCGGTTGATAACAGAAGCCAACGCTAAGTCACAGATCATGTGGTGTGACGATGGCGCGTTCGTGACTGTCCGAATCGCAAAGTTCCAATTGAGCAGGACCTAATGCTTGTTCCAAATTGGCGAGAATGTTTAGATGCTGAGGGAATCCAAAGCAAATGTAAAGAGTGCGTTTGCTTACAGAATGTAATCGAGTACAGATGGTATAATAGATTCTCAATCAACATGCAATCACTTTATCCAGCGCGTCCAAAGCGCGTCCAAGTGAGCCCAAACTTGAGAAATGACGCGGTCGTCAACTTTTCGCGTCGGGGTGCTGGGCTGACGTGATGGGACTATCCATAGGAGGGCTGGTGCTGACTTGGGACTCGGTCGTGACGTGGATCTTCGAAAACGATAGAGTTGAAAGAAAGAAAACCTGGGATTAAATGGAGACACACCTGAAACTCTTTCGTCGAGGGCGACAAGGTACCCATCTTGAACACAGTGGATGACCTTTCCTTGAAGCCGTTTCGAGAGGGGCTTGGCTGGGTTTCAATCTTGAACGAGTTGTGAGTGGGGCTCGGCGGGACGGAAAGCGAGTAGACATGAGGATTGCTAAGGTTCAAGTTGTCACTAGGTTGGCGGTTGCCGCCTGAAGTGCTGAGCGCGGTAGACGCTCCGCCGGTGACCCAGAACAGCGCCGCAGCGTTGAATATGACCTGCATATTAATTGATTCAATACATTTGAGCGATAAAGGAGAGGGGGAGACAACATACGTCCGTTCCACAACTAGCAAGGCAGACCCATCCGAGCTGGCGCCCTTTCATGATAGTTAGAATGGCGATGTTGACCTGGATGGAACATTAATTTGAGTTCCGCACGGCATGGAAAGCTGAAACTAACTGTGGATGTCGTGAGTGCTGCCCCCGAGGCGCTACAAAAGTGAGGCTAGGTCAGAGATAGGACATCACGACAAGCAAACGACGTACACAAGTGTCCGAGTAGCCACACGTTTTAGTCGGGCGCTGGAATGTTTTGATCGGAGCAACGGCCACAGGAACAGGCTCGTCAGGAGGATGTTAATGTACCTGAATCGTAGATAAGAAGGGAGCGCAAGGAAAAAATCTGGCGCCTCACAGATCGTAAGAAAGTAAAGGGATTGAAGCTGCGGGCTTGAGGCCAATAACACCTGAACCGGATTCAATTATGCGCGATACCCGCGGGGAACGAACTTACATGCACCGTCCCCTTTTCTGAATTCCTCAACGCGTCCTGAAGCTGGGTCAGAGTTTTGGACAGGAAGAGTGCGCGTTGAATGATTACCCCAGACCATGATCATGACAATGACGGAATAGAGACATACGGTCGAGATGCAAACGATGAAGACGGGAGAACGTGCGCGACTGCGTCCAGTGTCCCAAACGATATACACTTTCTCAGCTTCGATGCAGAAGGTGAGTTCCGAGCCCATGTGAGAGGAGTCGACTACTCACTCAAGAACGCGTATATGAGGACTTTTGACGTTGCGTAGAAAAGTACACAGAGATATACTCCGGCGGCACACGCGGTCTTATTCATTTGCAGACCGACGCCAAAAATCAGGATGCCCGCTGGATGGGGCAGTCAATATTGCCGTACACGTCGAGAAAATGATTTACTCACAGGAGAACAAGAAGAGGTAGGAGTCCAGGAAAACCAAGAGGATACAGACACGGGGCCAGGTTAAACGTGACCATGCCTGCCTTGAACTTAGATCCTCTCCCAATAACCTCCGAGAAAAGAAGAAGGTAAGGATGGTAACTCCTATAGGCCAGTCAGCTCAGTGGTGAAGCGGATGAATGAGACACTATACCCAGAAAGTGGATCGCCGCGCTCAAGATCTGCAGCGCTGACGAGGGGAACATAGATTGGGCCATGGTTGGGCTGAACGAGGGAGGGATGTTCGATTACCAGACGCGCACACGCACATCTTTAAACTCGATTCGATTCTGCACTCCTATGACCAGGCCGTGTAAATCGGAACAGGACACCGTCCAGGGGCACCGATTGTCATGGCTCCTGAGTCGTTACACGTATATTCTTTGGTCAGTGACGCAGCAGATTAGTGGCTGGACATTGGTTCTTAACGAGGCCACGCCGGAATATACCTACCTACCTATCTCGATTTGTCGAAGTCCGCAGTTCCGGGAAAGCCGAGAGCCTCAACTATCTGGAGCTCTGAGCTTTTTTTTCGAAAGTCTCAGTTCCACAAACGACACACAGAGGAGAATCAAACCCCTGGGGTTCCTTAATCAGCATCGGAATAGCAAAAAAAGAACACAGTTGCTCCAAAGACATCGCTGCTGTGTCGATAAGATTTGCCGCACAGACTAGTGCACGAACTTCAAGTCTATCTGAAGGCAAAATCATTAGCTAGTGACAATGCATAGCACCCTCAGGAGCTTACAAATGTCCACTGTGTCGAATGGGCGATTCAAGGCTGCGGATGCTCGCCACAATAATGAACGCCAGATTGGACGATACCTCATGCAATTTCCCCGAACTTGAAGAGTTTCCTCTACTCTTGATCCCTCCCTCCCGCTGAGAATCGAATTTCTGCAAAATTGAAACTCGGGAATGACAGGAGTCAATCACTCGTGCGATCAATAGATCACTGTTAGTTTCGATAAAGGAGGAGGAGGATATATTACTGCGGTGGTCCCAATCGCGATATCAGGAACAAGCATGTACTGTACCTACGTACAATGTACGGAGGCGGATCGCACATAAAACGGAATGTAGCCATTCAGCTGAACTAGACTGGATCAGAAAACTAATATGTGGTCGATAATTCATAAAGAAAATTAAATACCGATGGGGTGTCAATGATCGATCGGGGATTCCCGGCTTTGCTTCCGTTAATCCCGATTTTGCTCGGACCGATCATGGCCGCCGCGTTAACTCAAGATGAGGAATTCCTGGCAGAACGCGGCGATCTTTGGCGGAGATTGGACGCGGAGTTGGGTACTCCGGCGGGGAATGGGTAATTTAATTGTTCTCGAGAGCTGCGATGAAAGTAAACTCGTTATCGATGGAGAAAAATCCAAGAACAAGCTACCCAAGATACGGAAAAGCAAGGGACGCGTTCCCTGGTGCTCAGACTACGTTGTGAAGCACAACAGCTCACATTCAATTCGTATATCCAGGAGAAAGGTGTACAGGACGGGTTCGACCAAGCTTTGCATTGCATTCAAGTCGCTGCTGCGACAATTTCCGTGGAAAGTCTGTTGGGATCCAGTAGTTTCGTGAGTTAGGTTCCGATACATGCGGTCCCCAATGTAAGCCGCACTAATGGCGTGTCCAAGGGTGTGGAACCGACAATTCGGCGGAGAACGGCAGTGTTCGAGAGTTTAAAATTAAGTTTAACGACCTCCCAAATCGGGTCTCCCTTTGTGTGGCCAGCCATGCGCCTTCGGGGCTTCCGTCCGTTCTCGTCCCTGGTTGGCCGTAGGTTAATTTATGATTACCACCGCGGCTTGGTTCGCTGTGAATGCAGATGGAAAGTGGCAGTTGGTATGCAGTGGAATGGAGAGGGATTACTTATAAATATTCCATGGATACATCGTCCAAATTGGAAACATCTATGGACAGGGATTTAGAAGCATAATAAATACAAGGGGATGGAGGTAGAGTACATTGGGGATTGGAATGTGAGATCTTGTGAAACATTGGGATACCGGGAAGACAATGGAGGAAATGGTACGCCGTTGGGACAATGATTGCCATTGAGAGGGGAGAGGGAGCGTGTATCCAGGGTCCATTACAGTATCAATCGTGGGCGAGAGCGGGAAAAGAGGAATTCAGTGAATGGAGGTAAGCAAGCGATACCACTGGCAAACGAAAACAGGACGAGAAAAGAGAAAAAGCAAACGAGAGACGGCTTGCGCGAATCAACGCGGGGCACCCCACGCCCCAGCATCGTAGTACATCTCCACGTCTCCGCGCGGAGGCCACTCCGACAACGACTTGCCCACCCCGGTGTCGGAGCCGGAGCCCGACGCCACGCCCTGCACCGAGTTCTCCCACCCAGGCGGCTTGTACCACCCGGAAGGTGAAACGATGGACCACAGTGGCGTCTCGGTCTCCCCGCCACCTGCAGGGCCACCAGCGCTACCGCTGGTTTGCACCTGCGCGAAAGGGATCCCCGTAGACGGCAGCGGCGGCCCCGCCGCAGTAAGATCGCCTGCCCATCCCGAGAGCGTCGAGAACCGGGAGATCGCAGGCGGCGGAGGAGCTGCTGGAAAGCGGAATCGCGCATCGCCGCCCCCTCCTGTATCGTCGTGATCCGACTCGGGCGAAAGGGGAGACAGGGGCGGCGGCGGCGCATATGCGTTTGGGCCTCCTCCAGCGCGCCCTCCTCCTAATCCCGACCGTGATCTTGCAGGCTTGGCGTGGGCGATGAAAGGCGATGCAAGGGGGGGAGAGGGGGAGGGAGCATACGCGTCCTGAGTGAATCAACGTCAGAAAACAGTTGGCGGGGACAAGGAAAGAAGGAAATGTGAGAGAACGCACCGAGAAAGAAGCGATACCGGCGTCCGCCCACCCGTTGTCGGCCGCGTCCACAGCCACGCCTACCGCTCCGCCACGCCCCTCTCCATCTGTGGGACCCTCCCCGCGCGCCCGATCCCACCACGCGCTTGCGTGTGTCTCCCCACCGTAGCGCGGTTCCGGACCAGGACCAGGACCTATGTCCCCTTCGGCCATCGGGAGGGGCGTATGTGCGTACGGCGGGGGGTACGTGTACGCCCCGCGCTCGCGACGTATCGGCATCGGATGCTGATACCCTCCGACTAAACCCACGCCGCCGCTCGCGCCTAACCCCATCCCTGACCCAGAAGCGACGGCGACAGGCAGCGAAATCGTGTCGCGGCGAACATGCGTATGCCCTTGCCCGTGCCCGCGACCGCGCCCGTGCCCATGTCCGTGCCCGGGGGCATGTGGCAGAGGCGGAGGCGTGTACACCTGATCCTGCTCCTGCTCCTGTGGCGGCGCAAAATAGGGCGGAGTCGGCGGGTACGCGACGGTGATAGGCGAGAGAACGGGCGACGGCAGTGCGACCCGCGCGCCGCACGGCGCGCTGAGTGAGCGTTTGTACATGTGGGTGAGCGGCGGGAGCATCAGCGCCGCTGTGGTGCTGGCCGCAGGCGTATGCACGGGCGATGCGGAGAGCGAGGCGAGGAAGGGCGAGGGCGGGGGCGGGGGGTGGGGGTGCGTTTGTTGCTGTTGCGCGAAGGGGGAAGAGGGCGCGTAGGGAGAGGGCGGAGGGTGGGGCGCGTACGGGGAGGCGGGCGGAGCGAAGGGGGGTGAGTGCGTCTGCGTGAAGGGTGAGGAGGGGGAGTGCGAGGGGGGTGGAATGAATGGCGACTCGGGGGCCAACACGAACACCTCGCGCTCGCGCTCCTCGTCGGACGAACCACCACGCGCACGGCTCACCCTCCTCCCCCTCTCCCGCCCCCGCTCCCTCTCACGCGTCCTCTTTACACCGACGGCCGCCCCCGCCCCGCTGCCCCCTCCCCGTGGCCGCCCCCGCCCCCTCCCACGTCCCTCAAACTCCCACTCCTCCACCGCCGCCTCGAGCGCACGTCCCGTCTTTCCCTCGACGAGCAGATCACTGATCTTCTCGCACCGCGCGTCCGCCTCTTGCCTCTCCCGCTCCTCCCTTTCCTTTTCCTTCTCTCGCTGCTGCTGCGTCTCACGCTGGTCTTCACCCTGACCTTGTGCGTCCCCCTCCCCCTCCCCCTCCCGCGCGCGCTCCTTCCCCTTCCCTTTACCCTTCCCCTTCCCCTGGTCCTTCGCCTTCGCCTTCGCTTTGCCCTTGCCCTTCCCCGTCCTTGCCTTCCCTTTTATTACCCCGTCCCCCCCTCGCTCTGGGTCCCCATCCCCATCCGCGTGGTCGTCGTCGTCGGGCGGGCCCGCTGCTCCTTCCTGCTCTTTGCCTTTTCCCGCCTCGCTTTCCGGTGGATCGTCATCATCCGCGCCCCCGCCGTCCTTAATCCGCCCCTTCCGTCGCCCCTTCGGTTTCGCACCACTCCCACTTCCGCTGGCGAATGCGTTCTGAGGAAGGAAGGAGAGATGGGCGGGTCAGTCAGTGGGTATATGGGGAGACGACGGGAGGGGAGGCGAAGGGTGTAAGGAAGAGGGGGATGAGGAGCGGGAGGCAGAGGCAAGGTAACGCGTCGTCGGTGGGACGCAGAAGAAAAGTATCATCATGGGGAACCTCATGAGGTGGGGAGCAAAGTAGATGTCGATGATACAAGTCGCGAAACAAAAAAACTGAAAAAAAAAGTCGCACCGCGTCGCAAAGACGAGCAGTAAGGTAAAGACGCGTCGGGCCACAGGATAATCACGATCATGATCCCTTTCCCGCCTCCACGGACTGAGGGCGCGCCATGCGTGCAGGACAGGGACAGCGCGAAATAAAGAGGCGCAAGCTGCGAGGCGTATATAACCAGATATCCCATGCCCATGCCAAGGTAGGGTGAATCGGGGAGGACGCGTGTGGGGCGCAGCGGAGGACGGGGGATCGTCCAAACCAAAAGAGGATGCAAGCAAGCCTGACGGCACGCCAGAGACACAAGGTCAAGCGAAAACGGTATCCCAAGGGGAGAGACAAACGCAGCGAACGAATGGGTACTGGACCCTGGCATGGTGCCCATCGCCCATAGGCGAGAAAAAGCGGAAAGACGCTGGAACACTGGGACACACCTTGCCGTTCCCGGGCCTGAACCGCCAGTCGGGATAGCGGCGGCGGTGCTCCGCCTGTGCAGCGCGCGCCTTGTCTTCCCAACGCGCGCGCTCCTCAGGGGGGAGTGCATGCCAATATTTGCCTGGGGGGAGGGTGAGTGATGTGATCGATATGGTGGATGTGCCAACAAAAAGGGAGGCGAACGAGGGCGGGAATGGGATACAGGGATAGTTAAGAAGAGGGAGGGGGAGGCATAAGGTGCGCAAGAGTCGCGAGTAGAAATCACATGCGCGATAGACCCTTCGGGAGAAATGCCCAGATTTTTTTTGATTCCGCTACGCGATCGAGACGCGATCGAGCGATCTCAGTCGACAGAGTGGTAGGTCGAGAAAATAAACAAACAGAAAGAAAAGAAAAGTGGGGTAGCCGACGGCGCGAGGACTCACCAATAATTTTACTGAGCGTGCTATGGTTTCCCTCGACGCGGCCGGGGACGTTCTGGCTACGGATAAAGCTGGAGCGGAAGAGGATGAACGCGTTCGGCGGGCGCGGGATGTACGATGGTGCCGCGCGTCTTGCCGCCCGCCCCTTCTTTCCGCGCCCACTTGTGGTGTTTCCGTCGTCATCGCGCTCCTCCGCGTCCTGCTCGGCGGGGGTGTACACGAGCGTCGCAGCAAATGGCGGCGCACTAAACGCCACGCCAGTAAAGTCGAAGCTCGACATCATCGACTCTTGCGTCGCCATCGCCGGCAAAGGTCCGGGCCCGGGCGCGTCCACAAGTGGGGGCATATCCTCGTCTGCTCCGCCGGAATAAAATGGCATTTATATGTAAGTAACGAGGCAAAGAACAGACAAATAAAGTATAAGCAAAACGCACCATCCGCCGCGTGCTCGTCTTCGTCGTCCTCCTCACCGAGGAAGGTGTACAAGATGGTGTGGTCCCGGATCGGGGGCATCGTGTCGGGGCGTAGTGTCGCGGTCCAAGCGCGATGTATAGTTGGAGTAGCAACAAGAGAGTAGAAGTAGGAGTTCTTGGACGAGGAGGCGGTATACTTAGCGAGGGGCGTGCTTGTGCGCCGGCGATTACATCCATCGGCGAATTGGGCAGGCCGTTCTCACGCTATTGTGTCCCGAAAATGTGGCGCGCTGATCGATCTTTCAGTAACGCCGCATATCCCCACCTGGTTCGGGTCGGTTTACCTCTACAACGTAATGGTTGAGGACTCTTTTCAACATGTTCATACGGCGAATACGAGCAGAGCTTGGTCGTGTTTCCTTGGCCGAACATATTGTCGAGCGGCTTCATGGAACCTTTGGACTCCTGAATGAGCGAAAAAATCAGCAAAAAATCAAAGACGGGCGGTCCCGGGCTGGGATTTCGTCCTACCTCAGGAGCTCGGGAATATCAACCTTAATGTTAAGGAAAGGTCGAGGATAAACCATGGATAACTGAATCACACGGACGGGATCCATGCGCAGCAATGGCAAGACCAAAACACAACCTACGTTGAACAACACATGGGCACCATGAGGGGTCGTGTTTCGCGGGTACCCCGCATTACGTGCGATGCTGTCGAACGAAAGCCTGGCCGGGGGAAACATGTGTATGGGGCTTGAGAATGACAACCCACTGTGTGGTCATCGGAATAATCACAGGACCAAATGTGATGGTTCGCGCGATACCGCCTCGAGGCGGTGGATAAGTATCACCTGCGTGGCCGGCGTTCGTAGTGTCCGAGGCGATGTATACAGAACGCATAATTGCTGGGGAGATATGGCCAGGACACGTCTGAATCGTCGGCCTCCAAGTGACAAGCAGTTCCAACGCTGACTCAAATAACTTGAACGAGCGTCGAGAAGTTCAGACTCGTGCACAGAGAGGTGACGGCGACAGGAACTATGTCAATCGCAGATAACTCGCGCAGTGTGGCGTATGTGGGCCACCGGTCGAGACCTGAAAAAAAAACTGTCCGTTGGGCGGCCGAGCTACGTAGATCATGCATTGAATCTGATGAAGTTAAAATTAAAATTAAATGCACATGCTTTGGAGATAAATGTATGCAGGCAGAGGAGCAAACGTACCGAGGGCTTGCATAGGAGGTGAGACGAGCCGGCTGTGGATGCAGTTTCCCAGTTCGTCCACGTAGCGCCATCCATAGGAAAGAACTCGAAATGGACTCCGTGTGTTCGTGATTCAAAGCCTGATAAGAAGTATTCAGGACGCTCACATATTCCACTGGACTATGTATCCAGTGTAGTATGGTCGCGCGACCTCGATATTTTCAGTATTTCAGTCAGGATCAATGAATGATTCCGAGTCGCGCGATTCGGGCCTCCACCCGCTCGGTTCACCGTGACCCACCTGCTCATGGCATTCCCGCGTCGCCGTGTGTACGAAAGAACGTGATACTGACAGTCAAACTTGAAGAACCTTGTTTCCTGAGGGCTCATGCCCAAAACCTTGCCCGAATCGGGTCATCCCTTTGTTTCGGGACGGAAACCTTGTCCATCAGCGCCGGCACGAGTGCGGGATCCGGATTAATTAAGTGTTCGAGTCATTGAGGCCGTAAGGAGGTCGCACGCCCACGCTTGTAAGTGCCTAGAGGAAAGAGAAAGACGACGAGATTCGGAGAAGAGATGTGATGTCGATCACGTGCCTATGGCACAATGTCCGGCATTTGCCGGTGATGTAAACTCAACCAAACCACAAGTTAGGATAAAGTTGGGCTAGGATCTGCTAGGATCCACTTTTGAAGAACCGAAGATACATCCTTCGACTCCAGCGGCCGGGGAGCAACCGCAGAGGAACTCTGAGCAACCACAATGCAGATATCATTATAAATATTACCCTAGTCTTGGACGGGGTTGGGACGGGGAACGCCGGGGATACACGGAGAGAGTGACCAATAATCCCACACCCGCCTGCATCCAACGGAAACAAAAACGAAACATCCCCATTCCACGCTCCAACTCACTCACATGTGACATCCGAATGCGTTAAAATCTCCACATTCGCTTCCTGTCATTCGAGCCTTCAAGTTGGCACAAGGGGTGTTGGCAGGGAGCTCAGTAAAACAGTTTGCCAGGCTCCTACTATTAGGACTTCGTCGAAGTGTGGATCTGCGGGAGAAGAGCATGCACATAAGTAAGTGGCGGAGGGTCGTAAGTAACAGGAACGAGAAAAATAAGAGAAGACAATACCTGGAGTGTTTGTACCTTGATGCCAGAATCAGAATCCGGGAACATCTGTGGATGAATCGAATCGGGAATACTAGACAGGATGCGCACGAGCTGCATGCGGCTTTGGCTCTTGTGCAAAGCCGCAGCGGATTTCGTTTTTATTTTGAGGTAAGCACCATCATTACATTTCCAAACTTGTATTCGACGCCTGGAACACTCAACATGTCGGTGAGAAATACCCCTCAGCTCGGAAGGATTTTGTTTCACGGCAACCAGAAAGAAAACTCGCAGTTGAAGTAGTGAGCGCCGCGACCGGTGCCCTGTACATGTAACGTAAATGAATTTTCCACCTACGGAATATGCTACGTACACCCAAGTCCGAGTAACGACACCTTTCGTTTTGGGACTCTCCACCATATTTAAACGTAGATGGATAGGTGAGGAGCACGTTGATGTATCTGAGCAATTTAGTTCCGACTGCGCGCGATATTGAAGAACATACAGGTCGACAAAGGAAGGGGCAGAAACACCGTTGGCAGTCCGATTACACCTGTCGCCACAAAGGAAGACAAACCAGTGGAACCGACATTAAATTTAATAGAGGATGGTCGCTTACAGGCCTCTTCGTCAGAGCGAAATTATGCGATTTTGCTACAGGTTGAATGTTCAATTAAATTAGTGAAGAAACAGTTGGGTTGCTAACTTACATACCGAGGAAAATGCCCAGGACGACGGCTCCGGAGAGAAAGATTCTTCCGATAAACCGGCGATCTCAGACCCTCAGCCGTCTGGAACCGTTTCCCCATAACGAGGTGCATTTTTTCAGGTAAAAAGCGATGTGAGTTCAACAATAAGCCCAATGGCAAAGGCAAGAGTTAACACGAACTCGGGAACGCGTTGAACAAGATTCTCGAGGAGCTGTTAACGCAGAGAAGGGAGTATGTTCAGCGCCGGGTATGTAGTTGCGACTGAGCCTCATAAATTGAGATCACTTCAGCTGGTCAACAAATCGGAAAGATAAGATAAGATACGATTTTGCTTCTTTGCACGATACATGATCGCCCAAGGCAAGGTTAGTCAAGAAAATTCAACTCGACTGTGTTATCCACATGCGGTATGGTACAATGCTCTATGAAGGTGCCTCTAGATCTACGCACTGTCGGGACAATCGTCTATGTCTGCACAAGAATGGGTATAAGACCACACATACAGTACATCCCTTCCTTTGCAGCTCATGCAGATGGTATGGCCGTAGCACTAGCCGTCGCCGTAGCACTAGCCGTGGCCGTCGAGCTCTTCCCCAACACCGTTGTCGAACTCGCCGACTGCGCGATCGTCTTAGTCTTCGTCTTTGTCTTGGTGGTTGTCGGTGCTGCCGCTGTCACCGCCTGTGCGGAGCTCACATGCGCGTTCCATGCGACGACGGTCGCCTCCGGCCACGTCACCGTCAACGTCTTGTAGTATATCTCCGCCTGACCGGTGATCACACCTGCATTCCAACAACAATAAGTGCGCCTCGTCAGCCATGCGTCGGTTACGAGTCTGTTCGGTAAACGCACCGTCAGGGAGGATATTCGGGATAACCGTCGCGCTCGCGGGGGTTGCCTGCGTGGTTACAACGCCAGTGTCAGGGTCGACAAGCCCGACCGTGGAGTTGCCGATGAAGAAATCGCGGATGAAGGCAACGGAGCGTGCGGGGTTGATCACGGGCGTCTGGTGCCCCACGCCATACAACAGTCCGTACGTCCAGCCACGCTCCTGGCGCACGACCCCGGCGTAGAGACCCTCGTCGTCGAACCACGAGGTGTTCGGCTTGACAGTGAAGCCCTGGATGCCGCCGAAGGTGGTGTTCTGATTATAAAGGGAAGGTCAAGTTAGGTTTTAATTTAATTTAATTTTAACGAACCTGGATGACGACTTCCGTGGACCAGTGAGTGGTGAGTGCGTCGTCGTTGCCAGAGTACCACACGATGCCGATGCCCGCTTTGGTCGCGTTCGCCGCGAGTTCATCTAAGAATAGGGCCGACCTAATGGATGGTTTTAATCATCTCAATAGTTATCGCCAGAAAGCGCGGCTTACGGTGGGCTCGGATCCGTCCCATCGACGACATTGCCCCACGGATACGTCTCCGACGTCACCGCCCAGACCTTGTTGTTCGGGGCGTGGATCGCAGCGCGGGTGGTGGGAACTATCAAGAGACGTCAGGATGCTCACGAAAGTGATTCGAAGATGAACGCACGGTTCATCCAGTGGTGCGGGTGCAGATTTTCCGAGATGGGGTTGACGGTATACGGAACGTCAAGGTAATCAAACTGATACCCAAGTTGATCTGTGGTGCATCAGGACGCCGTTAAAAGCCCTATTGTCATAAACCACGCACCCCAAGGATAAGTAAAATTGAGCGCATAGAGAAGGGCAGTGTCGCGCAGATCACATCCGAAGAACGCATTAATCTTGCCTGTGAGCGTAGTGTTGAATGGCGGAACGGGTGGCCCGGGGGGGACCCCAGTCGAGGTGGCCGTAACCGTGCTCTTGCTCGTCTTGCTGGCTTTCTTGCTCGCTTTTGATGACGACGCGCTGGACGCAGCGGCGACCTCCCCGACGTTCTCCCGTACCCACTGTCTCCTCTGCAGCTCGCGCTCCTCCGGCGATCGGCGGCGCTCCGCTTCGGGTAGCGCCAGCCAGCGCTCATGCAGCTCGCGCATGAACTCTTCCGTGTATCCGAGCTGATTCCCGAAATCGCGACGGGTCTCACCAAGGTCGCGTCGACGGCGCGTCGGCTGCCCCAGACGATGTCCCAGCTCGCCCTTCTTGATACGCGTGTACGGCAGCTTCCCGCCCGTCTGCGGATACGTGAGGTTGAGGTCAAACTTGCACAGGTGGTTCTGCTCGCGGAGGTAGTCGTACATCTGCGTGTCGTAGCCGACAAGCTGTGGGTATGTCTCAACGACTCGCAGGATGGGTATGTTCTCAAAGAGATTGGATTCGCTGTGGGCAGGCGTTCAGAGTTGATTATGGATGAGTCGAAAGAGGAACGGGACGCACGAGAGGGCGGGGTTGGAGCACCCGATCTTTCCAAACGTCATGGTGCGGTTTGCTTCAGGCAGAGCGAAATAGTTCTTGAGGATGTAGGGAATGAACCTTCCTGCGTACGACTCTCCGACCAAATGCAACGGGCGGTTCTGGAGGCCGGGGAAAACGTTGACGAGACTGCCGACGAAACCAAGCTGTTATATAATTTAGAACCAGAATTTCATGATATTCCGACGGTTGAGACTCACGAAGTCGGCAGCAACTTGATCCTCGTCGGCGGGATACCCGCCGCGTCCAACGGTAGAGTACCCGGTGCCGACTGGCGAATCCACGAAAAACTGGTGCAAACGTTAGCACGTCATGCAAAGGATGCAATATAGACATACAATGTCAGCGATGTTATGCCAGCTGTTGTTGTTGGGTCCGAGTGAGTCCTTGGTAACGACGATAGGGCCAATATTCTCGACAAGCATGGACGCGATGCTAGAATAGCCGGGTCCACCCGCGAGCCAAATCATCCAAGGGTCGGTCGAATTGATATCCGTCAGCGAGCCATTAGATTTCTCGAAACCCCAGAAGAACGCGGTGTTGTTCGTGCTGCCGACGGTGTGCGTTGAGATGCTGCCCGCCCAGTTGCGCGGCAGAGGCCACGTTACATTCTCCAGAGGGTCAGTGACCTCGAAGTCTGCATGTTGGATTAGCACGAGAAACCGTCACAGTGATAACGATGGAATGCGGACAAGTTTGCCATTCGGGACCGTAGGTTGTGGTCGGTTTACCCGGATAGTGGGCAGGCGAACTCCAGTTCTGACTTGCAAGCGCGTAAGGGATGAGCACATTGGCGAGGCCGAGGGAGAGAAAAGACCGGGGAACCATGATGAGCGGCAAAGGTGGCTGGTGCGCTGAGTGAGGTTCATCAGTATGCCTTTAAAAATCTTCGCGTAAGAACCCGGCGTGTGGAGTTGGGCGATAGAGGCCATGCGCTATCCAAATGCTACCTGTTGGCAATCTTGTGAGTATCACTGGTGGTTTGACGACCGTCAGAAAAATGCAGACGGCGAAAGTCTGACTAGATAAGGAAGAATCTCATCAAAACATGAATGGAGATCCGCGGATAGAAAGCGCCAGATAAGGTCGCAATGCAACATGATAAACCCAACGTGCTTTTTTCTTCTTGGCTTCGGCAGCGCGAAAAGCTTGGCATCTATGGGTTTTCAAGCGAAATCTTCGTATTGAGCAGTCCGATGTACACATTCAAGCACTGCCTACCGAAAATTATGCTTTGAATGGAGGAAGAATGTTTGGTCGCCGAGGTAAACTCTGAATCGATTTGTTGAGAGTGTGGCCGTGAATACTGAAAAAGCATCGGCTCGAAGTTCGACTCGCAATTGCGCACCATCCACGAGAATTATGGCAGTATTGCGCCTTCGTATTTCCTCGCGACCTGCCGTGATGCACGTCGCGCGAACCAGTGATGAGAAAAACCTCTAGGGATCCACTTTTCTTTGCGGAACCGCAATCGAGGTGGACTTGCTGCTGATACTAAAATAGTTGAGATTCTTGAGTAGATCTAAAGTTAATTATCACGACACGAGAAGAAGTAAACCCGGGAACCGTTGTAATCTAAGTATATCCCACCGCCGCAGCTCCTCGAAACGTCTCGCGCTCTGGGCCCGGGGAGCCAGCGCAAGTCGACCTTGAACGGGCGGGCGGCTGCGTCGTCGCGGAACCTCGATCACACTGCAACGTGGATATAATGATTGACAGACTCGGAGTCGCAAAAGATCTCCGGTGGCAAGCGAAGGATCGGAAGAAATACCGCCGGCTTCCTTGGTTATACTTTTGAGGGCACTGCGCTCCGCCTTGAAAAGTTTTCAAGGGCGCATGCCTATATCCCAAGCTCTGCGGTAGACGAAGAAATGGTGTCGCGAATCCGCGGGGCTTCTAGATCTAGAGATGCAGAGTTCATTAGTGTGGGACAAGTCTGGGACACATTGCAAATGCAGGTATCAAACAGTCGGCCGAATGTAAGCCGAGTGTGACTCTATATAGTATGACTCCTGTGACTCTGAGATATGGTACTGATATGGTTCGTCATGATAATCAACTCAACTGCCCAGCAGTTCCCGCAAAAAGCTTTGTCCATGGCACAAAGTCGAGGACTGCTTGGAAATACCGGCTCTTGCGACGGTCATCCTGTACATGGCAATGAGCTCCCGAACTGAACAATAATGCTATATGTACGTCCAACTTCAACGGTCAGCCTGGCAAGACTCAAGAGTGCACAGCTGGCCTACGAGGAACGAGCTGGAACGAGCCGATTTCATTACTGCGTCTGTCTACAGAGATTACGGCCGACCCACGATCTCTCGAACGGCATTCAATCTTGTCAACTGTAACTTGTTTTTCCCTAATCGTCTACTTCACCTTGAATCCAGGGAACTATACAAAATATGCTGCTGTGCGCAGCAAAGATATCGGCAGTTACTTCGGGCAAGCACCGGTGAGTTCCTCTCGGGTCTCCAGTTTCATCCACGTCCAGGGTGCCCAGCGAGGTTCTGCGCTACTTACTTTGCTTCCTCGCAGTTTCACTACCCGCACAAAAACCTTGCCCGTATCGGAGTCTCAGACTTCAGTTTGTTGGGTTCGACCCCAAATAGGATCTCTTGAAGGTAGGTAGGCAGGTAGCTATACTCCGGTGCGGTCCCGTTAAGAAACGAGAATAATGAAGTCGAACTTGGCCTTTCGATGACCCATCCTAGGGCTCCCTCATCCTCTCCATCACCGCAAACTGTATATCTCAGAAATCTTCCCAATCTTCGCGGTCGAGCGCATCGCCAACTCCTGGCACCTCGACGATGCTGCCAGTGGGAGACGACGAATTCATTTGGTCAGAATACCAGCCATGGCTAGAGCGGCAGGGATATACATGCTACGTCCCCGCATCGTCACGGGTGGGTGCCCGAGATTCAGACTTCTGGAAAATTGCACTCTCAATGCGAACTTCGAAGACGCAATACCAGCGTCTGTGCCTCACCTTCTACCTCAGTATCTGGCTTTTTGCAGGGTCTGGTCCTCGATGCCACGCCCATCTCCGACGGCGCGCAGGTAGTTCGCAAAATTGGCAAAATTTAGTCGACGGAAGTTAACATCTCCACCTTCTTGAACAATGAATCTGGTCTTCGATGCGTCTCTACTCATTCCGTGTGAATTTCACTTCATTGAATCTTGGACCTGCGATGACCGCCGCTTCGGATATTTTCTATTCGGAACTACAAACAAGCTGGACTCGCTTCCAATAATTATATGATAATAGACTAGAAGGACGTGGAGGAGATCTTGAAACAGTTGATCATGAAGAAATCTGGAACATCGCAACAACCACACTCCTAAAATTTCCCTTGGCGGGTGGATGAGAAGATGAGCTCTCCCCGGCGTCGCAGCTCCTCCAACTGCGCACAAGCCGCCCCTCCCATCTCGCGCTCAGGGAACCAGCGCAAATCCACCTTAAACGAGCGGCTCTGGCTACGTCCCGGACCCACGCGCGAGCGCACAAAGTCCAAAAACACGTCGTCGCTGAAGCGCAGCCGCGCCATGCAGCGGAGGTGGCTGAGCTTTGGGACGAGGCACACGGGGGCCGCAGCGTCCGCGTCCGCGTCGGGAATCCAAGCGAGTCGGCGGAAGACGTCGTCCGTGAGCAAAACGTGATCGACGCCAGGGGCGGGATAGTCCGAGAGCGAGAGCACGGATAGCGCGGGGAGGACGGAAAGACACTGGAAGAGCTCGTCTGCGGGGATCACGGCGTTGAGCTCGAGGGTGTGAAGTGTAATGTGGAACCCAGAGCGGGAAAGTAAGGAAAGGAAGCTGGACGTGGGCCAGTGCAGAGGCGCCCGGGAGTCAGCATTGAATCGCAGGGAGCGGGCGTAAGGGAGAGTGAAGCTGCCCATGATCTCGCCTAGGACGTCTCGTGCGTGTTCCGCATTGGATTGAACCGTCAAGTCCAGGTCGAGGGTCGAGATGGATGAAGTAATGGATGGGAGGTTGAGAGGGAGACTTTGGCGTGACACGTCCAATCTCGAGATCTGGAAAACCGAACTCGGTGCACACAAGCGCATGAGAGATAATGCTGCGCTGAGATCTTCTGGTACGCCGGAAATGTATGCAAAACGGTGCAGCGTGTCCCAAGGAAGTTTCGGCAATAATGAAATTGGACCAGTGAAAGCTACGTCCACTAATCTCGGCGCATCCTCGAAGAGATCGACCTGCAATGATTTAGATCCCTGTGGCCATGTACGGATGCGGAGACTGCGCAGCTGCGGCAGTTTCCCCTGTATGTGGGACATGCAGTCGAAGATAGGAGCGCCGATATTGAACACGGCTGTGTGCCATCGCTCAGAGTGGTGGGCCAAAAACTCGAGCGCGGGCTGCACGGGGAGCAAGCTCGGGGAACCGTCGACGCCGGCTCGCACATGGAGAGGCGAGGAGACGCTGCGCTGGATAGACAAGGCCAAGAGATCATTCAATAGACTGAGATATGACGGGCGAGACCAATGGTTGAGTGTCACGTTAATCCTCGACCACAGTCCCGGTGTGTGCATGACGAGTCTGTTCCACTGCACGCAAACCCTGGATAAACGAAGAAGGTGGACCCGCTTCAGAGTATATAATTCATCGCCTACAGTCGCGGAACGCGCGTGCCAATGGCCTCGACCACACATGGTGAATATCTCGCACAAGATCTCCGGTGGCAAGCGGCGAATCGGAGAGAATACTGCGCGACAAGCCTGGACATATTGTTTGACAGCACTGCGCTCAGCCTTGCGTTTCCTGAGAAGGGTTTCTAGGGCGTCTATGTGGTCATCGTAACTCCCGAGCTCGACGGTGGACGAAGAAATCACGTCATGAAACCGCGGGGCTTCTAGAGGTGCAGAGTCGCCAGAGCGGAGGATCTCTCGTACTTTTGCCAGTCCATTAGAGTCTGGCAGCAGACTGGCCTGCAGGATGGGCGTCTGACAAGATTCACAGAGCCTGGTTTGCGGCGGCATGAAAGAAGACAGAAAGGGGAGAGATCGGCCGAATGCTAGCTCGCCGGGTTTAATCGGTCCTTCTCAGCAGTCGCAAAAACAACATTTCTAAAAGTTCACACATTTGCGAGGAAAAAAATTGAGGGACAGACTCAGCGAGAACAATGAATCTATGGAGGATTCATCCGCCGGATCCGCCGGATCCGCCAGATCCGGCGGATGAAGTCCTTCACGAGCCGCCCATGCCTTAACGATTACAGTTTTCTCGTTCACGACCGGTGAAAGCCTGAACCTCTTTTCAAGTCGTGAAGGATTATGGCAGCCGTTCATGTACCCAGAGATCCTTCACGGTAGACGGACGAGTCGTTCACGATCGGGATACACCTTCAAGAAGAGCCCGACTCTTAAGGACCGTGCCCTTCATTCACGACTACACACCTCGTTCACGAGAGCAAGCACCACTCAGGTGTCTGCAGCACGTTCACGAGCCATTATACCCTAAGTCATGGTTCTGGACACCTTCGCGACCAGTCCCTACACGTTCAGGTATCCTTCACGGATCACTCACCTTCAGGACACTTCGGCCCTTTCACGGAAACTTCAATCTTTCCTTCACGACTCGTTGATCTGGACCCACAGTCACACAGGTCATCTCCCTTGCCATGCCTCGTCGCACCCTCTTGGTCATGAGCGCCTCCTCGAGCCTTTGGCACAAACTTCCATCGATATGTGAGTATGAGCACAGCTCCTCACGCAAGTCAGGACAAAAGAGGGTATCGTTGAAGTAGGGATATACATGTATGTAAGTTGTTGACTGTCTTTCGATGGTGTCGGTTTCTTTGCGACGTGTGCGCGCCCGCCCAGACCTCCATCGAGAGGTGTGGGCAAGTGCGAGCATACCTACTCACCCCCTGAAGACGCTACTTAACCGGCCGCACGACAGCACACCCCCGTCGCGCTGAAAGCCATCGACATCCTCAGCACCAAGTTTGATGCCCGCGCAATCCACTTCGCAGGTGAGTCGCTGCCACCAGGAGTGTTGATTCTCTAACACCCTTGATGTTATTGTCCTTCACACTGATTCCGCTGAGCACACATTGTACGTCCAGACACCCCGCCCGACGATGTGCACACCCCGACTCCGCCGACTGTTCCGCGCGGGTAGACAGCACCTTTCACCATTAATAAGCTCTACTCGTCTGGACCAATGCTAATACCCGGCATACTGACATCAGCTCCGAGTCCTCGTCAGTGATTCTCGGCCATCAGCTGCGTTCAGAAGCAGACGGACGCGTGAATTCAGAGCACCTTTTCATCACAGTGGGAGACGGAGGAAGCTTCATTTGGGTGGGCTCTGCCACCATTTGTATGGCTCTTTAACGCGGTATGCGGCATCTCTTCTGTTGACTCAAACGTTCAAAACTGCATTATGTTGACATTTCATCAGTACGCACTAATTAGATTACCATCGCATTTCTTGGCGGATCGACAGAGATCGACGGGCGGTTTGAAGTTGGAGTAGGACGACGTTGTATATCCTCGATTCGTGCATATGTGAATGCCAGGCTGGTGTCCAAACTGAAGTATTTGCTGAGGCACTGAGATTTATGTGTAAGAAAAATGACGAGTAGATAAGAAAACAAGGGCCGACCTTTTGGAACCAAAGCCTTGTAAAGCAGTGTTTGATTTATTCTGCGACATGAAAGGTATTGTCATAAAGTGGATTGAGCAATTGTATCCTCAAAAACAGAACGGGCATGGTTCCAAGTGATTCAGGTAAATTGTAATCGTACGCCTCAGGGATAATTTCGAGGTCCATCGCGGCAAAGATGCAGAAGAAGAATTCGTCACATTTCAAGTTGAAGTTATATATCGATACACGGCGGCTGTTTAAGGGAAGACGACGACCTGAATGATGTGCGATGGCACTTAGGAAATAAACTAATCATTGTCAGAACATCGACGGACATAGTGGTCAATTATTTTGAGTTGAGTGCGACGTGGATGGACCTGAACGAATGTGGTGGACGTTAAGGACAAGGCTGGTCTTGAAGGTAAGAGCCGCTTCTTCAGTTTGCCCGAGATCGTTCACGTTTATGGACAACCAACCTGAAGGTAGTGATCTATCTTGAACGGCAGGGAGGATCGTTCACGTATCTCACGACTCATGCTTCACGTTGCGAAACATCTTGAAGTTGGGGAGGATCGTTAAGGAGATGAATGCTCCGGCCATCCTCGTGAAAGGATGTTCAGTCCCATCGGTACGTGAAGGACAGAGATAGACTACCGTGAAGGGGAACGAGACACGTTCACGTCGTCCGGGTGTCGTGAGCGACAACAGGCATCTCCTTCACGGGTTCGTACGCCGGATCCGCCGGATCCGCCGGATGGATCTGCCGTACATTGGGTCTTCATGACTCAGCTGCTTGCATTTGCCCCTCTGCTTTACCCACGACTGGGAAGCCCCCATAAACGAATGCTTAGCTGGAAACAATTCCGGCCCCTTGTTAACTAACTATCGTGGTATGTAAAGTACTACTATTGCTCAATAAATAAGTGCTACCTTGTTCTCGAGCATCATTAGCACGGCAACCAGCTTGTCTGTCTGTCCGTGGAATGTAGAGTAGCATGCTTCCGTCCTGCAGGACAAAAGAATCAAAGCTTCCCAGGGGATTCACGCCCCCACGCGCCCAGTCTTCCGAATGCCCTTCCCAATCCCCATGCCCACCCGTACTAGTGTCTCTAGCGACGCCCGCCCATTGACCAGGAGGTCCTCGTCCCACTCCACCACGTCCTTCTCGAAAAGCAACACGATCGTCGATCCGCCTGCAGCACGCGGTCAATATTAGACACGAAAGAAAGGGGTCAAGCGGGCGCACCAAATGCAAAGTAGCCAAACTCCTGGCCGCGCTTGACGGTCTCGCCCTCCTCGACAGTCGTGAGGATGCTCCCCACCATCATCGCCCCGACGCACACCGCCATCACACGCCCAAACTGCGGGCTGTCGATGGGCACGATCTTGCGCGCATTCTCGCCGTACACATCCAGCGCCGTACGGATCGCTTGCGGCTGGAATGTGTGAAAAGCACCCGTCAGCAGCCCTAACATGTGTAGTAGCCAGCAAAGGAACCCACGTTGACGGTATAGTACTCCCCCGCGATGTACGTCATGTTTCCGATGGTGCCGTCCACAGGCGAGTGGAAACGGTGGTAGTCCTGCGGCGCGAGCCGGAAGATGGCCAGCGCTCCACCCGTGTACCGCTCCGCCTCGTGCTTGTATGCGTCCCCGAGCAAGCGCGCGACCGTAAATTCGCGGCCTTTGATCCATAGCCGCGTTGCTTCCGAGACGGACTCGAAGGCCATGAAACGGCAGTCGGCGGCGCTGACTAGGCGGTACGGGTCATCAGGCTGCTCTGTGGGACGAGCAGAGGGTTTGAGTTTCCTGGACAAGGGTCAGCACATCCGGTCATAGAGGATAAGAGAACAGATACCGGTAGAAGAATTGATTGAAAGTTTCTACAGAATGGGGATCAGCAATGAAGGGGCACGCAAGTAGTTAACGCACTAAAGGAGGACAAGGGGTCCCGGATCTCGTCGACTTTAAGCTTGTGGAACTCGATAAAGGTAGGGATATCGCGGGCAGACTCGGGTGAGTCGTACTTGAGACCCTGCTTGATTGACAGAGACTTGAGAAGGCGGCGGGCTGATCTACTAGTCAGCAAGTAACGAGCGATATAAACGGAACAAAACACACCGCGACCACCTTCCATGCGGCTCTTCATTCCCTGCAACGGGATTTCAGACGGACGCGGGGAAACCTGGGGACATACGCACCTTGTACAGCAATCTGATGCCCAGCCTGACGTACACCTGCATCTTCTCCTCCTCCAACTGACCCGTCAACCGATTCTGTACGATGATGTTCGCGGAATTCTATGCCCTCATTCAGCACCGGCGTCGTCAAGGAATAAAAAAGAGAAACCCACCGCCCCTAGCCTATAATCCCCACTCGAGATCTTGCTGATTATCTTGGTGAAAAACTTGCGCTGCGCCTGGTGCGCCGTGACAAAGTTGCTCACGACGATGCGGTCGACGATGTTCCAGTCCTGGCTCGCACAGACCGCGATGTGGGTGATGATGTCCACCTCGGCCTTGGAGTTGAGCCGCGGGCGGTGGCATAGCGGGCAGTTCTTGACATTGATCACGCGCTCAAACGACTCGTCGCTGCTTGCGCTGCCCGCGGGGGACAGAGACGTGGTCTGCGACGTCGCGATCTTGCGGTAGCGCGGACGCCGAAAGCGGGTCTTCTTCCCTCCAGTGCTAGCCGTAGATGTCGCGGGCGTCGACGCTGACGGGGTGAGCGGATTAGACGCGGCAGACCCAGGCGTCGACGCCGACGCCGACGCCGACGCGGAGCCCGACTCCTCATCCTCTAGATCGGCATCCGACGACGACTCCGACGTCGGGTGGCGCCCATGCTGCCCTGGGGTCGTGGCGCCGGGCGCCAACAGCACCATCTCCGACGGCTCGGTGACGTAGCCCTTGGGCTCGCCAGTGATAAAATCGACATCCAACGACGGCCCCGCAAAGTCCATCTCCGCGAGGCGCAGCTCCCCGGGGGTGGCGGTCTCAGGCGCCGGCGAAGGGCTGATGCTCGTCCCCACGCCCGCGCTGCCGCTACCTTCCTCGTCCACACGCCGGCGCTCGCTCTCGGGGCGCAGCACCTCCGTCTCGAGGCAGCGGATCACCTCCTCCACCGTGAGATCGTCCCGCCGTGGGTCCTTCCCAAAGCGCGTGAAGAACGAGTCGACCGTGCTCGCCGTCAGCGTCGACCCGAGCGAGTCGAGCATGCTCGTAATTTCGATGTGCGAAATCGTCGACGTGTCGTCCGTGTCGTACTGCTTCAGGTACTGCCGCCAGAAGCGCTGCCGAAGCAACGAGTACGGCTGGTACTTTGCGCTGCACGCAATGTCAGGTTGTGTCTTTCTGCAATATGTAAGGCAGGAACGCACCGGAAACTAAGCATCGGACTGTGCTTGCTCTCCCAGACAGGCTCCTTGCCGCCACCCGCGCCGATCTCGAGCTTGAGCTTAAACTCCTTCATCGGGTGGTCGCCGCCCTCCTCCTCTGCGTACAGCGGGATGCGCGTCCCGCGCTCGCGCGCGGCTGCGTCAGCATCTTTCTGGGAAGTCGCGCTGCTCACGCCCAAGGCGGGCATCGACGCCGAGGCCGCCACGGAGGACTCGACCGCCCCGCCGCTGGCCGGGGGGAGCGGGAGCGGCTGTGGGGCGTCCGCGACGAGTTCGCTCACATTGAAGGCCGCCTCGCCAATGTAGTCGTTCGACGTGAGCTTGTCCCAGTCGAGCACCGTGAGGCGCACCTACAGAGTGCAGCGCGATTAACACGTAGGATGAACGGGTGAAACAACAGCCAACGTACCTCATACCCGATCTCGTACCGGCGTACATGGAAAAGCAGTTTCTCGTCCCAGACGGGGTTAAGGGAGTGTCGGATGACGCGCGTGCGGAACACCTTCTTGCCGAACGAGATGACGACGAACGGGTCCATGTCGAACGATGTGCGGGTCACTTAAAAGAAGGCGCGTGTGAGATGAGACTCGCATCCTCGATGAAGATAAATAGATACGCACTGTTCTTGAGCCGCGGGAGATCCACGGCGCCCTCGATCTCCAGCATGACAATGCCGACGATATCGTTTTCGCGAGCCGCCACTGCCGCGCTGCCCTCTGCACCTAGCGAAAACGTGCGCTGGGGCTTCGGACGGCGCCTCCCTTTCGCCTCCTTCGCCGCCGGCTTCTCCTTCTCCTTCTCCTTCTCCGTTCCCTTGCCACCCGGGGTCGCAGTCGTTGGCGTGCCCTCTTCGAGCGGCGTCACCACCGCCGGCCCTGCCCAGCTCCGGCGAAAGCGCTTCTTCTTCTCCATTGCCTCCTTCCCATCCGTGTCCTTCCTCGCCACCGCCCCCGGCCCCGGCGAACCGGGCGTAGTTGGCCGCGAGCTCGATTTTTTGAGGAATTTGTGCGGGAGGGGCAGCGCGATAAAGCTCGGTTTGCCCTTCTTCTCCCCGGGGGCGGGCTTGGCCTCGATTGTGGTCGCAGGCACTGCTGCAGAGGGCGTAGTGGGCGTAGTGGGAGTAGCAAGCGCGGGGGCGGCCCCAGACGACGAAGGTGTAGGCGTGGTCAGCGGGCTGGGTCCCGTCGGCGTCTTCAGGCCTGCCGCCGTGCTGGCCTCGGTCGCAGGCGAGCCTGGGATGACGCTGATTTGCGGGGGCGGAGGTGGGGGCGAATAGAGCGCCTGCAGGCGCGAAACGGAGGGCGAGATAGTCTCGGGGGGCGGCGACGTGTCGGAGTCTGTGCGTGGTGCTGGTGCTGTTGGGGGGTGGGTTTCGCGGACGTCAGCGCGAGCGGAAGGGGTGACGCACCCTCGCCCTCGTCTTCGTCGCACTCGTCCACGTCCTCGCACTCGGAATCGTCGTCGAGCTCGTCGTCGGACGACGCGGCAGAAGAAGACGCGGAGGAGAGGCCGCCGTCGTCCTGGAAGTCCGGGTCGGAGAGGTGCGAGCGGAGGGTTCCGACGCCTTCGGTCTGGGAGGAATCGTTAGCGAGAAGATGAATAGGTGGGACGATAGCGTCGGGACGTTCCGGGCCCGCTTCGAAATGAAATCCAGAGCGAGGGAATGGAAGGCTAATGCGCGGACATGGAGAAAGGTAACGCGTAAAGTGCCGGTCGCGCGTGATGTGCAGACGTACGGGCGCGGAGAAAATAAATATGAAAACATACCGGGGGCGCAGAGACGAGCGAGTTGCGGCCGGTCTTGACAAGGTTGCGATACACCGCGTCGAAATCGATCATAGCTTGATTCGGAGCGTGTGCAGTCGGCGGCGGGGGCGCGACGAAGCCGAATCGGAGCTTGATGGTTCCCTGCGCGGGGGTGCCCGGGCGGCTGGACACAAGTGGCACGGTGAATGGCTGCGGGGGTTATAGAAATTAGTAGTAAAAATGAATTACAGGCTCTTGTCCACGTACAACGTTCCCTGGCGCGTCCCAGCCCTTCACTCCGCTGTCAAACCAGTCCTCGACGGCGATACCGACCTCGCCGAGGTAGTCCTTGCGGAGAACATCTTTGTCCCACACAACGAGCTCCACGACGCCTAGCTTGTCCGCGATACTTAGGTAGATGGGAAAGTCCCACGTCGCGTCCTTGGGGGTGTACACCGGGTTGACCGTCTTCTTGGCCACCGGGGTGTGATGCCGTGTGCGAAGCAGGGATGCGACAACGAATCTGGAAAAAGTCAATGCCACTCCTATTTACAATCCGAGCACGAAGAAGGGTGGAAAACAGACGTACGGATCGCTAAAGCCATTCTTGTCCTTCGCGAGGAGCTCGTTGCAGCTTAACACCTGGACACGCAGAAAGACGATTGGCTGCTCCCCCGCCCTCGGTGCAAAGGTGTTGCGTCCGACAGCAGTGGTTCCTGCGCGACCGGGAAACGGCAGTTTCAAGGCGCGCCGGAGCTTGGGGTGTTTCTTGCCCATGGCCTAGGATGTAATTTTTGGCTCTGGAACACCAGGTAACTGGTAAATTCGTTGGAAATCCCAGAAAAATCTGGCGTGCAAATCCCCGAAGTGCTGATGTTCCAGGAAGACCCGGTAGTTCAAATTGAAGCCACGAATATCTTCTTCGGCGCGGTTCGTAAGAAAACGAGACAAAGATGCAAGCTGGCGTGGTCTGGCCGCCGATACTGGCAGTGATGGTGGGCGCTCCGGCAATGCGAAAGGGGATACGTAAGTCACAGCCACCCAGCGCTTAATTAAAGTTGCTGGCCTCAACGAAATCCGCTCATGGAGGAATATGAACGATTATCGAAAGAGGGCAAACAGTTACTACGCAAGGGACTGGGAATGATTTTTGATGAATTTACTTCAACAAGCAATGGTTTCAAGAACAACTTCAAAATCTGCGAATTTTGCTGGGTACTTCCATGTTTGATTGAAAAGTTAGAATTCCAATATTAAGTATGATCAACCATGACATGAGAGATAGAATCTACGTGGAAAACGCACCGCCTGGCACAGCATCCCGTCGTATTAATAGTCCAGACTCTTTCGTCGGGTTGCAAGAGGACGCCGGGAGGATGATCTACACAGCGATGCTAAGATGACGACGGTTGACGCACATGAAGCCGGGGTAATGAGTCCACCGGGCGCCGGGGACATGTACGCGCTTCCGTTGGTTGCGTAGACTGTGGAGTTGTGAATGCATCGGTCGAGCTAAGAAGTAAACTCTTGTATAATTATTCGTTGTCTGAAAAGGGGCAAAGCCGCATGCGACGAGGAAGATCACTCATGTGCCCTTAACGACGATACTTCGGGGCACGACATCGTTGTTGCACCGCCCGTAAGGTCACGAAGTCTGACACGAAAGCTTCAGCTGTGTAGAGGTGTGAGGAGCGTATTTGCCGGGAGATAGAAAATGCACCACGTTGCAGGTATCCTAGTCGGCGACTCGATGAATGCCAGCTTTGACTCGCCTGGGCTGTGTTCGAGGACCAAACCCCAGCCTCCTCGGATACCGTAACAATCTACAAGGGAGGTTTGGCGGAGATGGCCAAGGACGGAACGCACAGTATGAAGCCCGAAGAAATACGGGATGGAGAGGCCTCGGTTGGGTGCGAGCCTATTGTATATACTATACCCATGCCTCTTCGGGCGCGACATTACCTGTCAAGTCGAGAGTAAAACACAGACCCGGCTCCAGCCCATTGACTTGTGCTAAGTGTCGGGCTGCCTCGAGTTTACTGTGGTACTCGATGATAGCTTCGCGATCGCGTGGATTAAAGGGCGGCCAAGCCTCTGGGAAGATCTCAATAATGGATATGAGAGTCCTGGTTAGAGTGAGGGGCGAAGGGAATTCTCGCGTCATGGCTGATAAGCGCCGCTCCGGTGAAAGCTTCCTAAAACTCACATTGACCATTTTCTTGTGATTTTGATTTTACCAAGGGACGTCCCACCCAGCGCCTGCTAGGACGGGAGAAATACCCTTTTCATCCGAAGGGCGGTGAGTAAAAATTATACGGAAAGTATGTACCTTTATCACAAACATAGACGAAAACTGCGACCGCTACTTTCTACGAAACGTGTGATGCGCTCGCACGAGCGAGGAAAATCGAGGGGGATCTCAGTGCAAGGTGCGCGAAGACGTCAGCACATGGTAAATCCACGCTGTAAATCGGTCGTGCTTGAGTGAGAGTTCAAGTACCTGAAAAACCGATGTGGCTGCTGAATTACGTTGTTCGAGGAGTTACAAGAGACTAAAAGCCTCGGAGGTGGGTCGAAGATTCCGACATCAGGAAAAACCTCCCTGGGATAAATATCAAATTTTGTGCTCAAATTTCTTGTGAGGTTGATATTTGTGATATTTTTAGCAATTCTCAGGTATTTTTGAGTCAAAATATCAAAGTTTTGATAATTTTCGAAGGCCCACATATATTTTTGTACATTTTGTTGACATTTTTTGGTCAAAGTTGACTTGGGTGCTGATGCCTACAATGACGAACAACTAGGTGAAAGTGCAAGAAGGTGCAACAATAGCTTACCTTCGAGATTCTAACTTGCAGCAGCGACTGGAGGCTATAGTATAAAAAGCCATAGCACAATAGTATGTTGTGAGTAGTCCTGCGCGGAATGAGAGTTCAAATGCCAGTTAGCTTCTGCCTGATATTGGAGTCTTTAACGCCAATCCAAACCCACCCTGAAGTGTCTGTCACCCGTGTGAGGCCGAAGCAAGTCCGATGCGTGAAGCGATGTCCGACGGCGACAGTTGCCGTGCACGTGGGAGCAAATATGGTTGGTTTTGATTGTGCCACAACAACATCAAATGTCTCTCTTCTTTCCCCCCCCACTCGCCCTCTGCTTGGACCGTCGCACTCTCGCTGCCCTCGGTCAAGTCCCTCTCAAAAGTGTTCCGGAACTTGGGCATACACAGTCTATCGATCGTACGTATTCCTGACCATCTCCACTGTCTTCCTCTAATTCGTCGGAGCAGGACCACGCAAATGAAGAGACTCAAGAGAGTCTTGTGCCCCAATATCCTCGCACATTTCAGTGAGTACATAGTCCATGTTCTCGGCATCCCTTTACTGACGAAAATTGTCTCCATGAGTCGAATCTACTCTGATACTGGATTCAGGTGAGTACGCACCGTATGTCCTTGGCCTTGACTGACAAGAACTAAGAATCGGTCTATCTACTCGGTCAGCCTTGCTGTCTACTCCTTCCGTGTTGTTCCTTGTCACTTACCAGACACTTTTATAGGTACAGGCTTCATCTCAAATCTTGTTCTCGCTTCTTTACGTCGTTGAACGGTATGTATCTCTACATCTGATCTGTATGTCAAGTAGTATGCGTGACAGCTCCACTTCCGGAGTCTCGCTCAGGTGCAGATGTCGGCTGCCGCTGTTCGAGGCTACGACGCCGCGCAGTGCTGCAAAGCTAATTCATAAGTACGTGACCCCTCTGATGAGATGTATTACATCCTCTGACTGTCTTCGCAGGTTCACATTCTCTTATCTGTGTGTTAGAACTCGTACGCTGCCGCCGCGCTTGCAACTAGCCACGGCCATATACGTTTCGCTCCCCTTTTTTTTACTATGCTTACTGACCTGACCTAGTATCGTCTGCTTGACACTGCTCGCATCACGCCACTCGAGCTCACCTCGCTGCCTTCGGTTCCGCGCATTCATCCGCGCACCGCGCCCCCGTTCCCTTCAGGCGCTCCAACTCCACTAGTAGCTCGGGCTCGGGCTGGGGCTCCGCGTGGTCAGACTCGGACTCCTCGGACCGCGACGCCGTGTTCGTCGACCCGCCGTCGGACAACGAGTGGTTCGAGCGCCGCTCTGGGTCGGCGTCGGCGGAGGGGAATCCGTGTGCTCGACTCGGAGACGCCCTCCGAGGGCGGCTGGCATGCGCTTGGGCTTGGGTTCAGCCCCGAGTTCGCGCAGCGCCAGGCACGAGCAGCGCCGGCGCCCGAGCCACTCAAGAGTGCGTTTACACGGTACCTACCTGCACCTACCTCCCGATCTCGGGTACTCTGCCTCCGGCCCCCTTTTAACCTGCCTCCTCTTCCAAACCAGACCCCGCACCATCACCTGCAGTCCGGTAAGCGTCTCTCATCGCTTAGCTGCGTGCCGCTCACGCTCTTCTCGAATCTGGAGGTCTGTATGTAGACTGCGGATGCGCGAGGTGTAACACGTACTGTAGATTACCTCCCGTGTACTATGTAGCTTTGATGATAATACATGATTTTTTCTACCTTCCATGTGTTTCTGAGTGCGATATTTGAGCAAACTGGCGTGCTATCTACCAAAACATTTTGTACATCTTGGAGGTATTTTGAGCACAAAATTTGATATTTATTTGGGTGAGAACATATTTTGACTAAAATGTGAACATTCGAGGAACTGAAGATATTTGTGCACATTTTAGCTCAAAATACTAACAAATTCCTGGGGGGGGTTTCCCTGATGGATTCAGTGCAGTCCGCGCTTGCAGTAGGTCCTCAGGCTGGTGGGTATTGGGTGGGTACCAATTTCCTTCGACCGGATACTAGGGATCTCCAATAGGACCTCTTGACTATAAGGGGACGAGCTGGTTCCTGTCGCGGACCTTTTAACGGAAGACAAATGCGATGTGTCGTCGACCTGTGAAAGCAGGAAGCAAGCCAACAATCGGCCCGAACTAAACCGATGTCAACACTTTCCATATGCATGACTCAAACCGCCGCGCGCTTGTTTAAACTTCTTCTGGGTGGTCTTCCCTGGAAACGCGTACGGATCCTTCTGCGAGGCGTATATCCCTCTCCCGGTCCTCATAAACTCCAAGCTCCGAGCCGTGTCGGTTTTTAGTCACCCTTTGTGGTTCGACTCCCATCGATATCCTAGTCATGCGCGACGACGAGACTACATCGCAATCTAGCGGGGAGGAGACATTCGTTCCCAAGAAACGCACTCCGATACCCAAGCTCCAGCTGTTCATCTTGATCTTGATTCAGTTTGCAGAACCAATAACGGGTCAGTGACCTGTGGACGCTTTTTTATCGCCAGTACGCTTACGGTGGATCTGAAGCCTTGGTCATATATCCCTTCGTCGTCCAATTTGTTCGGGACACGGGAATTACGGGTGGCGACGAATCAAAAATCGGATTTTATGCCGGACTCCTCGTAGGTGCAGCGCTCTTCATTCAATGTGCACGCTACTCATCACCTTCAGGAATCTACGTTCTTTCTGTCCGAAAGCCTGGCTGTTCTCCCCTTCGGCCGACTGTCTGATATATATGGGCGAAGACCAGTATTGCTACTTGGCCCCCTCGGGCTGGCTATCTCCATGCTTGGGTTCGGCATCTCAAAAACCTTCTGGACTCTTTTTATGTTCCGGTGCGCTCAAGGCGTCTTTAATGGCAATATTGGTACTGTTGGTCAAATTTATACGTATCCAGGGACTTAGAAAGTACTTGTGACAGGTGTTGCAAAGAGCGTTATGAACGAGGTGAGCCATTCTAACATCGTCCCATTCCATGATTCACTCCCGCAGATCTCGGATTCAACGAATGCCGCAGATGTATTCTCTTTTAGCCCTTTGATGTGGAGCGTCGGCGCAACTATGAGGTCGGTTCATTTCTTTCCCTCGGGATGTGTCAGTAATAGCCCCAAGCCCCTTCATAGGCGGTTCCCTAGCTAATCCGGCGGCCAAGTGGCCAGATACCCTTGGAAAAATCCGCTTTCTGCGATCCCACCCGTATTTTCTGCCATGTGCAGTTGCAGCGTTTATCGCTCTCATATCATTTGCTTTTGCGTTTGTCGGTCTGCGCGAGGTATTCACTCCATTCAAGATGAAACCTCGATGCCTCATTCCTTCCCTAGACATTGCCCTCTGCGGTTGCGCGGCAGCAAAAGAAGAAAAAGAGCATTCCCAGCGAAGCGGATCCCCTGCTGTCCACAGTTAATTCAGAGCTGCCCGAAGTCCCAGCGTCGGTGGTACCGTTACGGGATCTCCTTACCCGCCCCGTCTTGATCGCTGTCCTCAACAACGGCCTTTTGTTTTTCTGCGATATGGCCTACTCATCGTTGCTTCCGCTGGTATATGCAACACCCATCGGCATGGGAGGGCTCGGGTTAAAACCATACGACATCGGCCTCCTCATGGGGATCTGCGGAATTAGTAACGCCGTCGTCCAAACCTTCTTCGGCGGGCGGATAATCCGATACTTTGGCCCGCGCCGCATCTTCACGATGAGTTTCTGGGTGCTGATCCTCATGCTGGCCGCGTACCCGCTGCTCAGCTTCCTCGCCGGGCGCGCGGGGCGGATCGATGGCGCGGTCATCGCCGTCCTCGCCGCCCAGCTCAGCTGCACGGTTGTGCTGTACCCCGCATTTGGCGAGTCTTCTACATATACTACAGACTCTAGAACTCGGTGTTAACGGAGACGATGTAGCAACGACAATGATCTTCATCGTGGACGCCGCGCCGAACAAGGCGAGTGTAGGGAGCGTGAGTGGGCTGTCGCAGATGGTGGGGACGACGCTCCGCAGCATCGCACCTTCCTTTGCCTCGTCCTTGTTCTCGCTCTCAGTTAAAAACAACCTCGCTGGAGGGTACCTCGTGTACATTGTCCTTATCGGGTTGACGCTCGGTGCCGTCCGTTGCTCGTTGCTGCTTCCGCGGCAGCTGCGCTCCGAGGCGAAAAATCATTCATGAGGGATATTGGGATGGGAGATCTGGGGAGGACTAGGTCCAACGGTTCACATTATAGAGATTATGCATGTACGTGTGATCAAACGCATTTCAACGTACGGGGGTTATTTTAGGTGGGGTTGTTCATCGCCATGCTCAGCAAAAGATCGTGGTATCCGTCAGATGCTACTGTAAATAGAACAGTCAAAGCCCTCGACAAACTAAGGGCCACTTTGCAGGCGCTGAAGCTGTATGGGATCGCAAACCTCTAAATCGATATTTTGGACGGCCCAGCGTTGAATTTCTCCGGTTTGGTCCTTCAACGCCTCGTGGATCGCACAATACAATTTTCGTCGGCGCCGACGACGCTCCACTGTCAGGTCTTCTGGGCTAAAGCGACACGTGAAATACAGGTCGATGAATACGACGCTGCGAGCACCAGGTGAGCCTGTGACGATGATATTGCGGGGATTCGCGTCGTTGTGACACCATCCGTCGGCCATAAACTCCGTGAGGGTATCGATGGAGAGCCTCAGCTGCGAAAAGTCGTGAGGAGTAAGTTTACAGAGGCGTGGATACGTGGCGTACCAGGTCGCAGGTATCCGAAAACGATCTTGTGGGCGATCGAATATACGCAATGAAATCTTCGCCGTGGATGTATTCAAGGACCAGAACCCATGCAGCCTCGCCTGACGGCGTAATAATCTACATGTTGGCGGATGAGAGGTCCGCAGGAACTTCAAATCAAGTAACACACAGTCTGGAGCCCGAAGAAGTAGGGGATATATAGGCCTTGTTTAGTAGCCAGTCGGTCGTACACCCAAGCTTCTTCGTGCGCTAGGTTCTCCGGAAACTCGTAGTTTCTATCCCAGACATCGTTGAGCTCTGGATACATGCACATCGAGGGCTGAATAATTTTGAGGACAACAGTGGTCCGCGCCCCAGCCAACTCTGTAACGGCTGTCCATACTTGAGAGTGTTTATCGGGTCCGGATTGCAGGGATTGGTCGAGGTAAAATGATACGGGTTCTTTGGGAGGGAAACGCGGAGGACTCCGAGCACGTGGAAGAGGATTGGGTGCAGGGATGGTCAAGTCGAAACTGAAGCACAGACCCGCGGTCAGTCCATAGAGCTGCGCCAAGCGTCGGTCCGCCTCCAGTTTGCGGTGGTATTCAGCAACAACTTTACGGTCAGATAGATCCAAAGGCGGGTCGGGCCTGGGGTAGAACTCGGGCATGGATGAGAAAGACAGGGGCAACGGATTGATCGCATCGGTCAATTTCACCGCCACAAGTCCGAAGTCCGGAGACAACATCAATTTCAACCACGACACCAATTCGGAATTGAGCAGTGGCCATCGAAAGTGGAGCCATTGAAAAATGGAAGGGTATCATGCCCAAGGGTTAGAGTCGCCTCGATATCAGTGTAGTACCCACGGGCTATGTTGCTTTGAAAGATCACCCGCTAAGACGGATGGCGGATAGCAGCCAAGTCTATAACAAGTACAGTACGATTACTATGGGACGAGATTTGAGAGCCGTAAACACGTTATCAAGCAAGTATGTACAGTCAAAGCTGTCTTAACCCATAGTTGTCATAACCCATAATCTGTGAAACCCCATAATTTTTTGCATCCTCCAAGGTGCCACGTTCCTACCCAAAAAGCTAAAAAAAACCATAAATCTGTGATACTCCATATCCCATACATTTTTTAGGGCATAACCATACTTTTGATGTAATTACAGGGCATTTCCACGGCAATTATTGGCTCATCTGGTCAAAATTATGTCCCAGAATTGGCAGGGAATGTGCTGGGTTGCCGAGAGGGACATTTCAACTAAAATGATTGACTTTCCAAAATGGAATATAAGGGTTTCCTCGTCGGAGGTACGCATTCAGTCGGGTGAAAAAGGTCTCAATAGATTAATTCAGTGTAAATAGCATGGTCATGGGCATATAGGGATAGTTTTGCGATTATTTTTGCCCCGCAACGGGCTTCTCGGATGTGCCCGGGTTTTGCCGATAGCATTCCCAGGGCTCTTGAAACCCATACACTGTGATAACCCATACCTTTTGGTGTCCACCGAGGGGTATGGGTTAAGACAGCTTCGACTGTATACTGAGGCGCGCTCTTCCATTCTCTCATCCTTTCTGCGTTTCTTTCTATCCCGCCCTACCTTCAGTTATCAAGTAAAACCGATCACGGCTCAGCCTCCACAACTTCCTCGTTACAGTAGAGTAGGCTAGAGTAGGTCGTCTATAATATAATGGCAAAGCTATAGAACTTTCTGATGTTCCATTTTCCCACTCTCGCCGCCAACACCGAGCACCTAATAAGCGCCCACCCATAGGCATCTCGGACATGCGACAACACATAAGTTCTATTGTACTTAGCAAGGTACTGTGAGACAGCCTTTATCGTGAAACAACCTTCATCAGGAAAAAACCTCCTTTCCTAATTTAGTAGTAATTTAGTTCTGGCCTTCAGATTGCGACAAAATGGTGGAAAGCGGCCAAATTACCTGGATTTCCGGAGTTGGTCTCGGACAACATTTATAATATTGCTTTTTTGAGGATCAGAAGGGAGGGAATCGTATCACATAGCACTAGTGAGTTACTTTTGTATACAGAGTCTGCACAGAGGAACATCTTGAAATTCAGTTGAGAAGAGAATCGAAAATAGTCTATAAGTCCGTTGCCGGAACACCGGCCCTAAATCAGCACAGCCCAGGCACAGCGTGCACGTGCCATGAAAAGTGGTTCGAGTCCGTAAACGGACAGCGGGAGCAACACCTGTCAACATAGACTCTTCTCTTTCCCCCACTTTGTCGCTCGCCAGCTCACTTGCCACTATCGATCCATGGGCTCTTCCATACCTTCTTCCCCTCCCCAGTGGTCTCTAACCATACCCCTGCACCTCTGTGTCTTCGGATAGCCTGGTTGTAGGTATTTCCCATCTCCATTTCCCGCACAGCTCACTCACACGTATTGCACAGGCATCGACCTGGCGTTCCCGAGGATTAGCGTGGACCTGAGTTTCCCCATTGCAATCCTTCTTTCCCGGGCTAGGAAATAGGAAACTACCCTTGGCTATGGACCGCATTAGTTGGGACAAGAGGTGTGTGTACTTCCCTTCATCTGTATCTCTCCTGAACTCCTATTGGGCGCACATAGCGCTCTTCAGGACATCGGCAGTTTGACTGACACCGCATCTGTGGCCATGCCCCCACCCGCCGCGTGACTGATGTCGCCATATCGTCCTCATCGCTCAAGTCCGATAGTATGAGTTCCCACCGACGGGGCTCGCATACCTAATCGGCGACGGTGCGCACCCTCCTTCCTCTCATGTCCCCACCGCTAACTTTTCGTTGAACCCTCATCATAGTCGTCCGAACTGATTGAGGTCGAGCGCGTTGTCGTCTGTGCACACGTCACTGCAATCTTCTTGGTACGTGTCTCTCTCTCTTTCAGTTGGGTCTTTCCTTACTTGTCTCACACAGCAGTCGGAGCTATTGCCGATACTAACTATGGTGAGCAGTACACATCCCTTCTGCGTCCCTCTACTACGTTTTATTTGGCTGAGTAGGACATATCAGGCTGATGTTAATGTATGTGCTATTTTCCGTTGCCAACTGTATACTAACATACATTGTTTGCAGGGTATTGTTCGCATTTGAGCTTCTCCACATACTACCCAAGTTCCGGTCCAACCAGGGGCGATGTGGCTTTGTGTGTGGTTGTCCTGTAGCTGTACATATGATGTCATGTATGTACTAGCTCGTGAATAACATCGGGTCGTGTTCTAAATCCTATCACTATTGAGCAACTACTGGCCTGTCAGATGCATACCGATTGTTGTGAAAACAAGTTAACTAAGTTCTTATTTCCCCTAATTTATTTTGAACGTCACTAGAAAGCTAATGGACCCAAGCAAGGGAATTCGGCCAGATTGCCAACTCTTTTGGGGCAATTTGACCTTATTGCCAAAGGAGGTCTTTCCTGATGTTGGCTGGGCAAACATGTTTACTGTGACATCCAACAACCTTTACTGTGCAGGAGTACTTGCCGTGAAACAAGCTTTACTGGGAAACAACCAAAGGGAAAATTAATGGGAATGGACCAAGTATCTGTGACAAATGCAACCAACATACAAGTCAGTGAATTTATTCATGGGTACACCAAGCACCTAATAAGCGCACAGTCACGTGAGCAGCCGTGCGACGCGACTTGACTTGGTTGCAACTAGACCAAGAGTCTGGAATTGATTCAAAAATTGGCTGTGAGTAGGGGGAAACAACCTTCACTGTGTTACTGGACAAACAGTATTTTACCGAGAAACATCCTTTACTAGGAAACAACCTGTGATGGGAAAACAAGCTTGTCCAGCAAGGACAAAAATTCTGTTTACTATGGAATGATAAATCACCTTTGCTGCTTGGGTAACAGCCTTCATTAACAAAGCAGAGAGCTTGTTAGAAAAGAATGAGAATGTGCTAAATGTATGGGCATACAGGTGATATCAGCCTGTGAATTTATTCACGGTGTGGTGTGGTTGACAGCATATGCCTCAGTTTGATAGTATTAGGTTCACATGTTGTAGGATTAGTCATCATCTGGGTTTTCTCTGCTTCCTCCCATCCTGCTGCAAGCCCCGTTGACTTATCTCCGACCCCGAGAGTCCCAGGACCTCTCCAACAGGTAGTGACTAGTATGGAATATTATAACCTGAATGGAATCGCTTTTTCGAAGTACCAAATCAGCTTTCTCACCCAAAACTCAAGGTCGTATGGAATAACGGCGATATGGAATGGGCTTTGGGCATGTCCCAACCACATTCCATGTGAGGGATTCAACTGTACCTACTCAAAATCGTGGACTTAGTGCATTTTTTTCGTTTTTTTTGCGGTCTTTTCGACATCCTTCTGTCAAGTCAGACTACACATCCTCTCCTAGTTCAGGCCTGCTTACAATCCGAATTGGTGTAGTGGTTAACATTGCCGCCTCTCACTAAATCTGGATTACGTACGCGGTCACGTGATGTGCGCGGCAGCCAGGGGTTCGATTCCCCTATTCGGAATTGTTTTGCCATTTAAAATGGCCTTTTTCTTTCAAACAACTTTCAAGCCACCCACTTTGGGTGAGAGTTAAAGAACACCGCTCATTTTTTGACAAGTTACATAGCTAAGGGTGTTGTGTACTATAGTTCCATGCATAACTGGAAGTGGTGTTTTTGAGCTGTAACTTTCGTTGGGTGTGTTGGAACTAGTAGCAGAAGTACTTGGGTTGTGCAATGTGGAGCACTGGATCATCTGTCTGGCAATGGAATATACCCGCAGGGAAGGCAGAGCGAGGTTGAGCTGGAGCCATCTTTATCTTCCATTCCCATGGTTCAATTTTGGCTTTCAACATCTGCAGTTAGCTCCTCCGCCAGATTCTCTCTCTGTCAAATTGAAAAAGTGTGACTAACCAAAAAATGTTGCTGCCAGAGCACACTGGCCACTAGTAGAGCTCGACGTCGATCTTATTGACCGGAACCATCGTGTCGTTGTCGTTGTGCAGATGCACCAAGTTGACGGCGGGGTGGACCGAAATGGCAACAAGTTCAGGAAGGGGGCAGCGAACGAACGGTGTCTGATTGGTCAAACCGCAGAGGGCGCCGTGAAAAGCGACGCGAAACGCAAGAACTTGTGGGTCCCGCAAGATGGAACGGGCAGATGTTCTCGTCATCGTCCTTGATAAGCTCGTCGCGCATCTTGAGATCGCGTAATCTGTTTGAAATCTGACGTTCGAGGCAGTCATGCGTTCGATTTCCATTTTCGTAATCTTTTTGTTCCTTTTTAATTCCCTGCCTCATCACAGAGAAGGGATCAAGACCTCTCAGCAATGGAGACAGAATCACGGTGATTGATTCAACAGGGTGTTTTCGGGTTTTATGCCCACTAACTTTAGGTAGTGGGTCCTGTAGCGCCCTATCAAAACTTTTTGGCAGTAATGATCTCTTTTTGATAAAATCAGTCCTTTTTGATTGATCCCCTGATGTATTTTCTCCGGTTCCACCCGATGTTTCCAGCGCCTGTTGGGCTAGTCTCTCTGGATATGCTCTCGGGTGCCGCCAGGGAATCGTGCAATGTCGCTGTGCGTGGATCAAAGCAAGGAGGAATCTGCCGAATACATGCGCGTCCTACTGACTAATCGTCCGAGTCTGCAGCCAAACACGTGTACACACGCTACCGTACTGTTACCTGCAAATTTCGATTCCCGGCCTTGCGTGTTGAAGATCGTTGCCTTTTATGGCGTCCAGCGGTAGCATCTCTTTCTGAGTCTTTATTTATTTACTGATCGTATCCACATCATATATGTGATGCGGTTCCGTGACGACGACCCTCAGTCTTGACCAGAACTTGGTGCGACTGAGGGTGCGTTCTCATTTAACTTCTCTATCTTTATATATTCACTTACTTTACTTTACCTGTAGATAATCACTCACTGTATTCTCTACAGGTAACTAACTGAGTCTTGACCAGAACTTGGTGCGACTGAGGATAATCACTCACTGTATTCTCTACAGATTCGCAGTCAGAATTGCGTACGCTGAGTAGCGATTAGTCCAAGATCAGTCGCAAGACCAGGAACGGCAGAAGACTCACATACCCTCGTTTACCCCCCCAATTACCCCAATGTCGTCCATGACTTCCATCCCCATCCTCGCCGATGACAAGCAGCTCGTTGATGCCAACTGGGGTGCTTTCAAGGAGACTGCTATCAGTCTCTTCCGCGGTAAAGGTCTCGACGGTTATCCGAACGGGACAATTCTCCGCACCACCGCAGCCACATACCCCGGTCTCTACGGCACTCACCCCTCTCCCGTTAACTCCCGTACCCCGTCAGCGGAAGAATGGGACCTCCGCGATGCGACAGCTGGTGCCATCATATACCAGAACATCGTCGACCCCAAGGCGCATGGGATCAACGCTACAGACACCAGTCGCCAGATGTGGATCGCGCTGAACACCAAATTCAATCGCACCTCGGAAGTCTTGAAGGGGATCGCGATGGATAACTTGCGTGCCTTGAAGCTAGCTCACGGGCGTGATTTGCCTGCCCACATTGACGACCTCACGAAGCTCCGTGCCGAGGCGAACCGTGTCGGGTGCCGCATCCACGACACCGACATGATTCCCATCATCTTGCAGTCGCTCCCGGCTGCCGAGTTTGGTCAGTCCATCATCGCGCTCCAGACCCTTTCGGCAGCGCACGAGGTCACCCAGAACCTCATGCTGTACTGGGACATTGTCTACAAGAAGGATGTGGAGGCCTCCGGTGTCGCAAGCGCGCTCGCTGCCAACGTCGGCATGAAAGGGGGACAGGTCAACTGCGGAAATTGTGCACGTCGCGGACATATCAAGGAAAATTGTTGGGCGAGAGGAGGTGGGAAGGAAGGCCAGGGGCCGAGCTCGTGGAAGGCACCGCCTGGGTTAGAGCCACGCCAGGCGCACGTCGATGCTGCCAGAGCGGCGAAGGCCGCAAGGGGCACGACTGTCGCCACAGCCGTACCCCAGTCTGCGGCTGCAGCACCTCTGCCTCCGCCGAACCCCACTCCGCCGACCCCCACCGCCGCGTTCACCTCGCCCATGGCTGTTTACGCCCTCGGGACCGACCTTGAGACCTGGCACCGCCGTTACAATCACCTCAACAATGGCGATGGTGCGTCCGAACTCGACTCATTGGTTGCGGACGATAACATGAATTCTAGATTCGGATGTGGAGGGTCAGCTCCTCCCATTCTGAATGAACATGTTATTCGTACCGTAGCCGATGTAGTAGACCTGCTCGCAATATACGCCGCCGACACAAAACACGAGTTGTCACTTATTTTGACATTCCTTGATAGTGGGGCGTCTGAACATTGTGTTGTGAGCCGAGCACGATTCGTGACATACCAAAAGATCGAGATAGAAGGGTCAACAGCAGTGAAGTCGGGTGGAGGATTCAAAGTCGCAGGGAGGGGGATCGCGGAGTTCGAGGTTCGCCTGGCCAACGGATCGGTTCGCAAGATTCTCATGGAGGCGCTACACACCCCGGGGTTCGCGATGAACTTGATCTCGCTGCCGACGCTCGATATGCGAGGGTTCTGGGGAAAGTGGGGGAATGGGCAACTATCGGTCTTTAGCCGAGATGGAACAGAAATAGTTGATGGACGACTCGTACGGGAGGAGGGCCATCGAAAGCTGTACCAGGTCGATGTTGTCGACAGCAAGGACGGAGGGGGGAGCGTCACCGCAGCCGTAGCAGGACGCAACCGTAATCAGCCTACCGACCTTGAAACGTGGCATCGTCGTTTCGGACATGGCGACGTCCGCACGATTAAGCGCATGGCGGACAAGTCGCTTGTCGACGGCTTGAAGATTGTACAAACAGAACTTCGTGGGATGTGTGAGGACTGCATTCGGGGGAAGCAGGACCGCATGCCGTTCGACGACGAGGTAGTGCATGAAACGAGACCTCTGGAGCGCATCCACCTCGACCTATGGGGGCGAGCGAGGACGCCGAGTTGGTCAGGGGCAGTATACATGATGTTGGTATCAGACGGAGGAACATCCCTCAAGTTCCCACTCTTCCTCAACAATAAATCCGCGGAGACCACCCTGAGCGCATTCAAAACCTGGCTAACAGAAGCCGAGGTCCAAACAGAAGAACGCCTCAAACGTGTACGCATTGACTTGGGTGGAGAATTTGACAACAACATATTCGACAAATTCTGTGCCGGAAGGGGTATTTTCGTGGAGAAGGTACCTAAAGCTTCGTCGTCAGCACACGGGCATGTCGAGCGGGGCAACCGTACAGTGGTGGAAGGGACACGCACTCAACTTATGGAGGGCGGCATGGACCACCGGTTTTGGGCTGAATCGGCCACCGCTCACTGCTATGTGCGTGGGTTCATCCCTTCTTCGCGACACCCAGACGCTATACCGTGGATGGCTTGGTTTCGTCAGAAGGACGCCGAAGGAAACTTCGTCAAACCAAATGTGTCCCATTTGCGTGCGTGGGGGAGCACCTGCTGGGTTAAAGACCTAGACAGGCGAGAAGGGAAGCTTGGCGACCAAGGCTGGAAGGGGAAGATGGTCGGATATATGGGGCGTCGCGGCTACCGCGTGTACGATCCAGAGCGCAGGCGCATCTTCCAGGTACGCGATGTCGTGTTTGAGGAAGGGGTACCTCATAGAACACGTATCGTCGACCCTGAAGATGTGTTACTACCTCAAGATCCTAGTATCTTTGAGGAAAGGGACGCAACTGACAATGCTCCTCCTCCGCAGCCTCCGAATGCTCGGCCAGCAGCACCTCCCGCACCTAACGTCCAAGCCCCTCCCCCAATGCCTCCTCCTCGGCATCCACCGCCGCCTCCTCCGCCACCTCCGCCTCCTGTCGTGCCTACATTACCACGCCGTTCGGCTCGTGCGCCCGTGCCGACTCGTGCCATTCTTGAAATGGAAATGTCGAATCAAATGGAGGAGCAGGCACACCTTGCGGGCGAAGAGTGGGCTTTGGACGGTATTCACCCGACAGCAAATGCCGTGGATGTCGAGTGGGACAGCTTCGATGGAGACATGCTAGCATCTCCGTGGGCGTTTGCGAGCGCTATAAAGGGCTCGATTCCGCGGTCATACCGCGAGGCAATGCGGGAGCCGGAGAAGTGGATGCCTGCAATGCAAGCGGAGGTACATCAGCTGGAAACTCGTGGAGTCTGGAGGCTGGTGAACCTACCGGAGGGGGAACATGCAATAGATGGGATGTGGGTCTACGATGTGAAGGTGGATGGCGACGGAAAGGTGTTGAAGCACAAGGGGCGGTACGTGGCGCGTGATGACGAGATGATTGAGGGGAAGGATTTTGAAGTGAAGTGGGCAATGGTGGCGCGGATGGAGTCGGTGCGAATGGTGTTTGCCGTCGCTGCAGTGCAGAAGATGCATGTTCGGCAATGGGATTTCTCCAGGGCGTACCTGAACGGGGAGATGGACCGGCCGGTGTACATGAAGCAGCCGACAGGGTTCGCAAAGCAGGGGGAGGAAACCAAAGTCTGCTTGCTTTTACGACCGCTTTACGGATTGGTGCAGGCAGGCCATATCTGGTACAAGCTTCTCGCGAGAGGCTACGGTGACCTGGGGTATAAAGAAAATCTTGCCGACCCATGCATCAGGACGCGAAAGACCGGCAGCAACTATACACTCACCTCAACCCACACTGACGACGTACTGGGTGCATCCTCATCGGACACGGAGAGCAAGCGAGTTGTGGAGGAGTTTGCTGCGAAATGGGACCTGAAGGAGGTCGACGTGTCGTTGTTGCTTGGGTTGACCGTCGAGAAGCTGAGCGATGGATCGATTGCGCTTAGCCAAACGCAGTACTTCGAAAAGGTCTTGGATCATTTCGGGTTCTCACATTTGCCTCCGCTGTCAACGCCATTCCCACCTGGGTATCAAATCCGTGCCGCTTCTTCCCCGCTATCCCCGGACGACGCAGCCTTCATGCGCGGAAAACCATTTCGCCCAATCCTCGGGACCATCATATGGGGGAGCAGCGGGACGCGGCCCGACCTATCTTATGCCTGTTGTGCACTGGGCCATGTCCAATCTAATCCCACACCTGAGCATTGGAATCTAATTGTAGGTGTTCTTCGGTACATCAAGGGAACCCTCGATTACGGGATCAGATATTCACCGCCGACGGCCGCCTTATCCTCTGCACCTGGGATGGGGCTTAAACCCGAGGGCTTTGTCGACTCGGACTGGGCTGGCTGCGTGGACACGCGCCGTTCAACATCTGGCTACGTGTTCTTCATGGGAGGAGCACCGGTTTGCTGGTCTGCAAAACGTCAAGCCGTGGTGGCTCTCTCATCCACAGAAGCGGAGTATATTTCGCTTGCACGCGGAGCACAGCAAGCGATGTGGATGAAAAATTGGCTCAGCGAAGTGTTCTTACCTCAAGAACTTCCGTTCCGGTTGCGAGGTGACAACCTGGGGTCCATCAGCTTGACGGAAACGACGAAGGGTCACGGGCTATCAAAACATCTCGACATTCGTTGGCATTACATCCGCGAACGCGTCAAGGGTGGTGAGATTGCGGTTGCCTCAGTTCCTGGGAAGGAAAATGTCGCGGACATTTTGACCAAGTCGTTGCCGCGGGCCGCACACGAGAAGATCGTTGGACAGCTCGGACTGGATTGGAGGAGGAAGACTGCTGTCCGCCAGGGGGAGTGTTGAAGATCGTTGCCTTTTATGGCGTCCAGCGGTAGCATCTCTTTCTGAGTCTTTATTTATTTACTGATCGTATCCACATCATATATGTGATGCGGTTCCGTGACGACGACCCTCAGTCTTGACCAGAACTTGGTGCGACTGAGGGTGCGTTCTCATTTAACTTCTCTATCTTTATATATTCACTTACTTTACTTTACCTGTAGATAATCACTCACTGTATTCTCTACAGGTAACTAACTGAGTCTTGACCAGAACTTGGTGCAACTGAGGATAATCACTCACTGTATTCTCTACATTGCGCACCTTGAGTCCCCATATCTTTAACATTTCATTGTACTTAGACTGTGCAATGTATGTCAATTTTCTCCAGATTCTATTATCTCGCGGCCAAAATCTGACCAAAAAACCTGAACATCAATGTTCTAGCCCGAAGGCAGAGCTCTCGCCCCATGCAAGCTGGTCAACTTGTCGACCAAGCGAGAATGGGGCCCTATTAAATGTTATGTGGGGGACATATTTTTCCTCTTGGTATTGAACCAGCAATGCCTGCCTTTTAGAATACTCTGAATAATTCATATTCAAATTCAAAGCTTTTGCAGGCCAAATAAAGTTCCGCTTGAGGTCAATCCAAGAAAGTTCAACAAAATTACACTTTGCGAGTCATCCAATGGTTTTTATACAAACTCGCCATTATCTATGCCTTAATCTGTGGTGCCTGCATCACCCACAGCATTAGGAGCTCTAGATTAATCCACAGCTAGAGAAACATGCAGTGGTCAATGTGCCTAGCAGTTCCTTGGAAGCTGAAAATGAGACCCCCATCCAGTAAAAAATACTCAAAGAGTAATACTTTGTTCTTGCCGAATTTCGGATCAACCGAGTTGGATCACATCCGATGAATTAGCTGGATTGAACTTATTTCAAGCTCCAGCTCTTGGATTTCTCTGAGTCATATCTGTTTCAATGTAACAAATTCATAACCAAGTTAGTGGGCTCTGCCGCAAAGCGCGCTACACTTGTTATTCCTTGCTGCTTTGTTGACCATTTTGAAATAAAAGCGTGAGTTCAAAATTTGATACGTCCTTCTCTGATATCATGATGACTTTGAGGGCAACGACCAAAAACATGAGGATCCGGTAGTATCTCAGGCAGAACCAGCGATAGAGAAAGATAGCAGCTTCTATTCTGGCAGATACACCTGCGCAGACAGCTGATGGGCAGATTTCCGAGCATCATTCACTACCAAAGCCTTCAACATGCAAAGAGATGCTCGGCCCACCGCGCAGCACATCCACGAACCGGGACAACCCGCCTCTCAATGCGTGGCGCACGCTTTGCGCAAGCTCGATCGTCCCACATACTGCACTCGGATAGATATAGTAATCTAGAAGCGCAAAAATGTGGGAGCCACGCACCATTGACGCTGACAGCCCCACAAGCTGCCTCGATTTCCGTCTGGAGGATTGTCTTGATATCGGGACGTCCCTGCAGGAGATGCACACCGGGAATTGCGAGCACATCACGCCTACGGGTCGACACCATTTTCTCAGCGCCCGCGATCGCAGGGTCCGAATCCGAGGCTGGGGTTCCACCGGCGAGTTCAGGATCAACGGTGCGCCCTCCGCATTCCAACGACTGTGTGTCCTCCGGTGCAGCGGTAACATGTAACCTGATGTCAATGTCGAGGGCCTTCAGATTTTCACGAGAGTTGAGGCCAAGTAAAGTGTCTGTCACCGCGTCTGCGATCCAATTGATCTGGTCTACGTGAAACCGTGAGGAACGCATCCTCTTTGTGGGAAGGAGACTAACCAGGGTCGCGAATCGCCCACACGAAAACAATTCGGGTGCACTTGGGGTTCGCGTTAACGCGCGCCGCCCTGTTAAATCCACAATTTCAGCGTGATATTTGTTTCAAGCGGAAATGCACACTGCACGAGATCCAGAAACAAGGGTAGCATAAATGAAACCCCCGAGCCACCTAAAAAGATGTCAACTTTTGTTCGTGACTTGAACACGCGAAAAGAACCTACCACATATAAGCACAACCGTCTCGAATCCTTTCAAAATCGGCGGCGAACTGTAAGGTCCGTCAATGAGCGCTTTAAAACTTTTACTAACGCCGGTCAGATCGGGACTGGCGAGGACGGCGTCGAACAATCGCTTTGTGAACCCCTCGCGAACACGGAGGATGAACATCAGCCGCGGGTGGTCCTCTGATCCCGTGTTAGCGACCTTATCCGTCTCACCGCTCGGAACCTTCTCTCTGTCGGACTTAGTCGTCACCGCATCTTCCAAAATGGAGTCCCCCTCCTCGAGTGCCTCGCGACGCACCTCGAATGGTGCGTTCGCGATTGTGAACGGATGCGCCTCTGTAAGCGAAGTCTTGTATGCACCAAGTATGGTGATGTACGCGCTCTGTCCTGCGCGCCAGCGGAGATACGGCGGGGAGTCGACGAGGACGCAGAGGAAGTGGGGTGAGAGGATCGTCACTGTGGCGTCCGAGGCGACCTTGCGTTGGTCCTCTTTGAACAGTTGTGAATTAACAAACACGATGCGGGCAAAGCGAAGGGTACGATCGAGGCCCCAGAGGAAGAGTGCTGGCCAGATGTAGACTTGATAGCTAGAATACGACCCATGAGACATCACTTTTGCGACGGAGACACAAAATCACCCAAAGTGAGCCGCATGCACATAGGCGCCGGCGAGCGTGGTCACTCCAAATGCGAGGTGGATATACATAAAGACCTCATAGTTGCGCGACCGGAGAGGGCGGATGGACAAAAAACAAAGAAGCGTGAGGGCGGAGGCGCCCATCACACCATATCTGAACCAGGATTGCGAGGAATCATCCACGAGACTACAGGAGCTCGATCAGCAAACTGTTCCTAGAACTGAAACGACATAGATACCCGAGGTAGATCTGGAATCATTGGAGGCGAATGAGCGAATGAGAGGAGAGAAGGAAGTGGACTCACCCGGCCGAAGCCATGCACCCATAGCATGACACAGATCACCCGAGCCGTCGTACGATGCAGATGCTCGAGCTGCAGCAGGGAGTATCAGGATATGGTACGGTACGGTGCGAGTTAAAACGCGCCTTGTCGAAGCTAACACCCGTGAGGACTGAGAAAGGTCGATGAGATTCAGGGGAGGTATCCATACTGGCTCGGAACACGCACAGGAAACAAAGTTGTTCTTCATTCCCAAAGCGGTCATCAATGGTAGCTGTGAGCCGGCGATATGCGCACAACGGTTGGCCCAATACTTTGGATCGTACTTTTGGCCCAAACTGTTTTTCGCTGCCGTGGAACGTCAGTGTAATATTTCGAAGCCATCAAGAAGAACTCACAGTTGATGAATGTCCACGTAAACAAAACGGAGATATACATCGTTGCGAGGAGAACGTCCGCAACGCTGAGTGTATATCCGCCTGCTAGAGTGATCGACCACCTGAATGTCATCGTCCGGAAGAGATTGAGAATGGCAAGGGGCAGCCGGCGCCACGATGCTCCGTGCCTCCGAGGAACGCCCTTCTCTCGCGGGGCATCTTGACGAGTCCAGTAGCCGTGTAGAGTCGAGACAAAGTGCCAAGCGGAGACGAGAGCGATGAAGACAGCCAAAAAGTACCAGACTTGCTTCGGGTACAAGTTAGCCAGGGCGATGCGCGGGATGCGGTCGGGGTCGACGGTTTTCAAGGACTGGAATGGGGGCTCCATTGTGGGATTGGCTTGGCCGTGCTGGCAGAGAACCGGCTTATAGATGGTGATTTTTTGGCAAGGCCCAATGGGATAATTATCCTTGGTAGCGCGAGGGAACAACGTACTTCTTATCAGATTACCGATGCAAGATGACGGCAAGACTCCATTCCAGTTTTTCGACCTTTGTTCTAGCGGGGCAACACAGCAGTACCAAAAATTGCTAGAAGAAATAGAATGGCGTTCAACATAAATTGGAATAGACAAGAACGAGCACGGACTTCAGTGCTGAGGCAGACAAGGCCTCGAAAGATTTGGAGATCACTTTTATCAGATTGTCGCGATAAGATTTGATAAGATAAGAGCATGTGTCCGATGTCCTTGGCAATCTTCGAGCGAGTCCGAGGAAGCACCCAAGCACAGGCGGTACAGAGAGCAGCAGGTTGCGGATGGAGCGAGTCCTGACTGACGGATAGGGAGGAAGCAAAAGCCCGCGGAGGACCGGATTTTACCGGAGTGTAGGGCGATTCACATTCAAGGAAATTTGTATGGTAGCTCCAACTCGCAAGGCCAGGGCGCAAGGAGATGATAGATACACGGAGCCAGGGAACGAGATTCCGGGTTAATAGGTTCCGCCAGACCTGCTGTCACCGCGATTCTGGAGCGTTACAAAAAGTCGTGTCAGAGATTAGATCCATGTGGGTAAAGCTGTTCCAATACTTGTGTTGGGTTTCCAAACAGGACCATCGTTATCACGCACCTACTTGGATAGAGGAAAGAGCCAAAAGGCGGGCGCGGCTATTACACCATTTCAAATGAGGCGACAGAGCAAACTCTATGCAAGGAGAGAAAGGAGCTGTGGTCGTATCGGAGTGAGAGCTGTTAGGTCTTGGTTCCATATTTTCAACTGCTTTACTTACATCCCGGCAGCATAATCCATCGAGGAGCGGGACCGTGGCGTGTACTGGACAGCGGCGCTACGGCGCTGCCGCAATATTCGGGCCCCGTCGTCTTAAATTTGCGTCGTCCATCATCTTTTCTTTGCTTCTCCTGGGATTCGTGGTCGCAGGTTCCGGCGGCACTTTTCTGGCTCGGTTTCGTTCGGGGTGCTAGTAGGTTCGGAAGAAGCCGTTCTCTTATAGCCGGGCTTGCCGGCGTGTCAGGCTTGCTCCGAACCTCACCAATGGTGCCTCGGAGTCAACATTGATTGTGCGCACCGCGCAGCGTGCGCTCCATGGATCATCCGAATCAGCACCACTGGTATTTATTGTGGCCACATCTGGGCTGGAGACAAAATAAAGAATCGTGAATTCGGCGGATCAGCGCATGCGCACCGATCGTTCCGTCAGTCACGACGCGCCAGTCGGTTGAAAAAAAAGGATGCCCACTCCCGTCCGCGGTAGATACTCAGCACGCGCATCGACCCTAGATATTAGATTCGGATCTCGTGCGCGACGCATCTCCGGCATCTACTCTCTCCGCCTCTCGTGCCTGCTCTCAAACGAGGCTTTCCTCGACAATTACTGTGACCCAGGTATACTACAGGCGAACTGAAACTGAATATATAGTGGGAACCAATGTTTCGAAAATAAAAGGTACCGACGAAACTCAGATAATGTGTCACCGAGATGACCGGCCGAGCGCCTTTCATGGTACTACTGGATGGTGCTAAATTCTGGATCGATTCAAATTTTGTTCAACAGCCGCGATGATTCGGATGAGTGCCTTTTTTTTTGCCTTGCCGATGCATATATCCAATTGGATTTGAACGCGTACGGCGTCGCCTGCGGTTGTTTTCCGTATTAGAACCGAGAATCAATTGACGTCGGCACATCATTTGTGGGATGACCATTCAAATACACGTATTCAACTGTTCCATTGACACTGTAACGTCATGTCCACCATGTCTCGGAAATACGTCGAGGCAGCAACAGTCCAAATGGTACTCGATTTTTCAAGTGTGAGGGTTCCATAATTGGGAATACATCAAGTGCGCAGCAGGTATGGTCTCCTTGTTATTCAAGTTCATTATTGACGTTCGAATGGATCTTCACATGTAAGTACAGGGACGAACACATGGAAGTCACAGTGTCCGTGTATTCTTTTTGACCATTTCAACAAAGCGTGTAACGTCGCGGGAGCTACCGTTTCGCCAATCCCTCCTGATCACAGCTACGATCAACTTCCTGGGAAGAACCCGACTTATGCGCCTATACACCGTCGCGCACGCCGCCGCGGGATAATGATACGCGTCCGTTGCAAAGGGTGACGATGCACGGCAACCGGAAACCGGAAACCGGCGGACTTGCACGTACAAGGCTACAAGCCGCCGTCGAGTCGCAAGCGTACATGTGCGTATGATACGGCAGCAAGACCCTGAGGCAGGAACTATCAAGTGAAAGAAAGGTAAGAAGATATGAAGAAGAAAGAGGCGTAGACTGACCTGTCACTTCAGTGAGCGCAACTTCGCGATAACATCGCTCATATCCTCCTGATTCCACTCGCCCATCCACCCCTGCTTTGGTTCCGCACGTATGACCGATGGCTCTCTGGAATGATGGGTCGGTCCCCGAGCGGCGAGGACTTGGGAGTTAACGGCCACGAGAGTGTCCATGAACGGTGTATCAGGCCGATATTCAGGCTTATGCGCGGAGGGGCCACGGGAATGGGAATGGGAATAGTAATCATGCACGGACGCGTACGAGTCGCGCGACGCGTGCTGTGGATCGTGAACCTCAGTTCGGATGTGCTGTGATGGCAGAGGTGCGACAGGTGTGATGGGCTCGTTGTCGGAAGCCGACCCATCGATATCAGACGCAGCATCCGATTGTTCCTCCGGCGTAAAAGCGACCGAAATGGGGCGCGACTCCGCCGCGAATTCCATTGGACTGAGGAGAGTCGACTCGCGCTGAGTGTGTGAGTTGTCGGTGAAGCAATCATCGTCGAAGGATGCTCCTCCGACTGAAGATCCATCGCCCAAAGACGAAGATGAGGATGGTGATAATTTGAACGTGCCAGACGATCCAGAGGAGACGAAGTCGCCTCGCTCTGGAGATACGTGGGTCTGTAGCGGTGGCACTTTGCCAAGCATGCGGCTTGCCTTGTCCGACCGCCGGGGAATCGGCTCGAGATCGTCGGTGGGGTGGACATTCGGTTCGTGAAGGAAGATTGGGTGGGCATCATATACTGGGCTCCGAAATTCGTTCCGGTCTGGGACGCTAGGAGGCGGGCCCTTTTTTCGTCGCAAACTCAGGAACGACCCAACAGAGGGTCGCCGTTGAGGGGGCTCCGTGACCACAGCAGGTGGTGGCGGGAACAAAGCGTTTGACCGGGTAGGAAAGGGATTGGGAGGATCCGCCTCTGCTCGCGCGTTCGATGCCTTGGTTTTTTGTTTCTTATCCAGCTTGATGAGAGGTTTGGGCGGCTTGGCCATTGGCGTCTCGTAGGCGACATACATCGACGGCGGAGACCGTGGCCGAGGTCGACGAGACGAGCTCAAAGAGGCCGTCCTCGTTTGAGTCCGCGATAGGGAAGACTTGGAAGATGAGGCAGAGGCCATGGTGGTGGAAAGAGAAAGACGTCGTGGCCGACACAGTATACATAGCGTCCCACGGAGTGACGGCGTCTGTATTCAAAGCGGAGGCGATAAGATGTCGAATCATGATGGTGATTTGGTTGCATCACGAAGAAGCGAAAATAGGCGAAGATCCGCGAAGTCCCCGGCCTTGTTTAATAGGATTTTTACTCGTCTATTTTGCGTTTATTAGAAGGCGAAAGCTCAGCTGGTTTGTCGCAGCTGAAAAACGCTGTGTCTGAGACTTGTACATATGTAGAGCGAATGGGCGTTTCGTAACACGAGTTTCGCATCCATAGGGCGTTAAAATCGCCCTTGAACCACCTGAAAACGCCGTGCAGGGCCAGCATGTTTCTCCGTTGAAACTCGACGTTTCACCTGCGGGCGTTTCGTTTCGCTGCGGGAGTTTCGCTTCCGCTTAACGCCGTCCCGTACTACGACAGCTGCTGATAAGCGGATGTGAGATCAGTTCGATCTCCATTGAATTTTTAAGGATGCGGTTGACCACTATTTCAGAGGGTTCCGATTGTCCTGGACCTCCTGGGAAATGTAGGTAGGTAGGTATATTCCGGCGCGGTCAGTCTTCGGTTTTATTGGACAGAATTCACCAATGTTGGGACTTGTCTCCGTGCATCCGGGCCTTGCCCGTACCAGCCCAGGACCCCTGACTATCCCTCCGAAGGGTGCCGGACAAAATTTGGGCAAAATGTTTTTACCAAAAAAACTGAAAGTAGTCGCTTTTGCGAGAAAATCGTTTTCCGCACTCTAAAAACCGTGGGAAAATAATTTGTCCGGACAAATGAGGCCGGATTTGGGGGCTAGCCTTCCGTGGGAATGTCAGGGGTCCTACCAGCCCGTACCAACCCGCGCCGTCGCGGCACCGACTGTCTAATCGTCCAGTTGGCGATTAGCTGGCGCTTGCCGAGGACATATCGACCAGATGACATCGATTTCGGGGATAGATCCAATGGGCCTTGTGACAGGTATAATTTATTTGTTGTGTCTGTCAAAATTGAAAGACTGAATACACCATACTGGATACAACTCATACCAGCCGTCCTGCTGTGTTCAGCGTTGCGCAAGTTGGGCGGCCATGGAGTAGAAGTAACTTCTTGTCCGAATGTTGGAATGTTGGAATCAGCGAGGAACCAACAAAAGTCCCTCACTGATCAGATGGCGCGTATCATAGAAAAGCCATGGCTCATCCGCGACAATCTGATTCTGCAAATTCTCGGTTCAAAAGTGCAGAGCAAGTAACTGGGTTGAGGTCGCTTGCTCAATAAGTTTATCCAGAAAGATGGTTTCAGACAGGACCGCCAGTGTTATGGCCCAGAACATGGCAAGGAGCGAAGAGCGGACCGAGCGTCAATGTGGTTGGCGGGAGAAGTCTGGAGATGGTGAGTGCACGTGATTATCTAATTTTTCTAAATCATAATGTGGAAACATACCGCCAAGTGCCAAATTTAGTTAGGGTCGTGTGACCAGGGGGGCTTTAGTGAGGAGCCTATGTACTCCTGGACCTTCAGCTGTTTTCTGTTTTGAATCGAACCAATTAAAATTCGTTGTGGAGGCAGGGTTATTTTTCGAACGGTTTGATCCTTTACCAATTATTTAGTTGGAAAGGGATTACCAAGGGAGGGATCGTCTGCTACCTTTCGAATTTTCGACGACCAGGCAGTCGGTTTCTCATAGATATTTCGCACCGGTATTTACCGGTATTTCGTAGTAAATGCAGCATGGAGACCTCGTCCGAGTTAGCCGAAGTGCATGGGCGATGGAAGCTTTGGCCGACGCGGGAAGGGGAGAGAAGGGCAAATGGGCTCGGTCCGAACGACGATGAGCTCGATTTGGATCCGATGATCATGAGGGGACAGCCTAATTATATCCCCGGGATGGAGGATCCCTGCAACGGTGATTGCTTTTGGTGGTCAAATAGTTTCTGGCATACTTGAGGCAAACTTGAAGGTTCAGTGTTACTTCAGTTAGGATCTTTAGACTGTTATCCACCTTCTATGAAACCATAAGTTTTTGAACACAGTGAACGCCGCTCCCGCGCCAAAGTTTCGCCCTAGATCCTGATGGCGAGAGTACTCTCTCCAATTTACTCGCCCTGTAATAATTCGCTCACTATTATGCAAATTGCAATGCGAACATGTACAGTATCCTTGAAGGCCGCTCTTACCACACTAGATCATACTCAAGCGTGAAAACAGACACACAGTTGCACTGTGCCCCAAGGCAGATCTTTTTGTGTGATGATTGATGCGTAAATCGTTCGGCCCTTACGGCACCTAGTAGTTTTGATCTAAGTCTGCCGCCTGATCTTTTATGTTTGTTGGAGCATTTCGTCACTTTAGTCACTTGGTGCAGTGGGTTCAGGAGGTACGTATGCAAGGAGGTATGTTTGCCTTCGGTCCCCGTTCGCAGAGCGGATCAAACGGACCGACTTGGTCGGTCCATGTCGGCCCCACCCGCTGCGGCAACGGATTTGGAACCCCGGCTGATCTTCAATTTGTTCGATACCGTTTCTCGGCCGTTTCGCTTTCAGATTCTGAAATCTGGTGTAAAATTTGAAGGTACGTACCACCATCACAGGGTTCGATTCTGAGTGGATATTGAGCGCGTCCGAGTCGGGCGCTATCACAGCGTTCGTACTTCCCATCAAGCGCTCAATTCTGAGTGGACATTGAGCGCATCCGAGTTTGACGCCATGCATACTGCGGAGATGAGAAAGGCAAACTTCGCAATTACAAGGGAGATGTTGAGGCGTCCGGCTAAAAATCATTTGGCACCTTCCCGAACAGGAGAAGTAATTGTTGAGGGCAAACTAAAAGGAATAACTTAGGATTGAGGAGATTTGGTACATGGCATGCCAATGCCGCATCCGCCAGTCAGACGTCACCGCTGGATGATGCTCTGCAGGTTCTTTAGTTTGCTTTGCGACATAATTCTGTCAGTCCTCCTCAATGCCTACCTCTTATCAACACTCGGGAGGAATGCGGAATTGATGTACCTCCAACGAATATCCGGCAGCTGAAATTGGGCTAGAAGGTCAGGAAATTACGAAAATGAGAACTCTCGTGGCCGGAGACTTCCAGGTGTTGATGTTTCCGCGCCGAATGCGCCTCCGACGCGTGAAATAAAATGTTCTAATGTGTGGACCTCGTCTGCTCTCCGATCTCCGTAGTCTCATAACGATCCCCGTGCTGCGGTGACGTTTCCCGAAATATATACAAAACTGGCCAATTGCTGAGGGCCTTCTTTCCTGATTATGAGTTGGGAACTATCTCCACCGTCGCTGCACGCCGGGAGAAAACCGGTGCGCAGTTCGCACACACCGTGAGTGCAACTTCTACTCTCCAGGACTCTCACGGTTACAGATATCACGCGTACGGCTTGGCCTGAAACGCTCGCATCCATGCCGCCTGAAGCGTGGGATCCGGGAGATATGGTCCCACAGCCATCTTACACCTGGAAATACTCCCTGGCTATAACTTATACGGTTGACCGCGCCACTGTTGCCCTCGTCTGTTCCCCTGTGGCACCAATTGTTGAAATGACACTCCGAGTTGACCGACAAGAAAGGCGTAATAGAGCAGTGCCGACACTAAGAAAGTGGAGATAAAGGAGAGTTTCCGGTTTCCGGTTTCCACGCCCACAATCAGTCCGGGAACGATTCATATTTTTACTTCTGCACAAATTTCAATTACAAAACTGTTTTCGGAATCTCGGTACATACTAGCTAAAGTAAGTTCTAAAAGTTCCTCACTATACATACATATACAACACCTGAATAAAAAAAATCTTAGAACGCCGTCGGGAAGGCGCCTGATTTTCCTGCTTCGTCAACGGGCAGCACCGCGTCGAGCTCGATCTCGTCCGCGCGTTTCGTGCCGATCTGGAAAGTTGACGTTGGCCATGTAGTGGAAGCCGTGGGATTACTCATGTTCATGCGGGCCATCCTGCTCGGAGAGGATGTAGAAGCACCGTCGATGACAGCGTGTTTGGAATGCGCGAGCACAACAATGATCGTTGGGTACATTCCCTAGACAGGAATGCGACATCAGCATTTTGGGAACGGAAGGAGTATCACGATCCATGACTTACAACAATGACCGAAGAACAATATTGGTACAGCTGGAAAGCGAATGAAACACCTGCGTTGTTGTCAACCCAGTTTTTTACTCGGGGACTGTCTTCAACCACTTGTATGACCTGTGGCAAATGACTTGAGACGATGAGCTGCTCCAGTGCAGGGAGGTTCACGTACGAAGAAGAGCAAGTAAAACAGCCCGGACTCCACCAGGAGAATAAGGACCCTCTCGCCTTGCGACCGATTTGATTTCCTGGCCCCGTTGCTGCCACTACTCAGTGCGCTACTCCGCATAATCGACTTCCGGTATTTCCTAGCGTCGTGTTAAAAGGGCCGCTTTGTAACGGATAGTCCGGATAGTTTTACCAGGTCATTAGGACAAGAAGTGTGGTGGCCACTGCAGTGGTGACCATAGGCATCACATAAGTAACTATCTGTACGTTCCTGCAGAACGCTGGTTTCTCGAAATTTCCTAAGATGATATCGGAGCCAATTGCGGCGACGCAGTAGGTCAACATGACAGTGGCAACTGTGCTAGTTTGAGACCAGGGAGATGGTCTGCAATGGGTCTGCGACACACCTAGAGAGCCAAAGAGCAAACCACATGGCAACAATAAAACCCAGGGACGATAGTAAGCTTTTATCATCCAGACTCGATGGATGATGATCGCATCTCCGAGAAGAGACTACAAATCAGAAATTAAATTCAGTCGCAAGCCCGAGGTAAAAACTCCGAGCTGACCATATACGCATAAAGAGCGTCCTGCGCTGACGCAAGGCGAAATATAAAATCAAGAGCGTTGCCGTACTTGGTGTCAATTGGCTCGTTCGGATTCTCGACGAGGGTGACTTTTGCCTCCGTAATAAAATTGGCAAGATCTAGTGTCCAGAGGACGACCGCAATGACAAACATGGTGAGGATGGCCGCCATGGTTAGTAGATAGGCTCCTGTCCGCCGGCGTTCCTTGCTCCTGTTTGAAAAGGAAAAGTTGAGAACATATCAGGAGGCTCCACACGACTAAGAATCGTACAGAAGCACGAAGCCGGCTTTGATAACCAAGACTGCATATATAGCTGCGACGAGCAGAAATTAATCAGGCATCATTATAATTCGAGCGACCGCGAGACTCACTGAGAAGAAACGTCTCATTCATAATGGCCACGAAATTGTGAACCATGTCATTGCCGATTCCTTGCAGCACGCTGGCCTCTTCTGGCGTCATATTGAGGGAGAGGGAGTGGATTGGTCTCGAGTGCGGCGGCGATCTCACTAGTTTATAAAGCAAAGAAGCTTCATTTGATCATCTTGGCCAATTTTGTCCAAAGTTAACCACATCGCTGATAGGTGAGGACGGGCTCACTTTTAGACCGGAGGGATTGAAATTTCACTCACTGTCCACCATCTTTTTGATCAATGTTCGATGTCCAGCCATCTGCGTTCACTGTCCTCTCGAAAATAGTCGCCAAGACAGGTAGACGAGTACCACTGCATCCCTCAAGATGAAGGTGGATTGACACGGCCAAAAATACACCGACTCGGGATGATTTCGTTTGGGTTTGTTCACTTGATATACTCCCTAAATCTCAACCTAAACAATACAGACTGATCGAGCTAAAATGAGGACCAATTTTCATAGCCTGGTAGAGTCTCTGCCGTGAACCCAAACGGATCAATTGATGTGGTTGAGTTCTCGTCTCGTAGAACGCACGTTCGTTTGGAACTTCCACCATTCAAAGCGAACAAGGTGTGAATGAACCTATAAAAAGAACGACGTGGCTAGACAAACGCTTGGTCGCCACACTCAGTTGGCACGAGGTATTTACCAGATCTTTTTTTTCATCAGCTAGACCGATTCCTGGGTGTGCAACTTCTTCCAGGCAGCAGCATTCTCCCCGTCTTTAAATCCCACAGTCGAAGTACCATGAGACAGCGCCCGCTCTCTTCTGTCCGAATGTTTCCTATTCATACAGGCTGCTATATGGGGGCAGTATCTGCTATGATGGAGTGCGAAGGTTGCGCGGTGTTCTCCTGTCGAGGGCGTCACATACTGAAGGTACCCACAAAAATATTGTGAACTGGCAGATGTGTCTTGTCAGCGCCGGTTACCCCTGAGCATAGATACAAGTTAATCTCGGGTATGTCTACTGCTCATTCCCCTTGCACTGTATCCTTTCTGTATATCAGCTTTAGTGCAAGGAGAGAATGGCGGCGCTCAACATACGATGTCGTGGGTCAGGCACGGCCAGCAGCTTTATAGCAATCATCTCCCAGGCCGCACTTCGACCAGGAAACTCCCACGTCGTAGCCAAAAATTTCACTGTCAGTGAGACGCCGCCGCAGTCCAGTTGTTGCCCATCTCTTGACGGGAATCGGAGTTTAGCTTTCTGATTTATGGCCATCTCCCGCTGGCGATGAAGTCCCCACCGCTGTTGCCTTGATGTGGTTCGATATTTTCGTACACTTATACTAATCGCCGTCGCGGGGCACCGTCTCCTGCCTGGCTACCGATTTATTTCCTTCTGGAAAATATGACGTACAACCATACCTTTCTGGTGAAGGCAAGCAAAACTTTGAGGCCAGGTCGAAGTTATCTGAATATTTGAAGTAACGTTAACATACAGCCTTGACCGCTCCAACGGACAGACTTGACGTTTAGCGCCTTGACTCCGAGGTCGAAGAATCGTCGTCTTTCCAAAGGAGTCACCAGGTACATCTTACATCATGATATGCTATGTTCCAGCTTTTTTATAGTGAACGTTATTCACGCGCTGTCTGACTACAATTCAGTGAACTAGCTGGTCCGTCCTCGTCCCCGCGATGATTCGGTCGGGAGAATAGATTCAAAATCATGTCTAGAAGCTGGCAGCGTGCAAATGGACTTTATCAACTTCCAGAGCCACGCATGGAGGCTGTAAACATTTGTTGAAACGTTTACGAACGTGGAGTAGATCTTCTCCCACACAGTTTGTTTTTGTCACAGCAGCCGACGGTAACGCGTGCTGGTCCTAAATTTGCCCTTCTTGGCCCACGCGACGGGCCGTTCCCGTCTAGCGCGCCATATGCACTGGTAAACTAGAATGCTTTATTAACATCTGCCAGGGTTCTTGAACGGCGTCTTTCCCTTCCCCTGTCCAGCAGGCATGAACTGGTTCCTCAGATCCTTACTCTGTAGCTTGATCCTCGCCGCGAGCAGCAGCCATGCTACCAGCAGCAAAGGAGAGGCGCCCAAACCTGCGCCGAAGGTGATCATAATTAATATGGTTCGCAAGATTTGCCGCTATGTTTGTTTCTTCCGCTGAAATGCGTCGACCGCAGTTCACTCCCGAGGCGCAAGTGTGGTACAACATCCCCGAGTTTAACCTGCTCTCCGGGAATAACATCACTGTCCCCGGAATCTCACCCCTCTTCCCGCAGGTGTGTACCCTAGCCGCACAGGACGACCCGAGCACGCTGACGGATTTCATTCGCGTAGGTCCTATGCACCAAAGCGGGGGACATATGTCAGCTTGTTACCGGCGAAGGGGAGATCAACGCCGCGTCGTCCGTCTCTGCGTTGATATATTCATCGCTGTTCGACCTCACATCCACGTACTTTATGATCGCCGGTATCGCGGGAGTTAACCCCAAAGTGGCTACTATCGGCTCGGTCGCGTTGGCGCGTTACGCCGTTCAAGTAGGCCTTCAATTCGAAATTGACGCGCGTGAAATACCGTCCGATTTCTCCACGGGGTATTTCCCGCAAGGCACCACCGCACCCGGCCAATTCCCCGTGGATATATACGGCACGGAAGTCTTCGAGGTCAACGAAAATCTGCGACAGGCTGCGTTCGCTTTAGCGAAGACAGCCGACCCACATCTGAACGATACCGCAGACAGTCAAGCCGATCGCGATCAGTACGCGAGCTTCGGTGAAGCCGTCACACGTCCCCCTGCAGTGGTGCTGTGCGACACAGCAACGTCCGATACGTTCTGGAGTGGCGACCTTTTGGGAGGCGCCTTCGAAAATACCACAAAATTATTCAGCAATGGGAGCGCCACCTACTGCACGACACAGCAGGAGGACAGCGCAACCTTGAACGCGCTTATGCGCGGCGCTACCGCCAAGCTGGTCGATTTTTCGCGCATCATTATGATGCGCTCGGCGTCCGATTTCGATAGGCCGCCTGTTGGCGAGACTGCTCTAGCCAATTTACTGGGCAACACACCAGGATTCGTCCCATCATTGTTGAATCTGCACATCGCCGGCGCGAGGATTGTGACAGGAATCACCGAGGGATGGGAGTTGATCTTCAAGCACGGGATCAAGCCAGATAACTACATAGGGGATATCTTTGGATCGTTGGGCGGGGAGCCGGACTTTGGTCCGGGGAGTTTGTTCGGTGGAAAACCTGCCCCGTAATTAATATCATTCCTTTACATCTGCGCAAGGTGGACAATTGACCATTGCAGTTTGTTCCGTGGGATTTCTAAGTCCTGCATGACTGAAATATTTTCGCCGCCAAAATTTGAAGTCCAAGAGTAGGGAATGCCAGAAGTAGCGCATCCCATCGCGGAGTATGAGCCAGAGCTGAGAGTAGAGGCGCTCATTTAGTATGGATGAGGTTCGCATAAGATCTTGTTGAGGTCGAGTCCCGTCATGTAGAGCTTGAAAAACACACCATGATCTCGTTTCTACTACACCTCACCCCCGCACAATATGGTGCTTTCGGAGTCGCGCTGGCGGACCCTCTGAGTCGGGGTCACAGCTGAGTGATTGTGACAGCATCTGTGGCCATGACTACCCGTCACGTTTACATACTCTTGACGACGACTCTTGACCCAAACTCAATCTTTGCCATATGAATCATAAATAGACATCCTGATTTTCCCGGTGGGCCACACTCTGCCACACTCTCTCTTCGCAATCTCAGGGCTAGGTCAGACGGTTCATGGCATCGTCTCTGCTTGGTGACGTCCTCACTACCAGTGGTTTGAACTTTGTGCGCAGTGGAGTCGATGCCAAGCTCCCCTTGGGTCATTATCAGCACTATCAGGTCCGGAGTCGTTGAAATTCCGAAAACCAGGTGTCACTGTCTGCCACTCATTTGTTTGCCGACTATGATGCAAGACAGGGTCCTTCGTTAACGCGATTCATTCAACGAAGATGGCATTTGTTCAATTTTCTTTAACGATGCGTGGACTATATGTGGCCTCTTAAACGTGCGCCTTTTTCTCAGTTTCATTGGTCGAAAAAATTTCTCACCCACTAGAATCGCAGACTCCAGAGATCCGGCTTCTCTGCATGAGGCCTCTTTTTCTCCTAAACTCTCCGGGAACAGCTTCATCGTCCCATCGAGTGCTGTTTCAACTCAGTTGCTTGCCAGGCGCAATACGAAATCGCACGACGCTGAAGATGTGTCTGTTAAACAATGATCAGGATACATAAGTTCGGGTGAGCAGTGAGCCAATAGGCCTTCGCTTCTCAGCTCCCGCATGCGGATTTTACATCGTCGTTAGTTCTGTTTACCCTGGTTCTCAGCATCATGGGTAAATACAGAGATTGACAGATGCGAAGTGATACTTGCCTGGTAAACAGGTCCTTTTGCGAACAAGGTTTCATTTCGTCCTCTCTCCCCATGATTGATCCTAGGAAGCCACCATTATGTGCGTATCAGCGTGCCAAGTGTTCAATCACACGAGGCTACGGATCGCAATTTCTGGTAATCATCAGTCTCAGGACCCACTCTCACGAGAATCGGTGCTGCGGTCTCGTCAGGACCCCTGACTATCCCTCCGAAGGCTAGCGCCCTGTGCCGGACAAAATTTGGGCAAAAAGTTTTTACCAAAAAAACTGAAAGTAGTCGCTTTGCCGAGAAAATCGTTTTCCGCAACCTAAAAACCGTGGGAAAATAATTTGTCCGGACAAATGAGGCCGGATTTGGGGGCTAGCCTTCCGTGGGAATGTCAGGGGTCCTGTCTCGTCGTGGTTGGATCTGTAGACCGCTTCTGGATCCAGCCAAACGATACCCTCTCGCGTGTTTCCCCTCATCATATCAGTCTAAACTTGGCCCTGCCTTTGTGCGGTCAACCCAACTTCTGTCCATAGCCTCCTTGATCCATCCAATTTGCAAATATGCCGCTTTCTTCTGGGTTCCTTCTAGTGTTGCCGCGACTTGGACTCGGAGGGTCCCAAGTCGACTTGGTGAGGTCGACCTAAGTCAAGTTAAGTCAAGTCACAAGTGTGACTCAACTTCGAAGCCGGCACAAGTCGACTTCAAGTCACTTAAGTAGACTTGAGTCGGGTCTCAAAATAAAAACTGTCTAATGGCTTCCCTGTTTCATCAAAGTGCAGTAGGGGGCAACACCGTGTGTGTGCCTTTTTAGAAATGTTTATTTTCATCATTTGGGCGATTGGAACCGTTTCACTCATTTTTCTGGCGGAATGTCACGAGTGTGACGTACTGTGACTTTAGTCACATACGTGTCACAGCAGAGTTGTGTTTCCATCCGGTATTGAACGCTGATTAAATCCAGAAAAATACATTGAAAATTTGACATCCCATACTTAAGGTTTTTAACCTATCTATCTTCTAAAAATTTCACAGGAACCTGGTGTGAATGCAGAGTAAACAACATTTCATCAGTTCATGCATGAGTTTGATTGGAATTCATTTATTAACAGTATTCCTACACAATGTAGTAGTCACTTCAGGAATTTTAAAAAACACCCTGACTTCATCGACCCGAGTCGGCTTGAGTGACTTCGAGTGACTTGAGGTAGGCCAAGTCAAGTCAAGTCAAGTCAAACTTGGAACCGAGTCATTTTACCAAGTCACAACTCGACTTTTCGAGTCGCGGCAACACTAGTTCCTTCCGCCGTCTTATCCCCCTATGGACATCCTGTTCGCCGCTGTTCTACCCACTGCTTTGTTGGCTGTTCTTGCCGGCGAACTGGCCGTACGACCACCTGCGATCGCTGTGGATACGTCGGAGACCAGCGCGTTCCCTCCGTATTCGGTCGCAGGATACTGCCCGGCATGCGCTCCATTTTGCGCGCGGAACTACGGTCGGTTTTGGTTTTTCTATTAACTGTCTTTTCCAGGCTACTTGTTAAAGCTAATTGCACAGAAAACCTGGCCTTCCCTTCAGCGGCGATGGTCGATCCTCAAAGCATCGACCCGTCGCACTGGAAGGATAGAATGCAGACGTGAGTTGCTTGCAATGTATGAGATAAGTTTCTGATGATTCTCCGAGTCTTTCTCCGCCCACTGGCAACGCCCCTGCCATGAGGACATCTGGTATAAACGGGTTCTCAAACGAGCAGGCCAGGTTAGAATATTCGACTGAATTAAGATACTTCCCCGAAATGACTACAGGTGTAGAAAGGCGCTCAGGGCAACTTCTCCTCTGTCTGCACTCGGGATTGACAAAGTAGACATTGTGAGCCACGGTTTAGGTCGACTCGTGGATTTCCAGATTAACGAACGGGGCCTGATTTGAAAGTACCAACAGGTGGCACCCTCCGCGACTCGATATACAGTTCTGCCCGCTTTGCTGCGGAAGTCTTCCGGTCTGTCGTTTGCGGCTGGTCCACGGTAAACGAATATCGGGAGATCTCATATATTGTGATGTACTGAATATTTGGGTCCAGATTCGAAGCAAAGCACTTACCTACTTGGAACGAATTGCAAGTCTCTTGATCCATAGTCTGTAGCTCTTTTGATTCGACTACTCTTCTACCTGATCTGTCATTCACATCCCACACGTCTAGGTTTGTTTGCAATCGCAAGTGAAACTCCAACTCATCGTTTCAATCACAATCCCGAGTTTTTATCGATCCGCGACACAAATATAGAAGGTTTGTTCGATTTTCCCCCTTATGTATCCGGTGTACAGTACTGAGCAGTCCTCGTTGTGTTTAGGGTTATCGGCCGAGTATGCCACTATCCGGAGATCATCCCTGCGCTGATCAGATACCCCAGCAGCATTGAATTCACAGGTTTGTCCCTACGGCTGAACGAGACTCTTAACCGTCTTCTCGACTTTAGGCTCGTTCAATGGATCATTGGACATCCCGACCAGGTATAGATCCCATAAATTTGAACACACAGACATTTGCGGATGTCGGCATCAACAACATCACCGATACCAATGGCAAGCAGGACCTCAGATTCATCACAGCTTGTGGTGAGACGTACGGATTGCATGTCGTTGGTGGTGAGAAATTGTACACGGCCGCCGAGATGGACACCCATATGAGCGCGTTTGGTGCCGTCATCAAAGAGAAGCTGAGCCATGCGGGCATCATCTCCGTCAACGCGTCGGTCGTCGCGTACGTCAATGGCGGATTTTATAACAGGCACAATCCGAAGTTTCCGAATTCAACCGCTTCGGAGAACGCCCCGGAGTGGGCCACTATTGGAATGACGCGGACTTCGGGTGGGTGTATATATTGGAACGGCAAGCCTAACAACATTCATGTACAGATGGCGCGCGGATTCCTTTCATCGCACCTCCGAAGTCCTATGCTGACGTTTATGCCATTATTCGCCTGAGCGGCCAGGCGGTAGTCACCGGTGCGCCGGTCATCGCTCGTGATGGAAAACCGACTTTTACGGAACAAGACATGGCTGAAGAACGGTTCAGATACGATCCCGAAAATATCACCCCAGGCCTGCTCAACCATGCCGAACATCCGAACCCGCGCACTGCTATCATCGTCCCCACATTCCCCGGAAGGTACGCCAACTACCGGCTCGTAACTGCTTTCACGACAACCCGGATGCGCGGGGCCGAAGGAACGGGTTTCACGATGGTCGAATAGGCGCGAGTGGTTGCACGGCTTTCTAGGCTTGACGCTGGCGAAGGGATGTCGACGCCTGCAGGTGTGGCTGTCAATCTGGACGGAGCAGCTTCGACAGTGATGGGCGCAGATATGAAGGATCATACTTAAGTTGCTAGATATTCGTCAGCACGAGCAGACACGCACTCCATACTTTGTTGCTGTCACTCCAAAGTAGCTGGTCGGTTTGGGGACTCTTGGTGGACACGGACTATTTGGTGGGGCACCATTCCGTCCGATGGATCGGAGCAACGTCCTGCCTATCTTGAAGTTGCCTCCCTGTCATCTCCTTCACTCAGTCGTCCTTTTCAATGTTTAAAACTCCCTCGCTTGTTTGTTCAGCTAGGAAGTGCTTCATCAATTTATATATCTTTCGCTGCCCTCTTCCTTTTCATTATCTTTTGTTACATAAGCTCCTGTTGAGGGTCTCGGTATTTGAACTTCGCCCTTTAGCGAACCTGTGTGTCTTCGGAGCTGTGCTCCCGTTTGTGTTGCGTTCTAGCTGAAAGCCCGGAGTAGCATGTGTACGGAAATTGACATCCGCTTGTTCTGGAATACTCTTCAAAACATCAATCTTTCTCTTCCATCTGGAGGAGGCGTCTATCTTGTGCACCCTCAGCTGCCAAGAGGTTCTTTGCTGGACCGAGGCGCGAGGTCAATCTGCTTGATCCTTCCCAGGGTGTCGAACTCCAAGTTTTGCCTCTCCTTCAGCTTTGTCCTGATGTTTGTTTCTGTGCTCGTTCTATGTATGCACGATATATCCCACTTATTCCTCATAAAACACATTTACCGTTAACTCCGTTCAACCGTGAGATCCGGCTGATCTCGGCAAGCCTGATTATCATTATGTAACCTGCCACGCCACACCTTGCCCTTGCCGACATCCTGTTGCTTGCCCGTTACATACTCATCGCCGCGAGGACTGGGTACCTATGCCACGTACAGGTCCGCTGGTCTGACTATTTTCCGCTCAAAACCATGGCGACTCTGAGCGAGATCCTCTACAATGTGATTCTCGCCGCCTGATCCCGTGGTTCCATGGTACTCATGTCTCGTCAAGCTTCTGCGGTACGGCCAAAAGTACCTCGTATACCCATCGGCATTTGCAAAGAGGCCTAGAGGTGATTTTTTTTTCTCAAGTGCTCACTGTTTACTGATCTCTACAGAGGTGGTTCGTGCAGCCAATTGTTTTGCGAATGCATACTTATTTGATTTGCATAGTCGCGTCCTTCGGAACTAGGTTTGGAATACTCCAACGTTCAACTCACTACATCGGACGGTGCTGTTCTGCACTGCTACTTCTTGCACCAAGAACGGCAGTCCTCCTCGCGAATCAGGGAGATGGCCCCAAACGATTTCCCTCGCATCGACTCCGCCTTTGTCCCTCCTGCAAACTACGTGCGCCTTGCCTGCTTTCTTTGTACGCGCTCACAACTTACTTCAAGCGGAATTCGCCCGCCATTGCCACTGTGATTATGTTTCACGGTAATGGCATGAATTATGGCGACTGCATCTATGGTGCCAAACGGTTTGTAATGCGGCATTGCAACGTGCTTATCCTTTCATACCGAGGGTAGCGACAGTACTCTCTGACCGAGAGCGTGATGCTCACAATTAGACAGATACGGCGACTCGAAAGGCATCCCCTCAGAAAAAGGTTGGCCGCTGTTTAGACTGTTTGATCAATATTAGAGCTTCATAGGTCTTCGCCTCGACGCTCAAGCAGCACTCGACTATGTTAACGCATATTCGCAACTTTCGTCAACTCCAGTGGTAATTAACGCAATCGACTAGCTGCTGGTCCCAACTCACTCCGCATCAAATTCAGATCTTATATGGCACTTCCCTTGGCGGTGCGGTCGCCATCGATCTCGCCAGCCGAAATCCGTCCACTGTGCGCCATCATTATTGCCCTCCAACCACCCCAACACGCCCTCATCTCCCTCAGATCTCCGCGCTCATTGTCGAGAACACGTTCCAGTCCCTCCCGCTCGTCGTACGCGACTGGCCCGTCATCGGCCCTTTCTCTTTCCTCTGCTTCCAGAAGTGGAACTCGGTGGCGAAACTCCCTCGCATATCACCGACTATCCCGATCCTCATGCTGAGCGGTGAGCGCGACGAGGTCGTCCCGAAGAAGCACATGGCTGCGTTGTGGGAAATCGCGCGCAAACGCGGCGGCGACGACGACCGATTCGAGTCGTTTGCCGGGGGGATGCACGGTATGTCCGAATTACTTCATCTGTCATGCTGGGGTTGACGACACGCAGCGGATACATTTACTTGTCCCGAATACTGGGACAAAGTCGGCGAGTTCTTGGCTTTCGTGACGCGAGCAAAGTAGTTTACATTATTTCCTTCTAATTTTTTCCTCCTTTAAGCGAGTGGATGGCACAATATTTACAGACCCCGATCGTTTCCCCTTAGAGTTATTGGACCTCAAAACTGGGCGACCAGGTCTTCTCCGAGCCGTCGGATATGTGTTTGATGCACTTTTCCGTGCATGCTACATCTTCGGAATGAATACTCGAGCTCGTCTCCGCGCGAGGCGTGACTGTTGCTGGCTCCTGCAGGGGGACTCGTTAGCACGACGCACGGGGGCTTTGAGCAGTACGATACGTACCGCGCGGTTTGTGGTCGGAGTGCCGGAAGCCGATGTTAGATGGGATGATTTCAACCCCGGCCCTGGACCCCTGGCGCCCTCGGGGTCTGATGCATAACTGGGTGAGCTGGACGGTTTCTTCGCTGTCGTCGTAACCCAGACCAGTGCGGCTGCATTGAAGATGACCTGGCGGCGCGACAGTGAGTTAGCAAGGCAAGACAAGTTGTGATTTTGTACGCACGTCAGAAGTTCCGCAACTGTCAAGACAAACCCAGCCGAATTCGAGGCCATTGAGGACCGTTAATACTGTGATATTGACCTATCACACGTTGTGTTAGCTAGAGGAATCCTAGATTGTGTTCAAAGATTAAAATTAACGATGGATGTGGTGAGGGCGGCAAACGAGCCTCTGATAGTTGAAGGAAGATATCAATCCCTGGACGCACTGAAGAAACCTGGAATCCTTACACACAGGTTCGGATAGCCATACGTCGTAGATTAGGGTTGGACGCTCTTAAGCGCAGGAGTGGCCACAAGAATAGCGACGTCAAAAGCACGCTGATAAATCTGGCCATTATTCGGATATTGATGTCACAGGCAGAAGAACAAAAGGCGACTTACAAGTCAAAAGACAACAGGAGAAGCGATGCCGTGGGTTTTACCCCAATTACACCTCCACGAGGTATGAGTTGCCGATTGGAAGGACAGTCGAACTTTTAGTGGATGGCTTACAAGTGTGACCCGACCGAAAATCAGCGATTCAGAGAGAATTTAGCCAAGGCGGAAGGAAAAAAGCAGTGCAAAGTTATCTGCTCACCGATGACCAGTGCCACTATGACGCCAACATAGAGGGAAACCGTTCCCATGCATATAAGGTATATACGGGATTCCAACCGCTTGGCTCCGTCCGCCCACACGACGTAGACTTTCTCCACTAGGAATATGATGAAAGTTATAAATGGAGAAGGATTGGAATCTGCTGTAACAAGTGCTCACCCAGGAAACAGTAAATGAGGATTTTCGATGTAGTGTAGAACAACACGCAGAGATAGATCCCGAAGGAGCATGCCATGTCATTGGTCTGTATACAGGCCTACACCGAAAATCAAAAGGTCAGCTAGATCGGTCGGAACGTCAGTGCAATCTTATAAAGCCATGTGGAAGACTAGCACTTACTCGATGAACAAGTACGAATCGAGTAGAATTAAGAGCATACACAGGCGGGGCCATGTTATGTGCGCCCAACCCTCTCTCGACATCAAGTTCTCGTCGGAGAGCCTGCGCACGAAGAAAAAGGTGACGGCGGTTACACCTTACGGTAAAAATTCAGGCACAGAAGGCGAAGAGCGCATGGCAAGTACATAATACATGTACCCATGAAATGAATGAAAGCACTAAGAAATTGAAGCCCAGGCGTCGGAAAGTGCGTTTTGTGATCCATGATGGAGTCGACTGAGTACTTAGTCGAGGGAGGAAAATTGCGTCCATGGGTATCCTTTAAAATTGGGAACGTCTTGAATTATTAGGGGTGCGGAAGTAAATGTGATCGAGTTGAACGGTTCGGTTTTATGAGAATGATGACGATTGCGAGCCTCATGCGTCGAGCCAGAATTGCATTAACGTCTCTCTTGCAGTGTTGCACAGTTAATTATCATGACAGTCCTTCTCAGTGGCAATGAAAATTCAACAGCTTATACTACTTCCTATGGCACTTCAAGTTGGACATCAGCAAACCCTGGGTGTGCTACCTAGGTCTACATAGTTCCTATAGTTGCCATAGCTCCTGTATTTACCATAGGAAGGGTACCCTCTACATAGTTCTCCATAGTTTGGTGGGAGTGCTACATAGTTCTCCATAGTTTTCAGCAGTACTACATAGTTCTGTGTAGTTCAGTGGTTTGCGAAGCTTTGAACAAAATATGACTAGCAAATAAACTGTGGCCTCTTCCATTTCAATGGACTGATGATGTTAAGTACTAATATCCTAATTTTAATCCTACGAAAGCATCTAAGGTGCAGGTACATACAACTATTAGAAAAACTTGCAAATAAAGTGACTCCTGCGTGGGTCGAACCGGTGACCACCAGGACGTAATGTAAGAGTGCAGCATAACCACTGAGCCACACAACCATTAAAAGCACCTGGTAGGCTGTTCAATATAAGGGGTCACCTCCCTCTCAAAAACAACTGTCTGCTCCCTGATACAACTTCGGTAACATCATCATATAGATAGTGATAAATTCCAAACTAAGTACCAAAACTCACAAAGCTCCAAAGTCATCTAGCAATTTCCCTCTAAAGCCTTTGCTTTATTCAGCTGTAAAACACAAAATAAATTCATAGAGCTATTCTGAACACCATAGAGACAGATGAGCTGGACTAGTATGTATATTTTTGTGAAGAATCTTGGTTATGTAAATAGTTTAACAAAGAGCTCTTCTTTGCTCTATCTCAATGAAGTACTGTGGCTTTTTGAAATCTAATTGTGTATCTGAAATGCCTTGTGGCTCAGGGTGAAACTATGCAGCTTGGTGGCAAAACTATGTACAACTATGCAGCTTGGCTGCAAAACTATGTACAACTATGTAGCTTTGACTGGAACTACAGAGTCCTATGGCAACTATGGCAACTACAGCCAACTATGGCCAACTATGGTCAAATCCAGGGTTTGCTGATGGATTCTCAATCTTTACATAACTGCACGCAAGAGACACGGGTCAAATACGGCGGATCACTTTCATCGCCGAGGCATGGACTTAGTGTTTATTGGCGAGTGGGCCTCAGAAACTGGCAGACCCCGAAATGCCCGCGCAGCCGCATTTATGATTCTCGACTCTGGTTGAAAGTTGACCTGATTACCTCAGCTGATGTGACCTGTAAGGCTGTAACTTGTGGTCACACAGTTGGCCTTTGTGCTCGTCGCTTCCACGGTCCGAACCGGTCTTCTCACCAGTCCCTCTTTATCCTGTTGGAGCCTTCAGGAAGGTTCGGGAGTATAAGTCTTGTCATAACCGTGCTCTGGACTCCCGAAAACAGGCAAAAAAACACACGCCTCAAGCCAAAAAAAAAACTTCGCTCTAAAAGCCCGACAAACAGCGACCGCTCACATGCTAACGAATGGCCTTGACGCTCCTTGACGCTGCTCCGCCCTTGATGCCGCTCCGCCCTGACGCCTTCCCTCGGTCTCTTTATTTACTCGGGCTTCTCACCCCAGTCAGCAGACCATTAGTGCCGGCATTTCTCCGTACATAAGTGTGAACCTGGCAGAACTATTCGTCGAAAGGTTTCAACACCATGCTCTCCAAAAAACTCTGGCTGCTATGCTTCTGTGTCTACAAGGCGCGGGCTACCATTCCGACCAGTACAAGCGTGGGTTCGGATCTATGGTTGTTGTTCCAGAACGATCTTGATTGCAAGTACATGTCTGCCGTCTTTGAACAAGACTTAACCGTATAAATGCGTAGGGCATACAACGGCAGAGCATACTAGCTCCATATTAATCAGCTCCCGTACACATACTGACGCCGTCTCCTCTTGCACCAAGCTCGGCGAAAGTCTTACGCCTACGAACGGAACTTTCTTCGATTCGGACATCAAAGAGCTTCTGGCATTCGTCTCTCTACAGACCGGAGCATCTCCCTTGCAAAAATACTGGGTTGGAAGCTCAGACTCCGCGGAAGGGCAATTATGTCCCGTAGCGACCACATTTGGGCTCTCGAAGGCCTCATGTACAGAGAGTCTCCCGGCCCTCTGCGCCAATTCCGCACCAAACAGAGTATCAGGCCAAACGGATCTCAGCCCGACATGGCAAGTGCAGGTCGAATCGGGAGAGTTTTCTGTTACTGGGTACGTCGACCGCAATCTATTCGAGCCAGTGTTTTACCGTTGAGCAGAACACGCGATCACATCTCTTTCCGCTTCCTTGGAATTCCGTACGCCAACGAGCCTGCTCGTTGGACGTACTCATCGGTATACACCGGCCCTCCGACCCTGTCGGCCCTTACCTTCGGGTCACCTTGCGCGCAAGTCGGCGGCAGCGGAATGGAGAACTGCCTGTTCCTCAACATCTTCACTTCATTTTTACCCGCCAAAAATACTCCCTCCAGCAGCCTAAAGCCCGTCATGTTTTGGATCCATGGCGGCGCCTTTACAGGCGGCGAAGGATCTGACTCTATCTATGACGGTGGAAGTCTGGTGAGCAGAGGAGACGTGGTGGTCGTTACAATCAATTATCGGTGAGGGACGACCGATCACCATTCCGATATATTCTCATTCAGAACCAGTCTAGGAGCCCTCGGATTCCTTGCTTTGGATGATGGAGTTACGAACGGGAATTTTGGTTTTGCAGACCAAGTAAGCGTGCCTTCTGGTCACCGAACAACCTGCTGAGCTAGCCGTAGATCACCGCCCTCAACTGGGTCCATGAGCACATTGCCTCGTTCGGTGGAGACCCGAATCGAGTAACAATTTTCGGACAGTCTGCAGGCGCTGGCTCCGTCCGCGCCCTACTCGGGTCTCCTCCCGCGTTCGGCCTCTTCGCGGGGGCCATCGCGCAGAGCAATCTCGCCGGGTTTGGCTTCGCTAGCACCTATTCCGAGTACTTCACGATCGAGCAGGAAATTTCCGTCGCGGCGGCCCCATTTATCGTCGAAGTCGGATGCAGCAACAGCACCAACGCGGAAGTGCTCGCGTGTCTCCGGGCGGCGCCGTGGCAAACGCTGCAGAATGCTCCGGACGCTCCAAAGTAAGCGTTGATTCAATCTAGCGATGGAGTGAAATCCGATGTGTGTTGATTTTCATAGATTTTTGGTGGTTGATGGGAAATTTATCACGAGAGACCGCCTGTCGGTCGACGGAAAAGGGCCTGCTGCCTCCAATGTGCATGCCATCTTCGGCTGGATGGCAGGCGACGGTGTAGATTTCGCCGGGAGTTTCCCGCAAAGCACCACGACACAACTTGCGTCCATTGAAGGGATCGGGTGGGTGGTTTTGCCTCCTACCACACCTATTGCGCTGAAACTAACCTGCTTAGAATTGCTGCAAACCTCTCGACTGCGGCGCTTGACTCAGGTCTGTTCCCTCGTCCGTCCACCGGCAACGAAACTTTGGATACGTTCAATGTGACATCCCGTGTTTCTACGGACGGCGAGTTTGTGTGCGTTCAACTGATAGATCCTCCATATCTGTAATTGATTGATTGATTTTCCATAGATGCTTGGATCAAGCAACTGCCCACTCTGCTTCGATTCACAATGTTTTCAAATCTTTTCACACGTATCAGTTTGAACGAAGCTACATGGGCTTCGAACCCATTCCCGGAATTTGCGACCCGCCGGCGACGCCAACACACCCATTCGGCGATCCGTCCTTGCCTTACTTCCAGTGAGCTCAGCGTCACCGTTACTCCTCTAGACACGGCGAGGATCAACGTTTTTATGTCTGTAGATGTCACTCGGGCGACCTGAACTTTAATTTCGGCAACCTCGGGCAGGCGAGCCTCCCGTTCCGCGACGAACACGACCAAGTCTTCGAGCAAGTCACGGTGGACGCGTGGTCGGCGTTTGCCCGGACGTTTAACCCGAATCCGGATGCCGCCTTCCTCGCGGCGAGAGGCTTTTCCAATACTACGGCAGCGCTCAAGGCGTGGGGCTTATGGGAGGATGTGAAGAGTGCGGTGCCTGTGAGAGTGTTGAGTGTGCCGAGCCGGGGGAGCGGCTGGCTCGAACAAGCGCAGTGCGACGTCTTGGGCTTCCCGCTGGATTTCTATGAAGACTAGTTGCTCAGCTGCGTCTGTATCTACTGTAACTATCAAATTCTGGGGCTCACATGATATTGGGTTTTCCATTAACTGGAAGCTCAGGCCGAGGTGTTGAACGTTGAACCTCGATAGTGCTTGTGCCTCATTAAACATCCCGCTGATGACAAATCGCAACCTTACTAACTCCTTTTAGCAGACTGACTCACCACTTCCTTTATAAGGCTGCCCCAGCCGATCTTGTACAATGTCGGTCAAACTCTCTTCTCACTCGGCGCTCATCGTCATTGATGTCCAAAATGGTTTGTGCCTCCCAAGTTACCACCTCACCGCTCACCTTCCGCATTTCAGGATTCAAGCTCCCACCGTATTCTTACCTAGCGGTTTTCCCAGAGTTAAACTCCGTGGTTAGGAACATCTCGTCTGTCATTCAAGGATTCCGAGCCGCATCGATCCCCGTTATCCACGTTCACCACGCATCTCTCGATCTCGACCAACCGTTGAACCCCAAGACTTGCCCGGAAGGGTACACGGTCCTGCCGGAAGCAGCCCCCATCGACGGCGAAACCATCTTCGTGAAGAACGTCAATTCGGGCTTTATCGGGACGGGGCTTGAGGCGCATCTTCGCGCAGCGCATATTGACACCCTAGTAATCCTTGGGTTGACGACGTCACACTGCGTGAGCACGACCACGCGCATGGCGGGAAATTTGGGGTGGAAGGTGTTTTTACCCCGAGACGCGACGGCGATGTTTGAGCGCGCGGCGGCGCCCGGGAACCAAAAGCAGTTTGACGCGGCGACGATGCATGAAGTGTCTTTAGCGGAGCTCCACGGGGAGTTCGCCACGGTAGTCACCACCCAGGAGGTCCTTGCCGGCGTGAAGGAAATCGCCCAGGTTTAATAACTTCTTCACCATACACAAATTGAAAAACATTTCCTACATTCTCTACGAAATCAATACTGGCTCGAAAGGTGGCTTAGAGGTACCATTTATTTGGTCTGGTTCAACGTTCAACGTTCAACGTTCAACACTGTGCCAATTTTTTTTCATTGCGCCTCGGAGGTTTTACGGAGCAATTCGGGATTCACAAATGGCGACGGACCGTTTGTCCGGGTCATGTGCCCGCCCCCGCCACCGGCTCGTTTAAGTTTTAACTTTCACTTTAGGACTTTTCTGTCATCTTCAAGTACAAGTACTACGACTTTACGGACCGAAATCCTAAGGTCACCGAGGCCGGTCTCGTTTTCTGAAGTCCCTGGCTTTTCCCTCCCGAGATGCATCCATGCCTTCGCGTCCCAGAGCTATTGACCCACATCTTTCACTTCACAAACCCAGATCCGCAAGACAGTTACAAGCCTGGCACATCGCATCTCCCGCCGTCCAACTCTCTCTCGCTGGCTTTGATTTGCCCCACCTTTCTCGAACCAGGACTTGACCTCGTTTGGCAGGAAATACCTTCCATTGACTCATTTAAAAACTGCCTGCCCCCGCGCAATACACCGGTGTGTTCCCCAGATAATGTCGAAAGCCCTGCATTGAAGAATTGTAGCCCTCTTCTTCAGACTGGGATAAATTCAGCTATTACGCTCGACGTGTCCGACGATTCGGATTCTCACCATTTGGTAACTTTGGATCGCACAAAGTCAACAACCCCGAAATCCTGTCCCAACTTGCACTTTCCCATCCCCTCTCAAAAATTCTCCCCAATCTCCTCGAGCTCCACGTTTACGACAGAGACATCCTCGACATGCTCGATTTTTTCGTTGGAGCACGACTAAAAAAACTTTATATTTGCGACGTCAAGACGTCGAGGACAGCTCGCATGCCGGCCGCCTTTGGACAAATTCAGAGTCGATGCACGTATCTCGTGCGCTTCACTATTATGAACTGCAGGCTTTCCACCAACGAAGCAGCTGCACTGTCCAAAATGGCGAACCAATTCACTTCGCTCAGGATGTTCCAATGGTCGCAATCGCACCCCGACTGCCCCGAAGACACTATCACTCATGTATCGTCTCTCGAATCTCTCGAGTCCGTACATATCTCTTGCCCTCCCTCTCCCATCGGTTTCAACAGGGGCAGCGCCGGGCATCGTTTCGATGCACTCCGGGACTTTGGTGTTATGGTCTCCACCTTGGACGATTTCTCGACGCGTCTCGCAGCGGTGACGTCGACTCGGCTGTCGACGATCGACCTTGGACTCTACTTCGAGCCCGCGGCTTCTCAAGTGAAAGATGCCCTCGCAGGCATCCGGGACCGCGTCGCCGCCGCTCCCATATCTAGCGTCGATCTCGAGAATTTGTCCGATCTGGATCAGGATATGGACGATGGTGTGCCCCTCCCCGCGCATACCATAGAACCCCTCCTGTCGCTACGCAACCTGTTGCAGCTGCGGCTCTGCTTCCACCGGCCGCTCGATGTGGACGATGACCTGCTGAAGACCATGGCGACCGCGTGGCCGCGGCTGCAGACCCTAGAACTCATCCATGACGCGGGTATGCTGGTCCCCGCCAAGGTCACGCTCGGCGGCCTTATCTCGCTCGCGCTGCACTTCACGGAGCTCACGGAGTGTGCGCTTCTCGTCGATGCAACGACGCTGAGTGCGGACTCGTTGACACGCCCGCCCGGCCGGTATACGTCGCCCCTGCGCAGGTTTGCCTTTGGCCACTCACCGATAACCGATCCATTTCGTGTCGCAGGCTTCTTGTCTGATTTGTTTCCCGAGTTGGCCCTTGTGAGTAGCTCGGGGATGCATGGTTTGGAATTGGAACAGGCCTGGGAAAATGTGAATGCTTCTGTTACGGTTCTCAGCGAGGTGAGGAAGCAGGAGAGGATGTTCCCTGTGTTAACAGAGGACTAGATAGCTGGAGGGTTGCATTCGTATCCGTACTCGATTTAATTTGAACGACAGATGGATAATAAATACAGTGTTGTTGATGGTGCAATAAATACAGTAGAGAGTTTTTTGTTAACACGATTTACGCCTTGTAGACGACGATCCGGATTCGCGGCGTTTCCGAAGCTTGGGCACTTTGCTCAAGACGCTATCCAGACTGTGGCGGCGCCTACTAGTACTGGTCTCCGCTGGGTACTCTCTTTCGCAGTCGGAGTCGTCCTCCGGATCGCACTCGCTGAGCTCGACGTGCTAAAACGAACGTTAACATGTTTTCAAGCAGAGTTGGGAGCCTGTGGGCACACGCACACAATCGCGGAGTTCGGGGTCGGGGAAGGGTCTGAAGCACAGAGGGCAGCGGTATGTTTTGATATGCCGGTTGAGAAGGCGCTGAAGAAAGCGTAAGTTTGGCGACACGGTTTACGGGAAGAGAACACACCTTGACGATGCGCACATCCAAACGGTTATTCTCGGCATGGATTTTGGGATGCGTGACCTCGTAGTGTTCTTCGAGATCCTCCCAGTTGTAGTAAGGAAGCTCGCACTCGGTGCATTCGAGGAGCATAATGGAATGATGATTTTGATAAGGGTTGGTAAAGATGTTCTGAACAGGCGAAATTAGATTGGGACTATAATTTTAGAAGGAAACTCATACCAAGTGGAAGACTTGAAGAAGATTGGTCGATTTGTGACGGCGAACAGTGCTTGAGTCGTAGAAATAGCTGGGCTTTTATACCTTGGGAAGCCCCTTTTCGCGAGTGAGACATCAGCAGGCAGTGATACATCCGCGGGTCTTCCGCCGAGGATGGAGCGATCCAGAGCAACCTAGAACGCGTCCATATTCCGAGGATGGATGAAACTAAGATTCCAAGAGGTAAATAGATAGCCTGGTCGAGAGAAAATAAGTGAGGCCGTCTAACTTGTTGCTACATGATGAAGCAAAACCCGCTGTACAATTTCATCATGGCATATATCTGGTAGGTGGATATACCTCTACAACTCCTTGCTTGGGGTTCCTATAAGTGTTGGTCGCCTCGGTCTTCAGATGAGACAGACCGTTCTGGATGGCTGGATTGGCCAAACATCCGCAGAAATCAGGCCGGCCGACTGGATGATACTTGCCCCGGTGGCCGTAGCTCAGTCCAAGCAGAAGATTGGGGTGCGACTCTTGTGCCCGAGCCAATTTGAATCAGTGGATGCTGGGGTTGAGTACGTTGAGTGCAATGCTTAAAGTCACACGGTCACGGCTCACGGCCACATCGATCCACCCACCTAATTCTTGTCCGAGTCGCTGCTTTGCCGCAAGGGCGGCGTTTCTCTACAACACGCCTCAGGAAACGGAGCAACTTTTTGGAGTACGACTGCACCTCCCCCGGATTTTCCCCCGATTTTTGGTCCTCATTTCACGCTCAAATCGCCAAACAAATCACTGACCAAATTCTGACCGCGTCTGGTGAAACTATTTCCATAATTTACGGCCAGCGACCTAAACAATGCGTGCCCCATAGGTCCCTAGGTCATGGCCGCTGACCCCGTAGTCATTGCGGACATAGAAGAGGTACCGCGGCTTTGCTGGTTCGGGACGTGTCGCTCAGTCCCACCACTAGTCAGAAATCACCGGCGAGAATGGGGAAATGTACCTATTTCAATGGCTATCCGCGACGGAAACGAGCATAACAAATGCGACTGTGGTGCGCCGGATACGCTATTTTGTCCTACGCGCGTCTGACACAATGTGTAGGAGCATCTGAAATCCAAACAGGCTGACCTGGAGACGGCCTTTGTGAAGGTTGTCCTTGCACAAGACCCGTATCCCCCTCCGGGTCGTGCATTGCGGAATTGTGTCGCGCGATGTCTCATCGCGTTGTATACTCGAGCCGAAACGCGGACGTTATTCGATACCTTGCAAGCATTCATCAAGGTCATCATAGACTTCAAAACGCCGGATACCGACTCCCATAAGATGTGCGTTCGTGTTCGTCCTGCATATTCTAGGCTCATCGACTTTGCAGCGCTGCCTTTTCAGTCATCGGAGATCTGATGAAGGTTTTTGGGTCCCAGGTGTGCTCCATCCCGCAGCTCTCCTCAAAGTGCTGACAAGGCCCTCCGTAGTTCATGTCATTCATGGCGGAGATCACGATGGTCGCAGTGAGAACCGTGAAATCTTCGAATGTGCGCAATCCATTTTGGCAGCATATACTATCTATTTACCAACACGCTGCAGTCTCCACTCCTGCGTTACCACGCCCTAGTTGCGCTACGGAAATCCCTCACTACTGCCTCCCGCGCGGTCACCGAGGCGTCCTTCAAAGATGTCTTGAAGCAGATGCGCGTGGCGCTGACCGATAAATGCCTCCCCGTCCAGCGGGGCGCTGCCGAAGTGAGTGCTAAGTGGATATACAGGGCCCGACGTCTCAATGGAATCTAGGTCCTCATTGCTTTATACTCCGGCGCCGACGGCCGTCCACCTCCCACAGCCTCGGAAGTCGACGCCATCTTGTCCCAATGTGTCAAATCCCTCGAGACCGCCGACCAAATCACCCGAAGCTCGCACGCCCTCCTTGTCGGGCACCTTCTCGCCTCCACCCAGGCCGCCCGCCCGGTCGTCGCGGTCGAACCGAAGGCAGCCAAGAAGGACAAGAAGCCGGGCGAGGCGGACGACGACGAGGACGTCTCGCCCACTGCCGCGCATGCCGGCGCCGAGGCGGGCAAGCCCACCCTGACCGCAGCAGAGATGTTCGCCTCCCTCTCGACACACTTCAACAAGCCCGCACTGTCGCGCAAGTCGCGGATCGGGTTGTTCGACTTTTACGCTGCGCTGCTTACGAAACTCGGCCCCGCCTTCGTGGAGGCGCAGTACGCCCTGATTGTCTCGCATCTCACGGCGGATGTGGTCGTCGGGCCGCCGGGGCGGGCTTTGCGCACGCGGTATGAGGGCTTGCTGGTGCGCGCACTCGTGGGCGTGCTACTCCGTGACCTGGTGGGCGAGCGCATGCTGAGCGAGCAGGGGCAAATCGGCGCCATCCGTGAGCTCGCGAACGTCTACCTGAAGAGGTGGCCCGCGATGATGCCGGGGTCCACCGCGCCTGGGGAAGCAGTGCTCGTCGTCGTGCTGCGGGAGGTCGCGGGCCTCCTCCGGCAGCTCGGGAACGCGCCGCCGCCGGTCCAGGACGCCGTCGCTGAGCCGCTCGTTACGCTCCTCGCGCACCCGAGCCACACGGTCCGCGTCAACACGGCATGGGCCCTGCGCTGCTTCTGCTACTCCACCCCGTTGCGTCTCCCGAAGACGATCATTGTCGTGATGGAGTTGCTCCAGCGCGACCTCGCGGCGCTTCTCACCCCGACTGCGTCTTCAGAAGTGCCGCTCCGTGCGCTGGGACACGCATACGGGCTCGCCGCGCTCGTATCCGCGATCCCCGCCCGCCCGTTGTACGTCTCGTACGACGCGTCCGCGAAGGTGCTCGACATGGCGATCACGCTCCTCAAGCGCGCGGGGGAGCACGACGTGCGCATCGCCGGGACGGAGGTCGAGGTCGCGTGGACGGCACTCGCGGCGCTCATGGCCCTTGGCCCCAACTTCGTGCGCCCGCACCTTCCACAGCTGCTCGTCCTCTGGCGGAACGCCCTCCCGAAGCCAACGAGCAAGGACGCGGGCGCGGCGACGGGGCGCGGGCACGCCGAGTGGGGGTTCTTGCTGCATGTCCGCGAGAGCGCCCTGGGCGCCGTGCTGTGCTTCCTGCGGCACAACTCGGGCACGCTGGTGACACTGGACGTGGCCCGCCGCATCGCGTCCGTCCTCAGCAACGCACTGCTCTTCGCGAACAACTTCATCAGCCCCGCGGTGCAAGACGCGCTCGGGCTGTCCGATCCCGCATCGCAGCAGGCGCTGCAGCAGCACGCACAGAAGGGGCTGCCGCTTCTCGCGCGGGAGGCGCTCTTGCGGCGGCGGGTGCACCAGTGCTTCTCGGCGCTGGGGTTCAGCGGCATCACCGACGCGACGCAGGCGACGCTGCTCCAGTCGTGCGTCTCGCTCTTTGCTAGCCCCGATGGATACGCCGGGGCCGGGAGTGCGGTGCAGGCAGCGATTGCGGCGTCGTCAGGGACGTTCACTGGCATATGGGCCAGCGGGGACGGATACGCGCATGGCGTTACGTTCATTGAGATCGGGGACGAGCTAGAGGAAGACGGCAAGAAAGGGAAAGAGAAAGATCAGCTGAATCGAGACTCCGTCGAGGTGGCGATTGATAGCCTGGTATGTCGCCGCCGCCCTCGTTCTGGGATTCTGGCTCAGTCCCGCATTTAGCTTCGGAAACCGGTCCTCGGCGCGTGCGAGCATGACCCTCTTTCGTTATGTCAAGCCCGGATTTCGAATGCGGAGTATGAGCTCGAAGAGCCGCCGCCGTCCACGACGTCGGTCGTGGACACCGCTATCGAGCTGTTTGCCCAGCTGCTCCCCCTCCAGGATCTTGCATCGACCATCAAAATCGTCACGTTACTTCTTGAGTCTGTGCGATCGCCGAAGCTGGAGAAGAACGCGGGGAGGAAGGCAGCTGTCTTCATCAATGCTGCGATCGCCGTGGTCCTTGCGTTGCGCCAGGCTATGACAACGACGCAATTCCGTCGGGCGAAGGACACCTTTGGGAGCTCTCAGGTCACGACATTGTTATCGCCATTCCTCAAGGTATGTGTCTATATCTCCGGTTCATGCTTGAGCTTATCTGCCTTAGGATGCGCTCGTTGACGGAGATCTTGTTCTTCGATCCGCAAGCAGCGAATCCATTGGCCGTCTTGCTAATCTCGCTGGGACCAATTTCCTTACTGGGCAAATCAAGCTCCTGGTCGATCAAGTGGTCAATAACCGGGATCCCTATGGACGAGCTGGCTGTGCGCTCGCCTTTGGTGCCATATATAGCCATGTCGGCGGCTTGGCCGCAGGCCCTCTCCTGAAGACGACCGTGAACGTCTTGATGTCGCTCAGTAACGACCCGCATCCCGTCGTCCACTTTTGGGCCCTCAATGCATTAGGCCGAGTCATGAACGCCGCCAGCCTCGCATATGCGCCGTTTGTATCAAGTACATTGGGCATGCTGTTGAAGGTGTATCTGATGGAGTCGCACGAGCGCGAAGGTGGAACCCTACTCAACGCCAATCTGAGTGGCGACTGCCCCGCGTATCCTGTCGTTTGCCAGATAACCGATGCCGTCATCACCATTCTTGGACCGGATATGCAAGAGTCATCGAGGACACGCACCCTCGTCTTGAATCTGGTGCACGAATTCTCGCTGGAGAACGATGAGGGGATCTGTGTGGAGGCCATCAAGTGTATGCAGCACTTCTTGATGTTCGCCCCGGAGCACGTCGACATTCCGAACTTGGTTAACCAATTCAGAACGCATCTGGCTTCGTCTCGGCGGCCGCTCAAGCTCGCTTCCATCAACGCGTTGTATCAGCTCGTGCAGAAGGATGCACTTTCAATGTCGAGACTGGGAGGCGATCGACTCGTCGAAGATCTATTTGGGATGCTCGACGATGACTCCTCAGTCCAGGGCGTCCGAGACGTCATCACCAGTTGGCTCCAGCAAACTGTAGTGCACAACCCATCCGCATGGATCGATCTCTGCCAGCGGATCATGTCGCGTACCACAGCATCGCAGCAAGTTGCGGATGCTGCTTCCGGGCAGGGGCTGCGCGATGACGAAGGAGAGTCTCTCAATTTTGCCATGTCGCAAGAAGGGGCTACTGGAGGACGAAAACTGTCGACTTCACGATGGCGAACTCAGCTTTTTGCACTCGAATGCTTACACAAGATATGTACCATCGTCGCAAGCAGTGGGAGGAAAGAGCATCTCGATATCAAGTATGCGCGGAGTCTCGGCATCACTTCGTCGTCCGGTCTTTTGTTCTCCCGCGTACCAGATCTCATCAAGATGGCGTTCACGGCGTCGACAGCGTATGTCACTGAAATCCGACTCGAGGGACTCGTTGTATTGCGGGACGTCATCGAGGTATCCGCTCTCCTTTCCGCTCCGGTGCCGTTCTCACCCCATCTACGTAGATTTTTGCCGCTGCACCTGATCCAGCATACGATGATGCTCTGCTTCTGGAGCAGCATCAAGCGCCCATTACTGCCGCTCTGACGCCTGCATTTTCGTCGGATTCGACACCGGAAATTCTTGCGTCTGCTGTGCATGCGTGTGCGGTTTTTGTGGGCTGCGGCGTAGTCAAGGACGTGGGTCGAATGGGGAGGATTCTCAAGCTCCTCACCGTTGCTCTCGATCAATCCAAAGGTCAGCAACTTCTTTTTTTTTGAGATCCGTACTAACCACCAAAACAGACTCTGGAATGCTGTCGTTGGGCGATACGGGCGAACTGAGCCCCAACGCGTCCGCCATGCTTAGAATATCGACATTATCGGCGTGGGCGCAGCTCGAGATCGCCAGCACCAAGCAAGCGTACCTGACAAATGTCCTCAAACCTTATCGCGCCACTCTTGCTTCGTTATGGCTCGCCTCTCTTCGTGACTACGCGAGCATTCGAATCGACTCTGAATTCCTGCACGACACCTCCTCAGTGGCCCTCGATTCTTCTTATTCCAGTCTGGGTAAAGAAGTTTTACTACCAGTACGTCACATCAGTTAGCATTGCTCTTCCTTTACTGAGGTACTCGTAGTACTACGCGAACTCGTGGTCTGTTATCCTCCAGGCAACGGCCACCGCTATGCAAGCCAACGACCCTCACATCCTTGCCGCCATGGATGGGCAGGAGCTCAGCAAGGATACGACTGCACCTGTGAAGGAGGCTCGCCGAGATGAACCGACCATGTTCTTCTTCATTGTGTTTGGGCTCGTGTACGAAGCCCTAGCTACCGCTTCCACCGAATCAAGTTCCTCGACGGCGTCTCGCCAATCGACGGTAATCGCGGCACTCCAGACGCTCAAGTGTCTCGTGCGGCCGGAATACGCTGGAAAGGCTATCATGGAACCCGCCATCTTCGATGAATTCATCAGTCTCTGCTACCGGATGGCGATGACGGAGTCCGCCCCGATTCAAATCCATCTCATCGAAGTCTTAGCGATCATGGCTTCCACGCAGGTTCTTGCGAAGGACGAGTCAGTGTTCATTCCCCTTCTTCCCTTTGGATTCGCTGATAGCCATCTCTTAGTTCTGATCCTCTCTCACATACCTCGCCCCGGGCTCACTGCCTGAGGATATGCTCCCACATCCTGCGTCATTCGACATCAGCATCGCGAGGCTCGATCATTCGTCCGTCTCCTACTTGTACCTCTTGGTTTCACCTAAATTCTCTTCAATAGAGGGCGATGTCCCCGATCGAATCAAGATGATCATGGCTGCTTTCGCTGCCTTTGTTTCCGTTGGCGCATCGATAAAATCTCTCCAAAGAGAGGATGTGCGGGCGGTGGGCATTCTTCTCTATAACGGTGCGCGCATATGTGGCCTTGTTTGTCGACCGCCTAGGCTCATGTACAGGCAGAGCTCCTCAAAGACGAATCCTCAGAGATCGATCTCGCTGGACCGACGTTGCCCGCTCTTAAGTCGTTACTCGACCTCCCCACAGCGTCCCCGGAGGCAAGCGATCGGTACAGCCGCCTTGTGCATGGTCTCATCTCAGCGTGCTTACTGAACGTCGATGAAATGGGGTAAGGTTTCTTGAAACACTGCCCCAGTACCACTGTCGCTTATGACATTGTATAGAGGTCGTCAGGGAATGATATCCGCGAAGAAGATTAAGAACAATCTCCTCGCCGCGGTCCTCATCCTGACCGTCATACCTACGTCTATCAAGGTCGGAGAAGCGGTGATTGAGCACTGCTGTTTCTTGATCACGCAAAAACTTCTCGACGTGGGCGAGGTGAGCTGCATTATATCACACAGCAGTTCGTCACTCATCCATGTCATTCAGATGTCACTACCCGCTGCGCACTGCTCTAAAACGCTCATTGTGGCATCGACCTCAGGCAACGCTGTGTTGCAGCACTGTGCGAAGTTGCTCATCCCGGGGCTTATTGAATACATCGCAAAGATGGCTCCTCTCGTAAGCGACGGTTCCATCACAGAACCGCACGCTGCTGCTATTGGCGAAGTCTGGAAAGCATTCTCGGCCTTCTTTGCGTCTGTTCCAGAGGATCACAGTAAGTGTAGGAAACCCATACCTGGAGCCCCTCATTGATCACCTCATTCTCAGGGACTCGATTGTTGGGCATATTACTTCCTACAATCCACCCTACTCCTGTCGAATCCACAAGCTGGCGCGACACCAGGTGGTAGCCCAGAGCGTCAGAGAGCTTTTGGACATACGCGACGTCTTCGCCTGCAGCCTTCAAAGAGGCTGCTGGCAAGCTAGATCCCGCTACGAGAGAGTTGTTGGAGCAGTCAGTAAGGCGTGCTGTCGGTGGAGGGAGCGCGAACACGACCACTCAAAACGCTGCCAAGCCTCAAATTTCTCTTAGATCATTCTAGTAGGTAGCTCTTGCTTACTCATCACTGTATCCATACACTACACATTCTTCGCTCTGTAATTTAACCCATTCTACATTCTACATTACGACTGTGCGTTGGTACATGTAGGATCTAGCAATCAAGAAGTTTGCATTGGAATGGGTCCAAATTTACCGCGGAAGCCTCCTCGTCCGCCTCGTCCGCCTCCGCGTCCACGATCCGGGAAACTGGGGGCGAAACCCCTGCCGCGGAAAGGCAGGCCCAGGGACGAAGCCTCCGCGTCCACGACCAAAGGCAGGACCGCCGCGCATGGCATTGACATTGACTGCGATATGGGGCGCAGCTTGCATGACAGGTACGGCGGGTCCAAGAGGAACGATGGGTGCACGGGGCCCAGGGTTTACGAAAGCCACCACGACCAGGTCCGAAGCCCCGTCCTCCACCGCGGTTCGGGTTCGCCATGATAGCTACAGGTGCACTGGAAGAGGACTGAGGCGCTGTTTATGCTTCGAAGAGGAGAAGGTACACACCCGACTGGCGGCGGCCTGAACATCCGCTCGTTCTGCCCTTGCACAGGTGCCGGTGGTCCGAATCGCTGGCGAGGTGGGGGAGGCTTATTGACGGCCTTGGGATTGGTCGATGTAACGAATTGGGGATTGGTCAGGTTAAGACAGGTATTGAATTCCACAGTCGATCCACGATACTGCGAGCACCTGTTTTGCGTTAAGGGCCGGCAGAAGGAAGGACGAAGAGTCACAACTTACCGGTCCCCTAGCGTTATGCCCGACATGAAGGGCACGTCCCAGACGACGTCCATCGATTTCGCATTCAGACCGATAACGACGCCCTTGACCGACAGCGGCACGCCGCCCGAGTCTTGGACCATCGTCACGCGATCGCCGAGGGAGAAATGCTGAGTTTGAAGCCGATAGACAGCGTGCGCCGGCTTGAGGACAGCTTGCCGCGGGATCCCCTTGACTATGGCCTTCTTGATGGCTGACGTCGACTTGTTAGCAGTGAAACTATCCGCGAGCTGCTCGATATCGGTAACAGTTTCCTGGATGGCGGGATTAGAAGCCATAAAGGGTAACAAAATCGGCTCGTACCTTGGTTAACTGATCGCAGAATAAGGAGACCGGTTCGAAATCCCGCACTCCCTTGGACTTGAGCCAAGCTTTGATCTCCCTGACGCGGGCATCGGGGTCCCCGACACGGAGAATGTCGGAAGCCTTGGCAATCGCTAGTCTCAATCTCAGCAGACGCTCTCTGCTGTTAAAGGCGTTGACCTACCGTCGCCGTTGCCATCCGAGCGACTGGAAGACTTCGGGGAATTTGGCCTGCCAAGAAGATCGTCAGATAAGGAGCATAGAAGGGCAGCCTGCAGTACCTTGTACTCGCGGATGAGCTCGATCGCCTTGTCGCTAAACTCCCAATGGCGCTGCTCTTTGCGAGAGTAGTCGATAACCTTCAGGGCCTTGGCTTCGAACTTGAGACTGAGGCCCAGATTGGTCTTCTGGTTGTCGGATGTGATGACGAGGAAACTCGAGGTGATCTTGGACAGCCCACGCCCCGTCAACCCGACCATCTCCGCCACCTTGAAGGAGGGAAAATATCGCCCAGATTGCCGTGTGTCGACAATGGCTTTGAATCTATCATTTTCAGCCTTGTCGGACGGGAAGAACTACAACAACCGTGAGGATGAAGATGCGAGGGGAATAGAAGTTGCTTACGGCGAGGATGACTGAGAGCGTCGTATCCGTTGTCGCCGAGACCTGGGCGGCGACACCATACGCGTGCTCGCCCAAGAAGAAGATCTTGCTACCCTCGGGGAACTCCTCAGATAGCGCCGGTGCCTCCCGCTCAAGGAAGCGGGGATCTTCAGACGAGACCTCGGACAATGTCATCTGGACGGCGTGTTCTTGCTCCTTGTCAGGCCCCTCGTAGTCCTTCACAAACGCCCCCGTCTCCAGGCGCTTCAGGCCTGGGAAAACCATAGGTTAGGATTCATCTCTATATTGAAAACGTAACACGGACCCTTCAATGGACGGACATGGAGGAGCACATCGACGGCACCGGTAATGACACCCGATCGCTTCGAGTACGTCTGCTCGATCCGCTCCGCCTTGGCCTTCCAATGCCCGAGCCCGTATGGCGCATGCGGATTCGAGATGACTTTCTCCGGGGTGCCGGGCACGACCGTCATCTTCTCGTACTTGAAGAGCGAGTCCGACACCGCGATGACGAGCCCCTCCTGCAGGAACGGCCACCCGATGAACGTCCGCTGGCCGACCATCTCGCGCGCCACGTCCTCTGTCTTGCGGTTCTCGTGCGGGTTGTTGATGTGCACGACCATGGACTTGTTGCGGCTCTCTGTGCCGTGGACGTTGACGCCGTGGAAGCCGAGGACGGCGCTGTGCGGGAGGGTATTGAGGGACGGGAAGCCCGCAAGGGCCTCTGCGCCTAGGAACACGCCGTCGCACAGACCGTCGATCAAATGCAGGCCGTCGAGCGTAGGGAGGTCGAACGGCTCCATGATGCAGGTGCATCGATATAAGGGCGGGAAGAAGCCCGGGAGCGACGAGGGGTAGTGTGTCGGCTCGCCTTGATTGTATGTAAATTTAGTACTGGTTCCATAGCTGTTTCTGCGTTTTTCTTCATCCGTGAGTCGATGCTCCCTCGCTGAGAATAGTCGCGTCAGTTCCGGAATTGTCCATTGCAGTAGTTGAGAGGCTCACATTGCATAGCCGGCAAGAGCCTGTCTTGGTCAATAAATGGAATCTTCACAATCGCCTCCCAGTCCTGTTTTTTCCCGTTGAGATCTTGCTCAAACTCCAGGGGATAGAAATCGAGGATTGGGGAATTTGCACTGTACATCAAGTCCTGTGCCGGTTATCAGATCCACGACGAATAACATCGACCTTCAAAAGTACCTGATACGCCACCGGAATGTGCTCCTTGCTCGCCGCTGGCAGCACACCCATGAGCTGCTCGAACGGCCTGAACGGTCGCCCGAGTTCAAACTTAAACTCCATCTGATCAACACCCCGCAAGTCTGCAAGCAACGGGTCAACGCAAGTTTCGAGTGGAGCGAAGCACTTACCCGAGATTCTCGGAGCATAATGATAATTGTAGAACCACCCCCACGACGCGACACCACTATAGTAGTAGTGCATCACCCACTGCAACCCCTCAACATATCGGAACGCTAGATCCCCATATCCTTCGGGTCGTCAAAAGAAATCTCGAGTTTCCCCTGCAACTGAATCAGCTCGTCGTTGGTCGGGAGCGAGAAAGGACACACCTTGTAGTACCCGCGCTTCCACTCATCCATCTTCTCCTTCACTGACCGCTCGTGCCGCGCGTCAAACCCACCGTCCTCGTCGTCATCGGCAACGTGCGCCTTTTCGTACTTTCTTAGAACCCGTTCGACAGCCGCGCGGCCTTCTGCGTCCTCCTCTTCCTCTTCCTCCTCTTCGTGATCCACATCCTCCCAGTCTGCCTCGTCGCCTTCCCCTTGATGGCCATTTTGCTGCCCGCCATCTCCTTCCTCCAAAAGTGCACCAGGGAACCGCCACGTCACAATATTCCTTTCCTCCTCGTCAAACTCGTCCCACCGCAGCCCGAGATGCAAGTCCGCTGCCAGGGTGGTGATGAACTTGCGCTCCCGCGCGGAGAAGTCGTTCCGCATCGCCAACATCGCCGTACTCCGTTCACCATTGTTCTCCGTCACAAATGCCTTGACCTTGTCGAATATCTCCCGCTGCGGTCGTGTGAGCACTGTCGGCGCGTTAGAGGTCGGCCGAAAGAAGGAAATCAGATGCCACGCACCCAACTTAGACCGCTTCCGTGCGAGCTCCATCTCCTTCACATGCTTCCCCTGCTTCCCCTTATACCAGTTGAGGTCCGCATACTCCTTCTCAAACACCTCCTGCTCCCACAGCGCCATCTCGTCGAGCACCACCTGCAGCCGCCGCGTGTTGATCGTCCCGCCCTCGTTCATGTACCCGTCCAGGCCGGGCAGCACCTTCTTGTACACATCAAACAGCTTCTCGAGCCCGTTCTCGTGGATATGCAAATCGGGCAGGTTCGGCAGAAAGTCGTTCCCGACAAAGACGGCGAGCAGAATGAAGTCGTCGATGACGCGCTCGAGGCTGTAGTCGAAGCCGAGCACGGGCTCGATGTCGCGGAACTCGAGGTCGAGGTACTCGCGCATGAGCGAGAGGTGCAGGAGGTAGAAGTTGGTCGCCTCGAGGGAGGTGTTGCCCTTTCTGCGCGAGGCGGGGCCGAACTTGACTTCCTCGCGGAGGAGGCAGAAGTGCGGGTCGTGGCTCAGCAGGCCGAGCATGATGAGGTCCGCATCGAGCCCGTAGAGGCAGTGGCGCACGTTCGGGTTGTAGTCGGGCTGCGCGCGCGAGAGGCGGATGTACTCCATGATCTTGTGCTCGCCCTCGCCGGGCACCTCGTGCCCGGACAGCACGACCTCGACGTCCCGCCAATTCGAGTCCTCCGTTATCTTCTTGTTGATAAAGTAGCGCAGCTGGTCGGAGAGGCGGGCCATAAACGGCGTACCCGGGGTGATGCAGTTGCTGTCAAACGCCTTCTCCTCCGGCAGCGTTTCGCCCTTCGCCTCCGCCTTCTCGCGGACCTCTTTGGCCTCCTTCGCGGCCCTGAATCGTCGGCTCCGTTGCTGGTTCATCTTCGCTCGAGGAGCCACACCGTCGACGGCCATGAAGAAGAGCTTCTTGGGCTTTATCTTGCCAAAGAGGTGGTCCACGTACGCGAATATCGAGGTGAATATTTGTTCCTCCGATAACCGGAAATGGGCATCCTCGTCATTGGGATGTGAGCCTGACAGAACATGAGTATTGCATTGTGTAAAACGAGAAACATAGTACAGTTGTGGATGATCCCGTTAAAATCCAGGTACAGGTTGTCTGTCAGCTCGAAAGTCAGTATGGCGACGAACCAGGCCTGCCACGGAAACCTACCAAATTCGGGAATCTTGTTCTCTTGAATGAGTTGAGAGGTCAAGGGGTAGCGCTCGCTGGTAAAAGTCAGCGTATGCTAGAAGAGAGGATGAAATATTGGACCCACGAAATGTAACGAAAGAACTGGAACAAATGTGGTTATTCGAGCTCAAACTTGGAGATAAAGGTGCAAACCTTGGGGATACCTTGAGAGGCATAGTTAGAAGGTATAATGAATGCCAAAACCAGCTAACTGACCCATTGTGTGAAGCTGCAAGCGAGGAGGACGGTAAGTGGGAGGGCGGAGTGCCAATTGAGGAAATCAATCACGTGCGGATGCCGCAATTACCGGCGCGACAACTCACACGCGTCAACAACGCGTCAACCTCCCCTCACGACGCGTTTGGGAAAACAAGGTTCAACTTCACGCTTCGGTTGGGCATGGCTCTCCTCTGACTTGACTTGGAACGGTCTTTGTCCACCCGCGGATGCTTCAAACGTTTGACTCCGCTTCACATCATTGGAGGACTGAACCTCGTGGGCCCATTGGCAGGCCTGTACTCAAAACATCGCAAATCAACAGACAGAGTGTCATGCAGCCTTCCAACAAGAGGTTTTTTCTGTGTCCTTCCGAGTCAGCAACAACACCGCACATATTTTTCACCGACTGGGACCCTTAAGATCTCGGCTTCCAATGCACTTCAGTTCCGGGAAATCCATGTAAAGTATATATCTTCTGGTGAACGGCCCAGTTTCCGCGGATGTCTGCCATCCAGAACGGTCTGTCTTAGTGGAAGACCGAGGTGGCCGACACTCGCAGTAAGCCAGACACCCGTTAATTATATGATACGATTGGATGGAAGTTCACTGTCTTGATTTCATCCATCATCTAGATATGGATCCGCTCTAGATTGCTCTGGATCCCCCTATCTTCAGCGGAAGACCCGCGGATGTATCACTCTCCGAGTCGTGTCTCACTCGCGAAAAGGGGCTTCCCAAGGTATAAAAGTCCAGCTATTTCTACGACTCTAACCACTGTTCGCCGTCGCATATCGCCCAATCATCTTCAAGTCTTCCACTTGGTATGAGTTTCTTCTAAAATTCTAGTCCCAATCTAATTTTCGCCTGTTCAGAACAACATCTCTACCAACCCTTATCAACTCATCATCTCATTATGCTCCTCGAATGCACCGAGTGCGAGCTTCCTTACTACAACTGGGAGGATCTCGAAGAACACTACGAGGTCACGCATCCCAAAATCCATGCGGAGAATAACCGCTTGGATGTGCGCATCGTCAAGGTGTGTTCTCTTCCAGTCTTGAACTCTGTCGCCAAACTCACGCTTCCTTCAGCGCCTCCTCAACCGGCACATCAAAACATACCGCTGCCCTCTGTGCTTCAGACCCTTCCCCGACCCCGAGCTCCGCGATTGCGTGCGTGTTCCAACTCCACTCGAAATTTCATGTTGACTTAAATTCGTTTCAGCACGTCGAGCTCAGCGAGTGCGATCCGGAGGACGACTCGGATTGCGAAAGAGAGTACCCGCCGGAGAGTAGTGCTGGCAGGCGCCGCCGCAGTCTGGATAGCATCTTGAGCAAAGTGCCCACGGTTCGGAAACGCCGCGGATCCGGCTCGTCGTCTTCGAGCTCGCGGAAATCGTGTTAACAAGAAAACTCTTCCGACGTTACTGTATTTATTACATCACTATATTTATTTAATCCATCCGCCTGGTGATATTATGCTTTGTCCGTGACCGCGGTCGTTCAAATTAAATCGAGTACGAATACGAATGCAACCCTCCAGCTATCTAGTCCTCTGTTAACATAGCGGACATCCTCTCCTGCTTCCTCACCTCGCTGAGAGCCAACAAAGGCATCCACATTTCCCCAAGCCCGTTCCAGCGATTCCGAGCATCCCTGAGCTACTCACATGTGCCACTCGGAAAACTAGTGATGTGCTGGCTTTGGCTTCAAGCCACAAGCCAGGCCATCAAACCACATCAGGAAAATCTGAAATGCTATCAAGTGCAAGTGGTAGTTATGGGGGTCTTTGGTGGTCTATGAAGGTCTTTGGATCTGAAGGACCTACTATGAGTGTCTATGGCTGTCTCTGGTGGTCTATGCATTTGAGGGCCAAACACTGGTGGTCTATGAATGTCTACACAAGTCTCGGAAGTACAAAAAACTATCAAACATAAATTAGCCTCTTGATGATATTTTATTCAACTTCGTTAGGGATTACCTCTCATTCTCATACAAGCTTGAGCCTCCGCCGCCAAGTCTGGAGTCATTGCAGCGTCCGCACTCTAAGCCATTCGAGTCTGAATTATGGACAATGAAACAATGAGCCTCAATCCGAGTTGCACTTACTTATACAGCGCTCTAGTCGTTGCCACGATTCATTACAGTATGATTGTCCAAGCCAGGGTGACAGTCGCGCGCGGACCAGCGCGGACCGCGGCACGGTGCCGTCATCGCGTAAGTTCGCCGCTCGGCAATCTCTAAACTGTCAGGTCGTCAAAACAGAACCAAATCTTAAGGCATCTGCCACGTCTCTTTCTTCCTTTCGCCCACCACAGCCCACCACCTTCCCTCAGGCGACTCTTAGCACCCAATAGCCACGGCCCCTGCATACTCGCAACCTGTCAAATGGGGTGTTTCCGGATTCCTCAACGCTCAATACCTTGATCCTCGTATTCGCAAGACAGCAACCCCATCGCCGCCCACTAACAACTCAGATGCAATCCTGGTCCGGAGCCCCAAGAATGCAATATTTTACCTTCAACCTTTTTTGTGCTACGATCTCTCTCTGTTATCCTGAGCCGTTGCAAACTTCTGCGATACTGTCGTCCTCCGCAAGTCTTTCTTCGATGGCCCATCATCCAGACACGGAATATCTTTCAAGGTTTCTCAAGCTCCTGTTGTCAACCCATTTATGTCTCCTGCACCTCTCTCAAGCTCAAGATATCAAGATCTACTTCTCCCCTCGTTGCTTCTTGCCGTTTCTGCAGTTTCAACGCGTCAATCTGGGAGTTTACAGCCAGATGGGGCTTCTGTGTTCGACTATACCATATTTACTTTGTATCTGGCTGGCTGCAATATATATTTGTTTTTCTATCTTACGTGTGTTTTCAAGAAGTCCGTCGAGAACTAGTACTATGAGGTCTATTATGTCTACTGTGGCTATGGTTCTATATAGTGCGGGCAGTGTCTCTGGGTGTCTATGAGAGAACACCACCCCCCTCCCACCTGTCTATCATAGACAGGGCTCTGCTATCATGTCTATAGCGTCTCTCGTGGTCTCTCGTAGTCTATGGAGCAATTTCAGGTTTTCCTGATGCAGGGCTTCAAATTGTACGTGAAAAGCCACACCAAGTACTATATATTAGCTCACCGATACACCATGTTGGCTTACAACACGCTTCTGTGCAGTCCAAAGTCATTTTCCACAGCGATGTAACTCACCCCTTCCATGTTGGGAATTTGCCCTCGACGAAACACACTTCTGATATTCTAAGGAGGGGCAAGATATTGATGTACTGTAATGAGGGATTTCAACGACTCAGTCGGCTAAAAAACTGACATACTTACCCTGAAGTGGTGAGAAACAGGAAAAAGTCGTTGGGTATCTCGGGCAAAGCCCGGCCAGGCCAAGGGAAGCCATGGCGAGGATTATTGCTGGCCTTGACCCGGGCTTCAGATTTCTTAAGCCTAGCCAGACGAAGGCAAGCCAAGTCGTGGTTTCCAGGCCAGGTCAAGCCAGCATATGTATGGGGAAACAAATCAGCCAAGAACGCGGCGACGCGAAACGCATCGGCATCAGTGAGTGAACCTGCCGGCCGGCCGGCCGCGTCAACGAGTCCGCACTCAGCGTCGTTGCATCGACGAGAAGCGCACACTCTGTGAGTTCCGTGAAGTGCGCCGCGAGCGAGATAAGGCCGCCGAGCGTGACCTTGGCGCCGCGCCATGGACGAGCTCTAGTGTCTGCAGTCGCAGCTGCGGCTCTGCCCCACGGCGGATAATTGTCGGAAAAAAAAAAACAATCTTATAGGACCTTACAAAGTTATACAGTAAGCATGTTGTTAATCACCGAGTCCATGTTATATGCCTGAGGCCCTATAAGATCGTTTCAGCTCGCAAGGCAGTTTGGTTGTTTCCGACACGTCGCGGCCGGTGGAAGCAAAGCCGCAATTGCGACAAGTTGCGCAACCACAGGAGAGGCTCTGTGCTGTGCGCGGGGACGGCATGCCTCACACCGTCGTCCGACGGCGGGTGTGAGAGCGGCGGCGACGCGGTCCCGGCTGCCCGCGGGCGCATCTTTGAGAAGGCATCAAGACGGTTGATCGTCGACGGATCAATAATGAAACCTTTGGATTAATAAGTAAATTATTAATGAAACGTTGACGTGACATTACATGTGGTGCATAGAACGGACATTTGCGGAACCCATAGATCGATGTATTATTGTATACTACAACATGCTGAAGGGTGATGATATTTTTGGGTTCATTCCGTATTTTTCCCAGACCGTTCCTGACAGTTGAACGTTGAACGACATGCACGTTGTCAAAATCTCCTTTTTTGGAGTTAGGACGTACTGGACCGATTTGTCGTCAGGATTTGTTCGGAAAGGACGGTGACAAACTCAGACGTAGACACTGTAAGTGGTTCAGGTCTAGTTGACGTCCTATTCTGACCGGATCGGTTGATGCGCGACACTAGCCTTGCACCGCCTCTCGTGGGTCTAGGCCCTTCGTTTCCTTCTAGTCGGCTACCCTGGCTCTTGCAACTTAAAGAGCCTTGAGTCAATCCCGTTCCTTTCAGATACTGTTGAACACACCAATGACGAGAGGACGTACCGCCTGCAACCTCGCTTCACTGTTACAAGTTATGAAGGTGTCGCAGTATCAATAGGGTCCTTTTTCTGCTCCTTTTTCCTTCCCTTTTTCCTTCCTTTTTAGTATTCCCATCGTTTTTCGCCCGGTTTTTTTTTTCCTTTTCAGTTTAGCTATGTAAAAAGGGGTGAAAAGGGAAAAGAAACCATGTATAAGTGCAAAACCCATCGAAAACCAGAGAAAAAGGAGGTGAAAAAAGGAAGAAAAAAGGGCTACTGTGAAACCGCCCACGCGAACTCCCTTTTTTCCGTCCTTTTTGCTTCCCTTTTTTTATCTTGTAGCAGATACTACGACTCTGGGTTTCACGACTCACTTCCTGAAGGTACCTTTCAAACATGTATGGTCCCAAAAAGTCCCAGGGAGTGTAAATTTAATATATGTAATTTATTTATTGGTGTACTTGAAAAAAGGACTGGTGAGCAGAAAAAGGAACAAAAAAAGGGAGACAAAAAGGGTAGGAAAAAGGGAACTGTGAACGACCCTAATGAACGGCATCCATTTTTCAGTAGACTAGGCCCAAAAATGGTTTAAAGATCTGATCAAGGCTGCTTCGAGACTGCCGTTCCACTGCCCAGAATATGACATTTTTTTCGTTGTTTATTATTTGGTTTCGAACCAAGGTTGAGGTCTGTGGATTTGATGGTGTTTGTGGTTGAAACTTGACAACCATGGTTTTGTGTGGAGTTTGTGGTTTAAAAATGGGGTTTCTGAACATTTCTTTACTTCCTGTGCGTGGTTTTTGACGTTTCATGTGGTCTCAAGATGTTGGAAGTGCTTCTGGTGTTCTGCATTGAAGGTTGGTACAAAGTTTCAACGACCAAAGCTGCACTGCACCGAAGCCGGATCAGGTGAGGTTGATCCGGGCCTCGGCCAGGTAACCTTTTGTGACTTGGAGGGGTCCCACTCGTTCAAGTGGGATGACTGAGGGAGAATAATGAGATATAGCAATTTGAATGCTAATATCACCTTTTCTTTCGTACCTGCTGTGGTCTGTAATCCCGAATTAGCACTATATGTCATGGGACATAAAACTTCCCTTATAATGGGGCTGGAGGTTGGACTGGGCTCATTTTCACGTTTAATCCACCCATTAAAATTAAATGTGAACCTATCTGGCCATTATTTACTCACTTAAAGTAAATTGACAGTGCTCGGAACGGCATCCAACCGTGAGAGCCCGGCCGATCTCGGCTATTCGGCTAGCGTCGGCAAACCACGGAGTACGAAACACGAGTCAGAACCGCACGGCGGGTTGCGGATCCACAGATCCTGAGCAAATAATATTCAACGAAAAAAGCTTTTATAGTTGTACCATGCTGTATGATTGTGGAAGGTATCCCAAACCGTACAATCTGGACCATGGTTGTACTCAAATCCGTACTCTATACACATACACATACTGGAAAAGCCGTGGTACGTGGTGCGGAAATGTGTTTACTTAACAGACTCACCTTGAATCGAAACGCATAGCCTCCGCTCACATCTTCTGGCGTCAGTAAGCTAGTCGCATCATAGACTCGCATGATTAACTATTGATTTACTAGTGTAGGAGAGTAGCCCGCGTCCGCCGTGATTAATTAGGTGCAATCCTGCTGTGCTGAACAGGTTAACTACGCTACAACAATTCTGAAGAGTCAGTGTGCGTATGGTTGAGCTGTACTTCGACGGTCAGTACTCGTCACTATCTGGTTACGCGCTAGGCAGCCTTGTGGCACTGCGGGCTGCGGACTCTGACGCATACAGTGCCAATGGCCGTTTGCAGGGATAGGACTCGCGAGAAATCTATAGCGCGATTCAAACTGCCCACTTCTTCTCGGACCCCACATATTTTATCCACACGCATGGAAAATCAACAAAACACCGCTTGGTCCGTGCGAGGACTGATCTGATTCTGAACCAAATTATCCCTGGTCCGTGCACCTGCTTCCCATTCAAAAAGCAAAATCCCTGCACTCTGTCATATTATAAAACTTGGAGCCAGAGACCTCTCCCTCCTGCCGCGAAAGAGAGCTCTCTGGGTTCGGCGCACCTCCACACACATTGCACGGCGAATCCATAGGTCCGTGAGGGGTGCCCCGGGCTTGCACACTGGATGCGGTAGCGCCGCATCGAGTAGGCATCTCCGTAATATTTTCCTGTCCCGCTTCAATCACTCGAGGGGTCGACAGTGGGCCTTGCTTTTTTTATCTCTTCCCCGCCCTAACCCTAACCCTAACAACATTGTTCAAAATTTAACTCGTTTCGATTTATGTAACGCATTTAGAAAGAAACCAATGTCGATCAGTGTCTATCTGATCTGTGGGAGACTGCTCTATTCTATATAGACCGAATAAATACCGATAGACCGGCGATAGGCTCCGCTGGAGGAAGAGTGTTTCCAGATTTGGTAGCGGTAACTTAAGTGTGGTATACATCTCGCCGGTTAAATTTACTGCTGTAGAGATCTCCAAATGGTCTCGTCGCTAAATCACTGCTGAATTCGCCGGAAACGTCTGTGAGGTCGGCGGACCCCAACGGCCGATTATCTGTCTTCGTGCTGTCTCCACGCAGGCTATGCTTGATCAAACTCGTTTTGAGAGCGTGAGTGGAACCAGCCTAGAGTAAATTATACATTCTTTCAAGGTTCAGCGAAAACTCATGCCTCGAGGCTATCATGACATGTCAGACATGATGGATGTCAGTCAGGTTGTCACTGGGATACTTCCCCAAAGCGGTGTTCCTAAGCGGGACCGTGCCGCGTAATGCTACCTACCTGCGGCAGCTAGCTGCCTACCTACCCACATTTGTCAACGGCCATTCTACCTGCCTAATTGTTGACCCAAATCTATTCGTGAAGCTTGGAACCATGTGGGTCGTTCCCCACGCAAGTTTTCTGCCGCGATATTCGTAATCTGTCAAGGTTTCTACGATCGCCTAAAGTTGAACCACGGGCCATGCGGGAAGCTCTCTGTGTCTTTTCATAGAATCTAGGCGTTCGTACCTGCGGGAATGATAAAAGCAAAAAAAAAAAACGGACCGTCAAAGATTATCCTAGAATCCGAATTCAGTCGTTGGTCCCGCAGATCCTTCTACGCCGTCGGTCGCAATGATGTTGTCAAACTGGTGGAATTCACGAAGCAGCGCCAATAATAATTATAATATATATAGGGAACACGCCACACACACGATACTAAGTGGCGGACACATAATTTAGACGGCGAGGGGTCACCGAGACTGGTGTTCAAGAATCAAAACGGATTCCCCTACAGCGCGGGTTTCAGTCAGTACTTTCCGCTCCTAGGAAATAGGAGGAAAACACTCGTACCCAATTCCTAGGATCGGATGCGTTCGTGTTGCGGGCAGAATCAGCCGAAGCCCGGTTTTGGCTTCGGCTTTGGCTGCGACTTGGGGGATACTTGGGCGCGGCACCGCTGAATGCGGGGTTATCAGGATATTGCAGAGGATATGGGCTTTGGCCAAGTAACGAATAGTCAGGGAAGTTGCCCGGCAACGTATTCGCAGCCGATGTCCCTTGGTACTGAGAGCTTGATGAGGTATAGCCGGCGCTGCTTGGGGAGTAGTAGTCTTGCGGTTGCAAGAAAGAGGACGTCATGGGATAGATCGGATTGGCCGGGGCGGGGAACTGCGACAATGGCGATCCCCGCCCGCTACTTGTCCCGGAAAACTCAGCGTCATGAAGAGCGAGTTGCATTGGATGGCTTCCTGGAACCTGGCGGGTGGGTTGCCCTGGGCAAGCCATCGGGTGAAAACCACTGGCCGGTCGTTGAATCGGATGGGACATGGAGGGCTTCCTAGGATTCGAGCGGGAATCGGGGCGGTAGTAAGGATCCGGTACGTCGAAGAGGTCGATGGGTGGACTCGGGGACGATTCTGGGGAGCGTCTTTGACGCGATGATCCCCTAGACGAGCCTTCAGAACGAGTAAGACTGTTATATCTAAACGGACATGTCATCAAGACGGAGTATCATCGAACGAAATTTAAGAAAAACCCACCGATTCTTTGCAGCCAGACCTGTCCGACCCGGGAAATACATCTGCACGATCTTGGTCCAAACTTTTCCATGCTCGCGAACGGCATGAACAAGCAAGTCGTCCTATACCTTTAGTCATTCACTGTCCAGGCTAATGAATAGCCGCCGCTTACCGCCTCCGCTGACCACGCAGTTCGGTCAATGGCGGGGTTGAGAGTGTCGCACCAGCGCTTAGCGCATTCTGAGAGATCAAGTTAGTTGATGAGAATAAGCCGAGAGATGATATACGACATACGATCGCTATTTCTCGTCTGAACCATCGACGCGACAAGTGACCACCTAAATGCAAAACAAGTTAGTGGGTGGGGTCGATGAAGATATTTCGCTGGAACTACCTCGTCCCGAAGCAATCAATAGCGTTCAGCAACCGCTGATCTTCGTCGGGAGCCCAGCCACCTTTAACCACATCCGAGCTCATCTTGGCATACCAGCGCTTGCGGCAATCCTTGTTGGTGCGGTTTGGAACGTGCTGCGCGATCGCGTGCCACTTGGAAGGAGCAGGGTTACCGGGCTCCTCTGGTTCCCCACGTTAAGGCCATATCCATGATCCAGCAGTTCAGAAGCGTACCTCGGTCGACAGCTAAGCGCAGCAGCTCATCCTCTTGCGCAGTCCACTGGCGCCGCTCTCTATTCGTTGGTACTGGCAGGATCGACATTTCAGCGGGGAGAGATAGCCGTTCTTCGTCCAAGTTATAAATGAATGCATCGGGACTGTTATAGGCAGAAGTAGGTTTGTTTTGGTGCCGTACGCGTCTGTTTGTCTTCGGCCCATACGCCGTGGATCGGAGGCACAGCCAATGCCGAGAGCAGTCATAGATCAGTGCGATCTTCGGAGCAAACTATTGGGGAAGCGAGAGACCGCTCCGGACCCACGCCTATTTACCCCGACTCCGCGAGGAATGGATGAACTAGAAGTCGACAAGGGACGCAAGCGTCGAATATTTGCCCGTTTACGACTGGCCCGTGACGTGACGGGGCTGGTTTACCCCCGTGGCCCGTACTGGCCCAAGACCGTGACAGATACCTCTTTGGGCGAAAGTTTCCTGAAACTTCCGTTATGGATCCGGAGACGTTATATCAAACAGCGGCGAGGGTGAGCATTTGTTATTTTTATCTTCCATTATGTAGCGGTGCAGCTTATAAGATGTCACAGATTACTCCCAAATTCCCAGTGGTTTGATAGGATGATTCAGCTGATGCCGGCGACGCAATTCTGGAGGCCCCGGAACGAACTACTAAAATTTTCGGAGGATATCAGTTCATCATGATGAAACGGCGTTGAAATGGCCCCGATGGGGAAGGAACTAGCCACAATGCCGCTGCCAGGGCAGTCCGAGAGGAGCGCATGTTATACTCGTCAGACTGCAGATCCAACATATATCGGAGACTCGATATTAGATTCCCAGCCGCATGGACAGGCAGCCTTGGGATTTTACTCCCAAAAAGTTCTCTGAAGTCGAGACAGACACTGCAGTCGAGTAATCAGCCTGAGCCTTGCCGTCGGAGCCCGCTTTGAACGCCGGTTGACACGGATGCATGGGCATGCTGTGCAAGGATTGGCGCTGTAAAAATCCTGTAAGTAAGGGGATACGAAGAAGCGGAACGCTTCTCGAGTATACCCCGATGTCTAGATGCAACAGAATCGAAAGTCCGACCCACACCGGAGCTAGAGATGTTTGGCGAACCACAGAAGTTCCTGTCAATCGAGAAGGAAGAGCGGGCCGAGGCGCGAAAATGAAGTAGTGGACGGCCGAGGTAATCGCAGGGTTGCTGGAATTCCTAAACCGTCGGGATCTCAATTGCAAGGCGTAAGGATATATTTTTCCAAAGGGATAACTAGAAATGAAAACATACCAGAATTTGTTCGCGCAAATGGGCCGGAATCGCAATTAATCGAGAGTGGGATGGGTACGAGCTTCATGTTACCATGACAGTGTCTGCGGTGTTGTGAGTCGAAATCCAAGGTATAAAAAACGTCCTCGTGGTGGCATTTTCTTCGGCTGCCACCGAAAATCGCGGGAATTACATCGAGGAGAGGTACAAGAGAGAAAAATGAACAGGACAGGGAAATCAGGAACCAGACGCTCACGACTCAACTTGAAAGAAGGTTTGGCGACTCGCGAGTGAACGTTAGCCGAATGCTGCGAAATGGCATGCCGGACCCGCCATCATCGCTGTTATGTTGTACGTTGCTTGTGCGAGTGCCTCCGAATCACCCACGATACAAGAACGACTTGCATATACTTCCTGAAGCAATAGAGAGTCGGCGAGCTTGTGAATCGTGGAAAGAGCATATCACGTCACGGTGATAACGCCCGTGACACTCAATCAATTTTCGATCGAGACCACCACCGAAAAAGTGGGTAAGAGCGATGGACATCGCTTTTGAACACCTTTAACGCGTCCATTGCAGATGGCTGAAATCCACGATCAGTTCGATACCATTCTCATCCTCGACTTCGGCTCCCAGGTTGGTCGCAGAGTCTTACATTCCTCATCCCCATTCACGACCACCCCAGTACAGTCATTTGATCACGCGAAGATGTCGCGAGCATAACGTCTACGCTGAACTAATGCCGTGCACAACGCAGTTGAAGGATGTCAAGTTCAAGCCCAAAGGTCGGAACCTCTGTATTTGTGTTCCAAGCTGTAAATAATTCCCCCCCAGGGATAATTCTATCTGGATCACCGTATTCGGTTTATGATAAAGATTCCCCACATGCCGATCCCGGAATATACGACCTTGGGGTCCCTATTCTTGGGATATGTTATGGCCTACAGGTCGTGTCTTCTGCCGACTCCGAAATTCCATGTCTAACGGACGGCACGCAGGAGATGGCATGGCAAATGAAAGGCAAGGTCGAGAAATGTGACCACCGTGAGTACGGGTTCGCGCAGGTTCAAATGAGCAAAATCGGCAGTGAGAATGCGTCGGTCGACGCCTTGTTTGAGGGTCTCGGGGATGAGATGCAGGTACGCTCTCATGAGATCATCCCGCATTCCCATGCTCCAATTCACATAAGGTCTGGATGTCGCACGGAGATCAATTGTCTGCGCCGCCTCCCGATTTCCATGTAATTGGGTTTACCGCAACGGCGCCCTATGCTGCGCTCGCTCACAACACCAAGCCTTTTTATGGCATTCAATTCCACCCCGAGGTCACTCACTCTCCTCGAGGCAAAGAAGTCATCGGCCGATTCATTCTGAATATATGTGGGTGCCAGAGGCATTGGACGATGGTAATCAAATCATTCGCCGTCCTTTTAATGTTGATTGTTCTTAGGAAGAGTTCATTGGTAAAGAAATTGCCCGTATCCGGGAAATATGTGGACCGACAGGCCGCGTCATTGGCGCTGTCAGTGGGGGCGTCGACAGTACTGTCGCGGCCAAACTGATGCACGAAGCCATCGGCGACAGGTATTTTCTATATACGCCGTTGTTTACTGGTGCTCAAGGTCTCCAGGTTTCACGCCATCATGGTCGACAACGGCGTTCTTCGTTTGAATGAAGGTAAACAGGTGAACGAAATGCTCAACAAGGACCTCGGCGTCAACCTGACCGTCGTTGACGCATCGGACTTGTTCTTGTCACGCCTCGAAGGCATCGAGGATCCCGAGCAAAAGCGTAAAATCATCGGCAACACGTTTATCAACGTGTTCGAGGCCGAAGCGGCGAAAATCGAGACGGCTGCCGCCGAAGAAGAGAAGAATGGCGCCGCCGCGAAGGGGCGCGTCGAGTGGCTGCTCCAAGGGACGCTCTATCCGGACGTCATCGAGAGCATCAGCTTCAAAGGCCCTAGTGCGACCATCAAGACGCATCACAACGTCGGCGGGCTCCTCAAAGACATGAAACTCAAGCTCATAGAGCCGCTCCGGGAGCTGTTCAAGGGTGATATACCTGATTCTGTATACATAAATCGTCGTGCTTACTCGTATCATTAGACGAAGTCCGCGCCCTCGGTCGTCTCCTCGAGATCCCTGCTCCGCTCGTACAGCGGCACCCTTTCCCGGGGCCTGGCCTCGCCATCCGCATCCTGGGTCCCGTTACACGGGAACAGGTAGCGATTTTGCAGCAGGCCGACAACATCTACATCGAGGAGATCCGCAAGGCGGGTTTATACGACCAGATAGCCCAGGCGTTCGCCGTCTTGTTACCCGTCAAGGCCGTCGGCGTGATGGGTGACTCCCGCACATACGAGCAGGTGGGCGAGCTTTTCTAAATATCTCCTATTTTTTCTTTTTTTAAAAAATAAACAGGTCATTGCGCTCCGCGCAGTCCAAACCGAGGATTTCATGACCGCCGATTGGTACGTGGAATCTCACCTCGCCTACATCCTCCCTCATGCCTCTTGAAGGTATGTGTTCCCCGCGGAGATCCTACGCCGGATCTCCTCCCGCATTACGAACGAAGTCTCGGGGATTAATCGTGTCACGTACGACATATCCTCCAAGCCTCCAGCTGTACGTCGCATCTCCTCGTGTTGATGGTCTATTGACATCCCTCCAGACTGTAGAATGGCTCTAGGAATGACGGCCTCCTGGTATAGAAGTGAGATAAAATAAATAGAACCTGTACGCGGCTTCTTGCATTACACGGCAGCATGTGGCCGCTGGAATTCGTGCGGGAAAGCCGGGGTATGTGGGTACTACCTGCGTATGGTACAACGAATCGCCGTCCATCCCAGTGTCGCCAAGTTTGATTATTAAGACGCGCATGGTACCGATGTCGTTTATCCAAGTATCGCCAAGTTTGACTGGTACTCAATATTTTCGAAGATGGCCGCGTCCATGCGCTAACGGCGCAAATTTAAGCTTCGAATCCTACTGAGCAGGACCACTATCCGGAAGATCCATTTTGAAAACTCCACCGCGTGGTACCATCTTGTCCTGAATTTTACGCGGGAATCAATCAAGCTGTTTCGGTGTCTGTTACCGAACATGGGGCCTGAAATGACAGGCTTTGAGGTGAAGAAGCACTATAGACCGTATAGACCCGTGGCCCTGTTTTCGATTCTACCCCGTTCTTTCGGGCGCATAATCGCTTTGGTACAGGGAAGGTTTCAACGCAGCTCTTCGAGGTTTTGTGGGCTTAAGGTTTAGGTTTTGCGCTGAACCACGGATTACGATGGAACACGTCGCAATTTTACCGGAACTCCCTGCCACTCAAACTCAGCGGCCATAATTCCCCGGTAAACTCCGGCGTTTTCTCTTACCTGTCTCGGTTTCAGAAGCGGAGAAGATATAGAACTCGAACTCGGAGTTGCATGCAACATGTCCATCACAGTCCGTGTCGCCAGTACTTCCCCATACTTCCATTACTGTACCATTTCGATCAAGTCTTCATCTGGAAACACCCTCCCTCTAGCCGAGTCTATCGCCGGTCTATCGGCGTCTATTTGGTCTATATAGAGCAGGGCAGTCTCCCATAGACCGGATAGACACCGATAGACATTGGTTTTTTTTTTTCCAGATGTTCAGGTGACGCGTACACTAAAAACCACCAAAAAGTCTCGCCGGCATCCGACGGCCCTCCATGGTACTTTTTTAGTCCCATTCCTGGTAAACTAAAGTCCTTAGGTGACGGGTGACATGGGCACTTGGTCGTAATAGTACTGTAGTCTGAAATCAAATGAACCAGTTTAGGAATACAAGGACTCGGAGGAATGGCCATTTTTCTCCATACGGTACGACAACAATAGAAATTCAGTTCATTTCAGTTCAGTTCAGTTCAGAGCCGCCTAGGATCTGCTTCTGCGCCACAGGAATGGAAGCTGACAAGCCTTACTATCGTACTTGGTAGAACGAGGACAAAACGAGTGTGTTCAACCTCCAAATGCTATCTCCCCCACCCCCCCCACCCCCCCCCCCCCCCCCCCCCCCCCCCCCCGCATCGGTCCGGGCAAACCTAGTACTTGACAAACCTAGTACTCGAGCAAGCCATTTTCTCACCGATTCCTATAACGGGACCGCGCCGGACTATACCTACCTACGATTTTTGTCTTGATAAATTCCTTAGGACGTAGTCTATGAGATACAGTATAAGACCATCGCAGTCAGAGGCCTCATCTACGTATGAACTAATGAGCAAGTGGCCAAGTTTCCAAATTTCATCTATTTTTGTGTATTTTCTGTGCTATGGCAGTCAGAAGATGGCTATATGCGTGTCGAGACATGTTGTAACAATGAACACACCCCATAAATGCATCCATCCAAAATTTCACGCCTGTAGCTGCGCTACAGGGCTTGAAATAACCGAAAAGGTCTGGTTTGCCACTTCGCCTCCGGCTATTTGAACTGGCTACGTAGAACGGAATGTATAATTATCCTTATCAGGCCAGACGTGGCAAGTGGTACAGGTATGGGGGTAGAAAGGATGCACAAGAACCTGCGTATGAAATTGCGAAAAGCCATGCGTTCAACATGCGTTGCGGATAAACCTGGCGATCAATTTTGACGTTTTACCTAGTGCTCGGCCAACAAGACTCGAAAAAGAAAATTAGCGTCGCTCGATGAGGAATGATCCGTTCCACGTGTACCAAAGATTTACCCTGGGGTAAAAGACGATTTGCAGACGATCTGCCGAGTCAAAATTACGTCCAGGTACATACCTCCTGCAACGATACGCGAGGCTTTTAATTTTGTTAGGTGTCCGAGATCCCGGGGGGGGGGGGGGGGGGGGGGGTAGTAAGGCAACCCGTTACGAAGTGAAAACGCGTCTCAGCTTTTGAAGTCTGAATGGGATTAAGTGTCTGAGTGAAAGTATTGAAACACGTGCGAGCCAAGCGACTTATCATTCAATTTATTGTTGTCTTTCAAGGGTAGGTAGGTATACTCTGGCGCAGTCCCGTTAAGAAACAACCGGGGACCGTACTTACTACTACATACATCGCGTCATGTGTATGCTACGGATACTATACATCAGCTTTAGAGTTGAAGCGACTGGGTCGGAACATCCATCAATCTTACCTTACACGCAAGTATACGCCCACACTGTGTCCAAGATATATCCAAGCTAAGATATGCAATGAATTCAATAATGCTCGCCCCTCCGTGACGGCTCTATATTTATTTATTTTATGTGCGCGAACACCGGAAATATCGTCGAGGGCCTTCGAGCGAGGCGGAGCGTGTGGTGATGCTACATTAGCTACCCGGCCGCCCGGTCCCTGACGCTCGCCCCTTTTCCGCGCCCCCCGCAGGCTTCCCTCACGCTGCCGTTTCCAACCTTCCCCACTCTCCGGACCTATGGCCATATTTCGATTAGTTCGAAATCGGGCTGATTCTGAATCAAAAACGCCACAGATCACAGTTTAGAAGTTTTAAACAGGCATTCTCTCCGCACGAGAAACACTTATGAAGCCACCCTCAGAAAAGTGTGCTGACAAATCATGCTGCGAACAACGAGGACAAAGTCAGCGCGTCCCAAGTCCAAAAAAGGCAACTAACTTGTTACGAAGCTCAGTTTCCGAATCTAGGCTCTAACATGATATCGATCAAGGGGCGGCCAAGGTTTCACATCCACGATCAAGTATCATCGACCAAGGCAACTTGATTATAGTGAATCCGGCTTTAGAGTTGGTGAGTCGTTACATTCATTAATTATTCCCTGCAGGCGATTACGTGCCCACGCTCGTTTACGATATATCTAATTTTGAGACATACAATAAGTAAGTCGCCTCGCCGCCTCCGCGCCGGCTCTATACATATGTGCGCGAACGCCGGAGGGCCGCAGGCGGCGTCGGGCGGGCTCGAGCGAGAGGTTGGCGTCGGTTGCTGGTGATACATTCATTAGTTCCGGTCCGGTCCGTCCATCCGTCATCCGCGCTCTACGCCTCCACCTCCGCCTCAGCAACCTGCCCCTGCCGCTTCTCCTTCTCCTTCTCCTCCGCATCCCCTTGCCCCTTCTCCGCGTCCGCGTCCTTCGCGGCCGCTGCAGGCACGGCACCGGGTGCCGTCTTCACAATCCGGATGTTCTGGATAAACAGCGCCGCGAGGATCGCGAGGCCCGCCACGGGCACCCCCAGCACGAACACGATCTTGAGCGCCTTGGTGTAGCTGAGCACCACGCCCGGGATCATCGCCGCGGGCAGCGCCGTGTATATCGCGGTCGGGCTCTCCTTCACAATGGAGGCAGGCGCGTCCGGGGCGTATTGCAGCAGGTACTTCGCGAGCTCGGAGGAGAAGACGGGCTCGGCGACGCCGAGGCCGAGCGTGCCGCCGAGGAACTGCCCGAAGGACGCCATGGAGGTGGCTTGGCCGAGGAGACGCGGGTTGTTGCGGAACTCGACCTGCATGGCGAGGAGGGAGTTCTGCATGCCCATGCCCGTGCCCACGCCGGCGAGGATCTGGAAGCCGATGATGGAGGCGGAGGAGGAGGTGGTGTTGAGGGTGAAGAGGAGGCCGGAGCCGACGGCGAGGAACATGGGGGCGACGAGGAGGAAGGGCCAATAGTACCCGAACAGGCCGACGAGCTGGCCGGAGCCGATGACGGTGATGACGACGCCGAGCATGAAGGGGAGGAGGTCGATGCCCGAGTCCGTCGCGGTGCGGTGCCGGACGGCCTGGTAGAAGATCGGGATGTAGTACGAGAACAGGAGGAGGGAGAACCGCGTGAGGAAGGAGTAGGCGACGATTGCGTAGACGCTGCGGCTGTGGAAGATGGCCGTGGGCACCATCGCGCGATCCTTGAGGTAGATCTCCCACGCGATGCACGCGACGGTCACGACGGCGAAGAAGACGAAGCACTAGAGGGCGGTCAGACAACGAACGGTGGTATAATGAGAAGGACGTACGATGATGACCGCCTTGTCACCCCAGGGCTTGGTATTGCCGCCCCACTGAAGCGCGAGGACCAAACTCGTGACGGCGCCGGCGACGAGCGTCGCACCGAGGAAGTCCAGACGGAGAACTTGTTCCCAGATGTCCCTGTAGCTCCGCTTGTTGGGGTCTGAGCCGAGGGGAGGCGAAGCCTTGAGCAGGAACGTCACGGCGACCAAAGAGACTCCGCCAACTGCAAGATCCGATCAGCCATTAATGTATGATTATGCGGAAAGAAAAATTTGAACGAACTGGGGAGGTTGATGAAGAAACACCAGCGCCACGTTACATGGTCGGTGAACGCTCCTCCGATGAGGGGTCCAATGACCGAGGACAACCCGAAGACGGCGCCAAAGAGGCCAAAGAGGCGGGGGCGATCTTCGAGGCGCGTTACTTGCGAGATGATTTGTATCATTGCAACGACTATAGCAGAAGGTCAGGTGTCAACGTAGGAAAACGCGAGGAAGCACGCACAAAGGCCCGCAGCTCCCATGCCCGATACCGTCCTCCCTGCAATGAGCTCATCGACATTTGTGGATAACCCACACAGCAGAGACCCGGCTTCAAAGATGGTGATGGACGATATGAGGATCCACTTGGCGGGAAATATCCTCAGGAGTTGGCCGTAGAATAGGAGAAACACTGTCTGGGCAAGGACGAAAGACGAGGCTACCCATCCCTGGAGGGAGAAGGAGTCAAAGTCCTGGAAATAAGGTGTTAGCAAGGTATAAAAATAAAGGGTGTAAATGGAGAATTCGTACCGAAGCGATTCGAGGGAGGGCAGTGGACAGAATCGTTTGGTCCAGTGCAACGAGTAAAAGGGAGAGCAACATGGCCACAAAGACCACCGCCAGTTTTCTGCCCGTCAGAATCGTACTGGGCAGAGCGGCGGGTGGCCCCGCTTTTTCACCCTGAGCGAGGGTGTGTTCAGAGGAATCGTCGCGAGTCACTTGGGCGGACATGGTTGAGGAGGGGATTCACGTCGGAAGTTGTCGAGGGTCAAAATCTTAAGTACCCCACGGTTTGAGACCCTGAGTCAGATAGCGGTTGCCGGTCCACGCACTTGCACGGGAAAGCCGAGCGGGTAGCTTTCCGAGAGCTTTCCACCTACTGTGTGTTATGTCATGGTATCTAGGTCACAGGTCGGATAAACGGACGACAAACGGTCGCATCATTGTTATGATGCACACTTGTTCCCTTTGTGTACGACTCCACCTTCAAGAAATTTAAGGCTTCATCGAGAAACTAAAAGGCTTCAGCGAGGAATTTCAGTCAAATTTTGAAATGGATTCATTCTGGTTGGATGCACGCCTTGTTGTCGAGGGAAAAAGAAAGAGAAAGGCTTGAGTGCATGAGTCAGCGCCCCACAGTCAGCAGGAAAAACGGCAGCGTTTGATCAGCGCATTACCCACGGCCCGCGGCCCGTGGCGCCCCCTGATCCTGAAGTAGTAACAATCCTGAACTTGCCTTGTCATTGTCCTCCGAACAAATCCTGACGACAAATCGGTCCAGTACGTCCCAACTCCAAATAAGGAGATTTTGACAACGTGCATGTCGTTCAATGTTCAGCTTTCAGGAACAGTCTGGGAAAAAACCCAAAAATATCATCACCCTTTGAGCAGCAGTGTATACAATAATACATCGATCGACGGGTTCCGCAAATGCCCGTTCTATGCACCACATGTAATGCCGTGCCTGAGGAAACGTATCACGTCAACGTTTCATTATTAATCCAAAGTTTTCATTATTGATCCGTCGACGATCAACCGTCTTGGCCTCAGATCCATGTACGGCTTCTCAAAGATGCGCTCGGCGGCGCTCGCGGGCATCCGGGACCGCGTCGCCGCCACTCTCACACCCGCCGCCGCTATCTTTGGTCGATCTCGAGAATTTGTCCGATCTGGATCAGGATACGGACGACGGTGTGCCGTCCCCGCGCACAGCACAGAGCCCCGTCGTTGCGCAACTTGTCGCAATCGCGGCTTTGCTTCCACCGGCCGGGACGTGTTGGAAACAATACGAGCTGAAACATTTTTATAGGGCCTCATAACATGGACTCGGAGATTTTAAAGCCTCATAAAGCCCTATAAGATTGTTTCAGCTCGCAAGTCGTAAGGCACTTTTTTTTTTTTTTCGACAATTATCCGTCGAGTGGCCGCTACTCACCGATAACCGATGCGTTTCGCGTCGCCGCGTTCTTGGCTGATTTATTTCCCGGAGTGATATGCTGGCTTGGCTTGGCCTGGAAACCACGACTTGGCTTGCCTTCGTCTGGCTAGGCTTAAGATATCTGAAGCCACCAGCAATCCTCTGGCTTTGCCCGCAGCCCGAGATACCCGAATCTCGACTTTTTCCTGTTTCTCACCACTTCACTTCAGGGCAGTATGTCAGTTTATCTGCTTACCGAATCGTTGCAATCCCTTATTACAGTACATCAATACCTTGCCCCTCCCTAGAATATTATAAAAGAAGTGTGTTTCGCCGAGGGTAACTTCCCAACATGGAAGGGGTCGCTAGATATTGTGTGGAAAAGGACTTTCGACTGCACAGAAGCGGGTTGAAAGCCAACCGGTGAGCTAATATATTATAGCACTTGGTGTGGTTTTTCACATACAATTTGAAGCCCTGGTTTGAAGCCCTGGATTGTGGCTTGAAGCCAAAGCCAGCACATCACTAAAGTTTCCCGAGTGGCCCATGTGAGTAGCTCGGGGACGCATGGCTCGGGATCGTTGGAACGGGTCTGGGAAAATGTGCATGCTGCTGGTGCGGTTCTCAGACAGGTGCGGAAGCAGGAGAGGATGTCCGCTGTGTTAACAGAGGATTAGATAGCTGGAGAGTTGCATTCGTATTCGTACTCGATTTAATTTGAACCGCGGTTACGGACAAAACATGATATCACCAGGCGGATGGATAATAAAATAATTACAGTAAAGCAATGAATACAATAACGTCGGAAGAGTTTTTTGTTAACACGATTTCCGCGAGCTCGAAGACGACGAGCCGGATCCGCGGCGTTTCCGAACCGTGGGCACTTTGCTCAAGATGCTATCCAGACTGCGGCGGCGCCTCCCAGCACTGCTCTCCGGCGGGCACGAGTCTCTTTCGCAGTCGGAGTCGTCCTCCGGATCGCACTCGCTGAGCTCGACGTGCTGAAACGAATTTTAGTTAACATGAAATTTCGAGTAGAGTTGGAACACGCACGCAATCGCGGAGCTCGGGGTCGGGGAAGGGTCTGAAGCACAGAGGGCAGCGGTATGTTTTGATGTGACGGTTGAGAAGGCGCTGACAGTGGAAGGAAGCGTAAGCTTGGCGACTCAGTTCACTGGAAGAGAACACACCTTGACGATGCGCACATCCAAGCGGTTATTCTCGGCATGGATTTTGGGATGCGTGACCTCGTAGTGCTCTTCGAGATCCTCCCAGTTGTAGTAAGGAAGCTCGCACTCGGTGCATTCGAGGAGCATAATGAGATGATGATTTTGATAAGTGTTGGTAAAGGTTTTGTTCTGAGCAGGCGAAAATTAGATTGGGACTAGAATTTTAGAAGGAAACTCATACCAAGTGGAAGACTTGAAGATATCGATGATTGGGCGATATGCGACGGCGAACAGTGCTTGAGTCGTAGAAATAGCTGGGCTTTTATACCTAGGGAAGCCCCTTTTCGCGAGTGAGACACTGGTAGGAGAGTGATACTTCCGCTGGTCTTCCGCCGAAGATAGGGGTATATAGAGCGATCCAGAGCGGATCCATATCCAGATGATGGATGAAATCAAGACAGTGAACAATAAAAACAGATTCATCCATCCAATCGTATCATGTAATTAATGGGTGTCTGGCAGGCTGGCTTACTGTGAGTGTCGGGCCGTCGGCCACCTCGGTCCTCCACTGAGACAGACCGTTCTGGATGGCAAACATCCGCGGAAACTAGGCCGTACACCAGAAAATACTTAACACGGATTTCCCGATCGACATTGGTTTCTTTCCAGGTGCGTTTCATAAATCAATATTGTTAGGGTTAGGGTTAGGGTTAGGGCGGGGAAGAGATAAAAAAAAAGCAAGGCCCACTGTCAACCCCTCGAGTGATTGAAGCGGGACAGGAAAATATTACGGAGATGCCTACCCGATGCGGCGCTACCGCATCCAGTGTGCAAGCCCGGGGCACCCCTCACGGACCTATGGATTCGCCGTGCAATGCGTGTGGAGGTGCACCGAACCCAGAGAGCTCTCTTTCGCGGCAGGAGGGAGAGGTCTCTGGCTCCAAGTTTTATAATACCAGAAAGTGCAGGGATTGTCCTTTTTGAATGGGAAGCAGGTGCACGGACCAGGGATAATTTGGTTCAGAATCAGATCAGTGCTCGCACGGACCAAGCGGTGTTTTGTTGATTTTCCATGCGTGTGGATAAAATATGTGGGGATCCGAAAAGAAGTAGGCAGTGTGAATCGTGCAATAGAGTCCTATTCCTGCAAACTGCCATTGGCACTGTATGTGTCCGAGTCCGCAGCCCGCAGTGCCACACTGCCTAGCGCGTAACCAGATAGCGACGAGTACTCGCATACTGACTCTTCAGAGTAGCTGTAGCGTAGTTAGCCTGTCCAGGCACAGCAGGATTGCGCGCCCAATTAATCACGGCGGACGCGGGACATTCTCCAGTAGTAAATCAAGAGTTAATCATGTGAGTCTATGATGCGACTACCTCACTGATGCCAGAGGATCTGTGCGGAGGCTATGCGTTTCCATTCAAGGTGAGTCTGTCGGACGAAGGAATTGAAGACTGATTGACGTTGTGAGGTGGAGGACCGATTTCAAGATCAATGTGTACGCGTGTGTACGTGTTGAACAGATCTATGATCGGCCCGGCGTCGCGTCGCGTCGCCCGTTCAAGTTGAAATCGCGTTTCACGTTCACTAAAAAAACGCGATGTATCTGTCGTCGTTATGATATCCGTTACTCACACCGCACTGAGGAGCATTACGACTTTCATTATCAACTATAACCAGGCAGTTACTTATACGCCCGGTTCCAAAATATAATGCTCTCTACAATACATCTACTCTTGTTATTACAGTATTTTCGTCTGTGCCCCTCCGCCTCGCTTCTGTCTCAATTAAGAATCAAACCGCCTCAACCGCCTCCACACCCTCCGTCTCCGCCATGGCAGGCCCCTTCTCCCCCGCCCCCGGCCCCGTCTTCATAATCCGAATATTCTGGATAAACAGCACAGACACGAGCGCAAGCCCCGCCACCGGCACCCCCAGCACAAAAACAATCTTCAGTGCCTCCGCGTAGCTCTTCACCACGCCCGGGATCATCGCCGCCGGCAACTCCGTATAAATCGCCGTCGGGCTCTCCTTCACGATCGCCGCGGGCGCCTCCGGTGCATACTTTAATAGGTTCTTCGCGAGCTCGGAGGAGAAGACGGGCTCGGCGACGCCCAGGCCCAGCGTCCCGCCGAGGAACTGCCCAAAGGACGCCATGGAGGTGGCCTGCGCCAGCAGCCGCGGCGTGTCGCGGAACTCAACTTGGATGGCGAGAAGCGAGTTCTGCATGCCCATGCCCGTGCCGACGCCCGCGAGGATCTGGAACCCGATGACGGTGGCGGAGGAGGAGTTCACGTTGAGGGTGTAGAGGAGGCCTGACCCGATGGCGAGGAAGATTGGGGAGAAGACGAGGAATGGCCAGCTGGGCGCGTCACTTGCTTCAGACATGCGGGAAGGAGACGTGGTGGGCAAGACTCACTAGTAGCCGAAGACGCCGACGAGCTGGCCGGAGCCGACGCCGGTGAGGACGACGCCTAGCATGAACGGGAGGAGGTCGATCCCCGACTGCGTGGCGGTCCGGTGGCGCACCGCCTGGTAGAATATGGGGATGTAGTACGAAAACAGGAGGAGGGAGAACCGCGTGAGGATGCAGTACGCGATGATGGCGTATCTGCACGGCGAGTGAGTCGATTTTGTTGAAGGATGAAAGGAAAAGAAGACGCACACACTGCGGCTGTGGAAAATGGCGGTAGGCACCATCGCGCGATCCTTGAGGTGGATCTCCCAGAAGATGCATACGACGGTCAGGACGGCCGCGAACACGAAGCACTGGCGGGCATGAATTAGTGGACGAACGGCAAAATGTGTAGGACGCACGATAATGACGGCTTTGTCGCCCCAGGGCTTCGTGTTGCCGCCCCACTGAAGCGCGAGCACTAAGCAGGTCACGGCACCGGCCACGAGGGTCGCGCCGAGGAAATCGAGGCGGAGGACTTGTGCGTAGATGTCTTTGAACGCGCGCTTGGTGGGGTCTGCGCCGAGGGGAGGCGAGGCCTTGAGGAGGAACGTCACGGCGACGAGGGAAAGTCCGCCGACTGGAAGAAAGACAGATCAGTCAGTGTGCAGAATGAGAGAAAAAATTGAACGAACCGGGGAGGTTGATGAAGAAACACCAGCGCCACGTTACATGGTCCGTGAACGCGCCTCCAATTAGGGGTCCGATGACCGAGGACAACCCGAAGACGGCGCCAAAGAGGCCAAAGAGGCGGGGGCGGTCTTCGAGGCGCGTTACTTGCGAGATGATTTGGATCATGGAAACGACTGCGGGTTCAAGTCAGAGTTGTTGTTCAAATCCCCGGAGGTATAGTGCGCACATATCCCCGCGGCTCCAAGACCCGAAACTGTCCGTCCCGCAATGAGCTCGTCGACATTTTGGGATAGCCCACACAACAGAGACCCAGCTTCGAAGATCGTGATAGACGACAAGAGGGTCCACTTTGCGGGGAATATGCGGAGCAGTTGGCCGTAGAAGAGGATAAACACGGTTTGGGCCAGCACGAAGGACGAGGAAACCCATCCTTGGAGAGAGAAAGATTGAAAGTCCTAGTAGAAATTAGCAACAAGTTAGCCGCCCAAAGCGAGACCTACTGAAGCGATGCGAGGGAGGGCGGTAGCCAGGATCGTTTGGTCCAAGGCGATGAGTAAGAGCGAGAGGAGCCTTTCACGGCGAGTTAGAGAAGAAGCAAGACAAATGTAGGACTCACATGGCCACGAAAACAATCGCGAGTTTTGTGCCTGTGAGAATTGTATCTGGATCGGCGGGGACTGGTACTTTTTCATCTTTGGCATAACGGGCGAGAGTGCCTTCGGACTCGGATTCGCGAGGCACGCGTTCTTCGGGTTGGGTGGACATTGGACTCGGATGCGTGGACATGTCGTGGCGGGACTGAACCGTTTGTTATATACTTTCCTTCCGCAGATTCCGGTTGCACAACCGTGACCTTACATCGTAAATGTTGACAGAAGACGACGGACCGAGCCGTCTAAGATTCCGTAAGTTCACTCGAGTAAGCAGTAGTCGAAGAGGCCCCCGGTCACTCACGCCTAGGTCGGTCCGAAGCCCGAAATCCGGCGTTTTTGGGTCCATGGTATAGACATCCAGATGGACGAACTCGGTCTGCCATAGAGTAAATCGCGCCGCAGGGAGGGAAAATTTGAGATCTGCTAGGAGCATGGGTAGCAAAAAAAATCACTGAAACTCACCCATCGACCTAAATCGTCGGCAACAATGCTTGGGACCGCAGATGCTGGCTAAAAGACGGAAAATGAGCCAAAAAAAATGGCGCGAGGTGAAAAATTGAATATTTTTTGGGGAAAAATCGGTCCGACATAGAGGATAACAGCCCTCGAAATGTATAGAGTAAATCAGTCAAAATCTTTGTCGAAAATCGGACCGATCTAGGGGCGAGTGACCGGGGGCCTAGTTGAAGGCGTTTTCGCGCCGCGACCAGTCATGGTGCTGACTACAAGGCCCGAGAGAGCCCGTCGGAAAAACGGAGTTTTAGCCGTCGAACCGCTTGATTTTATGTATAGGGAGAGAAGGCCTAGCTTGGGCAATGACAGGGCATGGGCTTGTGTGTCTGGTTCCTCCAGAGATGGATTCGGCCCATTCGGGCTTCGTCGTAGCGCCTCGCGAGACAGCGACAGCTTAGAGCGGTGGAAAAACGGGACCTCGTCGAGCTTCAATATTATCCTGAGTCTTATCCATGAATACAATTCTTCTCGGTTTTCTTTGGGTAGAGTGTGGTGGTAAAGATTCGAGAAAAACAGCTGAGAGATTTTGAGTTGAGAGCTGTCAACGTGGCAGTGCATGCTGTGCAGTGTGTTTGGCTTTATTGAATCTCTTTGAGAGTCACCGAAATTTCCCAAAATTTCCCAAAATTTCCAGGAGGCTCCTTGCAAAGTTATATGCACACAAGAGAACGAAAAATCAACGACACAGTTGAATACCAATGGCTACCGAAGCTAGGATACTATGAAGCTCATTGAGACTCCACTGAGGGCCGAGGCCATTTTGCTGGTGCGAAGTTCGGTACAGTCTCCAGGGTCCTCCGCAGGGATATGTGCAGTCTCCGCATTGGAACCCATCTTACTCTCGGCTTGAAGACCCTGTCCCACGACGAGCGAGGCACGTTTGGCTGCGACGTTTTTATCCTACCCTTTTGCCCCAAGTTGGTGAATATCAAACGGGACGTAACGAACGTTCAGGTATGTTCCTGTGCACTCCTGCCACCTGACTCAACCCACTGCACCCAGAACCTTATGAGAACCTCCGAACACCCGGCCCGTCCGTGTCTCGCGTGTGTTCGCTCTTCCTTTCTCACCTACAGGCCTTTATGAATGCCGTCGCGTAGCAGGCTCGCCTTCGTTGGGATTCTACAGCGATGATGTTGTTTCTCTTCCTGTTCATCCAGTTCTTCCTGGTATTCGCCTTCGGGGGATCGACGGACGCCCTGCTCACTGCAGTACAAAACACGGACGACTGTCCATCTTGTCTCGCTCTTCTCGGTGCCTTCCAGACAATAGCAATAACCGGGGATGATCCCTTCATAACCTCGTTCACTAGTCTGTGCATCGGCCTTGGTGTGCGTCGTTTCCTTCCACCCTCCTATTTCATTTGAACCATACCCCATAGGCCGCGGACCCGGATGTCTGCACCGGCCTCATAGCGCGCGAAGGCCCCATCTTAGCGCACGATCTCCGGCAGATCAACACAACGGGACAGACCGCGGAAAAGCTCTGCAACGCGCTGCTCGGGATGTGCCTCACGACCCCCGTGAACCCATTCACCGTGACCTTTCCCAAGCCCGCGCCCGCGCACCCCAAGGTCTTCACGTCCCGCGGCCGCCCGCCGGTCCGTGTCGTGCATCTCAGCGACGTCCACATCGACCGCTTCTACACGGTCGGCGCGGAGGGCAACTGCACCAAGCCGATTTGCTGCCGCGACTTTGCGGACTCGCCGGCGGTGCCCACGGACCCGGCGGGCCCCAACGGCAACTCGCACTGCGACTCGCCTGTTTCCCTGGCGGATTCGATGCTCGCGGAAATTCAGAGGCTCGATCCGAAGTTCTCGATCTTCACTGGCGATGGTAAGCCGTATGTGAAATAAATTCTTCGTAATTCTATAAGCCCTCTGTCTTTAGTGGTCGAAGGCGCAGTGTGGCTCGTCGATCGGCCGTAAGATGGACCGTGCTAATCCTCCGTGCGGTTATCTCAAGTTTATTTCAGGGAAGTTACGAGCGATCTGGAAGCTTTCAACGCGGAGATGGCGGCCAAGTTAACCGCCCCCATCTTCCCCTCGATCGGGAACCAGTACGTCTTTGACTTCAACTTCGGCAAGTACATACCGCTCATAAAATCCAGCGACTCCGCCCCGGTCAACTCATTCGCGCGCACCACCAGCCACACCGCCAACAACTCGCAGTGGGTATTCGACACTCAGAGTGCCGGGTGGGAGGTAACATGATCCAACCAAATTATCTCTTCAGTCCAATGATGATGACGAATGCCAATACCAGCGATGGATTGGCCCAACCGCAGCCGCGGAGGAGGACCACATATCCGGAAGCTACTCCGCCCAAGTCCCCGGGATGAACCTGCGCATCCTCTCGGTCAACACGCAGTTCTGGTACAAGCAAAAGTACGTCGTATGAATCTTTGGGTTATTTAGTGACTTGAGCTTGGCCCAGCTTCTGGCTGTACGACAGCGATGTTTTCCAGTGAGCCACCGGATGCCTCGGGATCATTTCAACCTCGTCGAACTGTACTTATGTAGACCCGACCCAAACGGGATCCTCGCGTTTATGGTGCAGGCGCTCCAAGCGGCGGAGGACGCTGGCGACAGAGTGTGGGTCATCGGGCACATCCCGCTCGGAAAGGAGGACACGCTCCAGGACCAAGTAATTCATTCCCTCAGTCAGTTATGCGACTCCTTCCTGAGCTCATGGATCCTACTCTTCAGTCGAACTACTACGACCAGATTCTCCAGCGCTACAAGAATACGATCGCGGGCCAGTTCTTTGGCCACAGCCATAAGGTACGATTTTATGTGGTCGTAGTTATTGGCATGCTGAGCTCCAAGCGCAGGATCAATTCGAGATCGCCTACTCGAATTATAGCGAGCAGACCGCAGAGAATGCTGTTAGCGTTGGCCTCATTGTGAGATTGTGTCCCCTGCTTCCTCCTAGCTTTTGATCAAGGCGAATCCTTCAGGGTCCAGCGCTGACCCCGACGTCTGGTAACCCTGCGTTCAAGGTCAGTCTCAATCGGGGAAAACATGGGGTTTATTACTTAACTCTTTGAAGGTGTATGAGATCGATCCAGATACGTTCGAAGTGATGGATTCCAGTGTCTTCTTCAGTTAGTATTAGTGCACCTCAACATCTTTTTCACGGAATACTGACCTGTCACAGCCAACATCTCGGATCCCACATTCCAAATCACCCGTGCGCCCGATCCATCATTCTTACCCTTTCCACCACAAAATTGAACGCCGCCCGGACAGCGACATGGGGGCTATACTACAGCGCGCGCCAGATCTACGGCCCGCTTGTCGGGCTCTCTCCGAACGCGCCGCTCTCGCCGGCGTTCTGGCACAACCTCACGGAAGTCTTCGCGGCCAATGACACCGCGTTCCAGATGTTCAACACGTTCATAAGCCGGGGGGGCGCGGTGACCGCGTGCACCGGGGACTGCGTCAACACGACCATTTGCGATATGCGGGCGTTCCGGTCCCAGGATAATTGTGTGAGTGAAACTCTAGCCTGCTCCGATTTTTATGAGTTTCCGAGTAGTGCTAAGGCTGACGGTTTGTGTAAATTTGAAGGACACGCCGACGCCGGCGTTCTCGCAGATTAGGAGACGAGACGGCGCAGGGGGAGCACTCCGCGATTCGGATGAATGTGAGGGTACAGGGCTTGCGCACATCCTTTCCCGTATGGTCTCGTCTCAATTCGTGTAACGGGTGCAATCACCCTTGAACTGCATAGTAGTATCTCACGGGGAAACGCTTTGACCGGTTGACAATCCATAATCCCGCGAACAGATATCTTATGTCCGTCGCGTCCATGCTTCTGACGGCACAATTCAGGTCGGTTCACTCCCAGCGTCGCTATTTCTGGTTTTCCGAGTTGACCGAGCTGTTGCGCTCGGCCCACAGTTCGATGATTAGCGCCGACCTATCTCCTTCCAAATTGCCACGCACGAAGATTTCACAGTTACTTACACCCGTCTCACGTTCGTGGCACCGTCGTACTCAGGCTTTGCTTGTCCAGGACCGCCAACGATGCTGCGCTCTCTGCTCGCTTATTTACTTCTCGCACCCGCTGGGCTCGTCGCGGCAGGATCATCGACAGATGTCATTCGTTTAGCTCTGCAAACTACAGTCGACTGCCCGTCCTGTCTCGGCCTCCTGACCTCTCTGAAGCCGGTCGCAGAGAGCGGAGACGACGCGCTCATAACGCAGCTCACCGGTCTTTGCATCGAACTCGGGGTACCTCCTTTCCTCATCATATCCCTCTAAGTAATTGCCGGCTCATGTGTCCCTGCGTACCCAGGCTGCGGACCCCGACGTCTGTGCCGGTGTGGTCGCGGGAGCGGGGCCCGTCCTGGGGCGGGATCTGCGCCAAATAAACACGACGGGGCCGACAGCGGAAGGTCTTTGCGACGCGTTGATGGGCGTGTGCTTTTCCAAGGTAGTCACTCCCTTCACCGTCCAGTTCCCCAAGGCCGCGCCAGCACATCCAAAGATCTTCAAATCCGGCGGCCGCACGCCCTTCCGCGTCGTCCACCTCAGCGATGTGCACATCGATCGCCAATATACGGTTGGTTTTCGCCTAGTGGGGGCTTGTGGCAGGTGTGCTTAAGATCGGGTTTCTCCGTATAGCCTGGATCGGACGCGAACTGTACAAAACCGCTTTGCTGCAGAGATTTCGCAAACTCGCCGGCGGTGCCGACTCTTCCGGCGGGCCCGAACGGAAATTCGCACTGCGACTCGCCGGTACCGTTGGCGAACTCGATGCTCGAGGCCATTGAACGACTGAATCCAAAATTCTCCATTTTCACCGGCGATGGCGAGCGGTCTCTCAATGAGTTGGAAAATCACTGAGGTTCAACAGTTGCGGAACGTCTTGTGTGGCTCGTGAATCAGTCGTGGGTTCAAATTCATTCATTCATTTTTCTATTGGAATATAAATTAACCACGATTCCGTAGAGACGTCTCCACGGATCTCGTCGACTTCAATGCAGAGATGGCTTCAAGGCTCAGTGCGCCAATATTCCCCTCGATCGGTAAGCCATAGGTTTCAGCTTGTTTGACGGAGTGGCCCTCGTTTATGTGGACCTTCAGGAAATCAGTGCGTCATCCTTGGTGCTTTTTTGTGTCGAGACTCGCTGTGAACACATCATCAGCGACACCGCTCCAGTAAACCTTTTCGCCCGCAGCACCTCCGACACGGCCAATAATTCCCAGTGGGTTTTCGATATTCAGAGTGCCGGGTGGGAGGTAAGTATCGTATGGAATCAACTCATTTTCAAACGATTCAAAACTGAACATGGCAGCGATGGATCAAACAAAGCGCTGCATCCCAGGTTGACCACGACTCTGGGAGCTACTCCGCGCTTGTGTCGGGAACCAACCTACGGATCATGGCAGTCAACACGCAATACTGGTACCAGCAGAAGTGAGCGTGAAGCTGGTGGCATCCATCATACACCTGATTTATCTCTGCTTTGCAGTTTCTGGCTGTACGACAGCGACGTCTTTCAGTACGTCTAGCGCCTAGAAGTTTCAAGCAAACTAATGTCGATTAGACCGGACCCGAATGGCATCATTGCTTTCATGGTCGACCAACTACAGGCTGCGGAAGACGCGGGCGAGAGAGTGTGGATCATTGGCCACATCCCGATCGGCGGAGGGGACTTGCTCGTCGACCAGGCGAGTTTCCGGTTCATTCCATCTTGACTCTTTCTTCTGATGCTTGAGACAGTCGAACTATTACGATCAGGTACTCCAGCGGTATAAGAATACCATTGCTGCCCAGTTCTTCGGGCACACGCACGGGGTGAGCGACCTCAGCTTATTCCATTCCACCTACTAATATCATGCTAGGACCAGTTCCAGATCGCTTACTCGAACTATAGCGATCAGACTGCACAGACTGCTGTCAGCGCTGCGTTGATTGTGAGCCCTATCGGGTCATCTATGACTGTCAGTTGACGAAAAGTACCAGGGGCCTGCGTTGACTCCGAATAGTATTATATTCCCTGTTTACTTTTTGGGGTGGATTGATGCTGACGCGATGGCCCAGGTGGAAATCCAGGTATGGTGCCCATAGGCTCTTGACTAGACCTACAATCTATAAACCCTTTTTTTCAGCTTTCAAAGTTTATGAGATCGATCCGGACACTTTCGAGGTCATGGACTCTAGTGTTTATTTCAGTACGTTTCTGATCCGTTAGCCTCTATCCATATTCACACTCCTTAGCAAACGCCTCCGATACCCAGTTCCAAATCAACCGTAGGCCCGGATATGTTGCGATTTTATTTCCAGCTGACAGCCAATTTGTGAAGCACAATGGAATCTCTTTTACAGCGCCCGGGAGACTTACGGGCCGCTCGTGGGGCTTTCTCCTTCTGCGCCACTTACGCCGGCGTTTTGGCATAATCTGACCGAGGTGTTTGAGACGAACGATACCGTGTTTCAGATGTACAACACGTTCATAAGCAGGGGCGGGGCTGTGAGCGAATGCGATGCCGCCTGCAAGAATGTCACCATCTGCGATCTACGCGCGTTCCGAGCGGAGAATAACTGTGTATGTTACGGTCTAAACTGTGCCCAAGAACTTGGGGAACTGATTCATATTTTGTAGGACACTCCGACGCCCGGTTTATCTCTTCGAAGGAGAGGCGGAGGTGCATCGAAGCATTCTGAGGCCTGTGAAGGCACAGGGATCTCCCGGATTTTCACTAGCATGGTCTCGGCCTTGGAGTATTGATCTTGTCCTACATGTAGGACCGTGTGATAATCAGGATCAAAATGAACGTTGTTCAACTTGTGCGACAGGAAGAATTTTGACAACATCTCTCGTCTCGGAAATTTCCGCACCTCGATGTTGAGTTATACCCCGACTTAAGCAGCGAGGATTTCAGCCAGAAAAAGTGGTAGGTTGATTCTTCTGGAACTTACTTACATAATACGTGGACGCTCAATTACCAAAAATGGACACTAGAGTTGTCAGTTAAAGTATAAAAGCGAAGGTCCGGGTCACGCCACAGTGACACTCCCTCTTTCATACTATAACCATGGTTCTCAAACTATATGGCTCCGCTCTCTCCACCTGCACTCGTCGCGTCGGCATGGTACTTGTCGAGAAGAAGGTCCCGTTCGAGTTTGTCGGGATCGATATAGGCAAGCGCGAGCACAAATCAGATGGTTTCGTCGTGAACCAGCCTTTTGGACAGGTCCCGTATATCGTGCGTGCACCGATTCTCTTGTGGCAGCTTGAGGTTGATCGTATTTAGGATGATGACGGGTTCATCCTGTACGAGAGCCGCGCCATCTGCCGCTACATCGTCGACAAGTATCCCGACCACGGTCCAAGTCTCGTACCCACCGACGTCAAGGGGAAAGCCCTCTTCGAACAGGCTGCGTCTATCGAATACTCCAATTTCGATCCCTTCTGCTCCAAGGCCGTCATCGAGATGGTTTTCAAGCCGTGCGATTTTTCCGCTGAATTCTTCGAGTTTCCATTGACTTCTATGCCCGATTACAGGATGCGGGGTGTAGCATCGGATAAGGCCGCCTTTGATGCGGCGATTGCGGGCCTCTCCGCTAAGCTTGATGCCTATGAGGTCATTCTCGGAAAGCAGAAATATCTTGCCGGAAATGTCAGTTCTTCTACAATGTTCTTCAACCGTTCTCATCATCAGTCGCAGGAAATTACACTTGCCGATCTGTTCCACATCCCCTACGGCAGCATGCTGATTCGGGCTGGAAGCGACCTCATGACTACCAAAGGCCCGAATGTCGCAAGGTAATATTTGCTCTCTGATCGGCAATCGTTCGTTGATTCTGTTATTTCCAGGTGGTTCAATGAGCTTTCTGAGCGCCCTTCCTGGGTGATGGTTAAGGATGGCGTAAAGAGCACTTCGTCGTACTAGTCGCAGTTTTTTAGGTGTTATTAGGGCACGTTGAAAGTTGAAAGTAAACGGAATGTGCATCGTTTGAAAACACGGCGTCGGATGAGTAGTGTGTCAATTTTATGATCCTTTATGCAACCCCAATCTCTCAAATTCCCGCCAGGTCGTGAAACATCCGGGCGCTTCTTGCGGATCTCTATCTGGGTGTTCACGCGCTCATTGACACGCCTCTTAGACGTAATCGCGCCAACCGTTGTGTTCCTATTTCGGCGTTTGGGCCTGCAGACTACGTTAGGACGTGAATATAGGATCTTCGTGTTCCTAGTGGTTGAACTTCATACTCGTTTGTGAGACTATTATTTTCGACCCCCCGATACGCAAACCATCATTCGGCATTTTTATTCCGCGGTTTGCTTCCTAGCAACTATGTAACAGCACTTCACACTGTCCAGCTATTCATGGCTCTACCCTTCCATTTCCTCTTCAAGATAAGAGCTGTTGTTCGAATTGGGTCTAATGAATCAAAACAGCAACACTTTCTAGCGCTCGAGGCTGTGCTTCATCTTTGCACAACGGAAAACAAGAGACTTCCTTGTACACTAATTTCGTCCGTATCACCAGCATAGCCATAGATAACGGAACTGGTTTCTATGCTGCCAAGTGCACCTTTTATTGTTGAAGACCACAATGCGATCGCCTGGCAACGTAGCAATGTACAAGGACGGCGCTCAAACGGCGCTAGGATTCCAAGTTTGGAAGGTATTTGTTACAGCGCGAGACAAAAGAGCTTGAAGGCTACATAAAGGGCGGACGCTTCGCCAGGAAAACCAGAACCAATCGCCAGATGGGCACCCTCAGTGTTGGTGGGCCGAGTCAACCAATTTTAATTGTTCTTAACCTCATTAATTTTGCGTGCTAGCCAGACCCTTCTATTCAAGTGCCGTCATGTCGGATCGCAACACCGATTTGCAGCTAATTTCTCGTCGTGCGTATCCAGCCGAACACTGGCTCTCGCGTTCTGACGGTCTTCTCAGCCGAACGTTTGTTTCATAAGACTCATGTGAGTCGTTACTTCTATCCGGGCTGCGCATTGAACTAAATTTGGCTTCCCGTTGTTCACCTTTCTTTTTCTAGGGTAGATCCGAATCATTACCGCTCCTTAACTACCGTCCGTCAACGGACGATAAAGAGAACATGGGAAAGCGTGGACACGCCGTTAACAACCCCGGAGTTTCACCCACCATAAAAGCAACACAAGAGGATCCACTTGTGGCTGAAAATGATGTTCGGCCACCGATGGCACCCCTGATTATGTTTCCCACCACAGAACGTCCCGAGGAATACAAGTACTTTCAATTTGTGTTATCGCCACGGTAGGGCCAGCTCATTTGGACATCTAGGTTGCAACATTATACTCACCCGGTGCGCGCTGGGGACCTCCAGTTACTACAAAAAAACCTACCAACCGGCGGATGTTTAATTACTGTGCACGAACCCTCGGACGCCGCCTCTTGGATCGAGTGCAACTACAACCACCCCTTGCTTCACCAACTCCATGAACGAGGAATCAGTGGCCCATTTCCGATGATGCTCTCACCGTACACCCAGTGCCTTGCCGTGTTCGGAGCTTTCGATGATCCCCGAATTATGCAATGTGCCGAGGGTCTAGCCAAACTTTCCAAGTTCGCGGTAATCCTTCGTCCCCGCGCAGATGATCCAGTCCCTCGATTTTCGTATGTGACTACGATATCATGCTTGACCTTTGTTGATGGTGGAAATCATTCTACAGACTGTCGAAATTCACGGATCAGCCTATCGATTCAGACAAAGTGAGATCCTTTTCCGATGGTGGCGGAAGCTCTCAGGGCACAAGTTCAACCCTTGGATCCGGCGGAAATTCAGAAAATGAAGGTGAAAATCTTGACCATGGTGATCAAGGTGGTTCAAATGGGGAGGGAAACCGTGACGGAAAAGAATTCTCCTCGCAGGGAAATGGAGGCAACGGCGACGAAGATAAGGGGAATGGAGAACCGCCGGTGAATCACGACGGCAAAAAACGACGAAAACAATGGGAACGACTGACGCACAGCATACTCGCCGCTTGTAAATTGAAGGTTGACGAGAACAACACATATGATTTCAGTGTCAAGAGTACATTTCGGGTATGTTCTCTCTCCAATTGAAGCCGATGTAGACCTTGACTCCTGTGATAGTTCGCAGCGGCTCTCCCTCTGGAAGATGATGATCTACTGGACATGAACGCCATATTTCAGTCACTTAAGCAGGGCCATATCCAGGCTTTCACCAACCTAGAAGTTGGCACAAATAATGCTCAATTATTAATAGTGGATGCAGCATACGCCTCTTTGGGTTTCGAAGGACACAGGCGACGTTCCTTGCACAGCTGCGAATAGTATGTTTCATTTATGTTGCCGTATCGTCGCCCACTCCACTCATGATTCATCTTCAGCCTTACGGGTGGTAATGACCCGGCAAAACAAATATACACCCAAGCAACTCAAGAGCAGTTCGATACTTCCAAGGGCATAACGGCAGGATATGTGAAATTAGAAGCTAGTTTCCAACACCGAAGGACTCATAGCAGCGGAATCGAGGCTACAGGAGACAAAGTTCGAGAAAGCTCGAATGTGGGGGATATGAACTAACATTTCATCAACAGTTTGCCCCCGACTGGATTGTTCGCCAGCAACTTGGCAATCGGTTCAACGAAGAGAAGAAATCATATATATCCATTGCCACCTCATACGAGCCGCACGCTTCTCCATTCGATGACGTTCCCAAGCCATTGAACGTGAATGTTGGACTGTCACTAGCATTGACGGACCCGGTGAGTGGAAAAAATCAACTACAAAGCTGCCAGCTAATAGAATGTCAGGAGAATCGAGAAGAAGTTCAAATTTCTTTCGTAAACCGAACTCAAATCCATATCTGGGTTTCTCAACTTGGCTCCAAATCTGTCGCTCGCGGGGCCATTTTTATCCTTTCTGTGAGTCAAATTAAACCGGGGCGACAACTGTCAAACTCCAAGCAACAGAATTATCTACCCAATATCCGTACTGAACGTACACTGATGATCACGGAGGACGAAGTCCATGTTGACATCTCTGCAACCGGAGGCTCGAATACAAAGGCGGGAGACTCACTCAGTGGTGAAGACAAGCAACAGGACGGTGAGGGCTTTACTCTCAACCAAATATGTACTGACAGAAAGACTACAGATCTCCCAGTAACAGCGGTTCCTGAAATTTTGGATTTCTCTGTCGCTGGGATCCAGAAATCATCGACCAATGGAAAACTGCGTAAAACAGCGCCCTCGACGACTTCAGCTCCCATACAGTTACGGCCATTCGTGACAAGAGGCTGGGATGAAGAAAACAACTGTTGGCTGTCTCCAGTCTGGCCCGACCTCGATGAAGGATTCAAAGCAGTCGATGCCTTCAGACCCGGTCGTGAACATCCAAAGCGGAAGCGATGTTGGAAGTTGGAGCGATAGGGTAAAGCTTATGAAGAACCATGTTAAGAGAATTTCTGTATCGATTTTTTTGTGTGTCTGAGAACAAATAAATGATTTGTTTGGATCGTTACCGTTCAACCAGTTCCGATTCGAACATCTCCGAATTGACCGTGGTCTATCACGTGAACATCCCAGAAGCCGAATTTGGGCCGAACGCCGATAAGACCGACGTCCCGTTTTCGACAATTATTCGGATTGACGCTTTCTCAAGACTTTTCTAACCAGTTCAGCTTAGGTGAAGAAGGCTTTGATCACTCGATTCTTAGTTTTTATTGCCGAAAGACGGCGAAGAGAAACTTCCAGAAAGGCCTGCTGAAGAGGGCGTCCGAAAGGACCGTCACGGACGAGCGAACGAGATCGATACAATTTGAGCTGGGTTTATGTGTGCGCGATGTAATATACAGTGGGTTGTTGGGTAGGAAAGCAATAATAAAAGCATCTAAATTAGTTTCCGTCTGATGTAGGTAAGCTGACTGGGTCCGCTTCGCGCTCAACAAGGGGGAGCGTTTCCTTCCATTGTTCCGCCACCGGTGTACCGCGGAACACCTCATGCAGCACCTCGCGCACGTCCTCAACATACACGAAGCGAATACCGTCCTTGACGCTGTCGGGCACGTTCTCCTCTATGTCGGCGCGGTTGGCGCCCGGTGCGATGATCGTGGTGATGCCCGCCCGGTGCGCCGCAAGTATTTTCTCCTTCAGCCCACCGACAGGGAGCACCTGCCCGACGAGCGAGATCTCACCGGTCATCGCTGCAAACAGTGCGTAAGGAGCGAGATCCCAAGGAGAACGTGTCAGGGCTCACCGATGTCGGGGTTAATTTTGGTCTTGGTGAAGAGCGACACGAACGCCGACACGATGGCCGTCCCCGCGCTCGGGCCCTCCTTGCCGATGCTACCCTCTGGCATGTGCACGTGGATGTCCCGCGAGTCGAGGAACGACTCCCCAGACGCGGTCGTGATCCCGAGCTCGTGCGCGTGGCTCTTGACCCAGCTCAAGCTGATGTGCGCGCTCTCGCGGATAACCTCGCCGAGCTTCCCCGTGAGCTGGAGCCCGCCCTTGCCCGGCATGCTCTGCGATGTCTGGTCAGCGCGTTATTGAGAGAAGGAAGGAAAAGGTACGCACGATGGCCTCGACCGGCATAACTGCGCCCGAGCCGTTCCCGAGATAGCCCAGGCCGGTGCTAACGCCCGGCGGCGGCGCGTGCACGTACATCCGATCCTTCTGGTACACCGGCGGGCCGACATAGTCCTTCAAGTTCTCGGGTGTGATACGTACATGGACCGAGTCAGGGATCGGCAGGGGCTTGCGCTCCTGCGTTGTGACAGGTTTACGCTCCGCATCGTCCTCGGGAGCAGAGGCAGTCTCGGGGGCGGGTGTCGGCGCGGGCTCGTTGCTCGCGGGCTCTTGCGACTCGACGGTCGTGACGGGCTCCGCGGCGGCGACAGGTTCCGGGAACACGTCCTCTCCGAGATCCTGCACGAGGCGCAGCGCCGCCTTGCGGTAGATCTGGCCGCGCATTAAAGTCAGTACGCCAGGATCGTTTTCAGGCTACGCGTCGCACCTTCTCGATGTGCTTCTTAAGGTTCCGCACACCGCTCTCACGGCAGTAGTACTTGATGAGCACGTCCACCGCGCGCGCGTCGAGCACCACGTCTGCGTCTTTGAGCCCCGAAGCATCCTTGGCCTGCGGGCCCAGATAGCGGCTGGCGATCTGCGCCTTCTCCTCCGACACGTAGCCGCTGACCTCGAGCACCTCCATGCGGTCGAGCAGCGGCGCTGGGATCGTGTCGAGATTGTTCGCCGTGCACACGAATAGCACGCGCGAGAGGTCAACAGGGACGTCCATGCTACCGACGGGTCATGGGTCAGCGTCGAGATGAGGGGAATTCAGGCGGGGGACGCACTAGTGGTCGAGGAAGGCGTTGTTCTGTTCCGGGTCGAGCATCTCTAGCAGAGCGCTCGCGGGGTCCCCATTAATTCCACGCCCGATCTTATCCACCTCATCGATGAGGACAAGCGGGTTCTCCGTCCCCACGCGCTTGAGTGCCTGGATGATCTTGCCCGGTAGCGCCCTAGGAGGAGATTATCAGCACCTGCCATGCAGGAGGGACACGAGAAAGTACGTACCCGACATAAGTACGCCGATGACCCTTGATCTCCGCGACGTCGGTCAGCCCACCGACAGAAAAGCGGAAGAACTGGCGGTTGAGCGCGCGCGCGATCGACTTGCCGATAGAGGTCTTGCCGACACCGGGTGGGCCGACAAGGCACACAATCTTGCCCTGTACCGTCCCGCGCAGCTTGCCGACGGCGAGGAATTCGAGGATGCGGTCCTTGACGTCCTTGAGCCCGTAGTGGTCCTCGTCCAGCACGGTCTGTGCGTGGCCAATCGAGAAGTTCTCGGGCGAGTGCTGCCCCCAGGGTATCTACAGCCGGGGGTCAGCCAAGGATGCGGAGGAAGGAGTGGCACATACCTGCGTGAGCCACTCGAGGTAATTACGAGTCACGTTCGCCTCGGACGCGGCGGGCTCGAGCCCCGCGAGTTTGCTCAGCTCCTCATCAAACACCTTCCGGACGGGCTCGGGCATGCGCAGCGCTGCCGCCCGCTCGCGGAACTTGTCGAGTAAGCGGTCCTTCCCGTCCGACTCCATGCCGAGCTCCTTCTTGATGCCCTTGAGCTGCTCCATGAGGTAGTACTCGCGCTGGCGCTTGGCGATCTTGCTGTCCACGTCGCGCGCGAGCTTGCTCTGCAGCTGCGCGTTAATGAGCTCCTTCTTGAGCACCAACAGTGCCTTGCGCAGGCGATCCGTGACCTCCAGGCTCTCAAGCACGTCCTGCAGCTCGCGCACCTCCCCTGTCGAGACGGCCGCCGCAAAGTCGGCGAGCTTGTCCGGCTCGTCGAAGATGCTGGAGGTGAGCTGGTTCATGGTGAAGTTGGTGATTTGGTCGCGGAACATGGGATTGAGCTGTGCTATGTCCTTGAAGACAGAGATGATTTCTGACATGAACGCGCGGACATATTGGTCGTCCTTGTCGAAGGGGAGCGTCGCGAGGTTCTCGACAGCGACAATGGAGATTGGGTGATTATGCAGGAAAGAGGTCTGGACGGGGCCTGCGGGAGCTGGATCAATTGTGCGAAAAAAGAAACACATAGGACTGGCTTACCCGTTGGTGGGGGCTTGTGCTCCACAACTGGGACTGGCTCGGGAGATGGCGGCGGGGTGACCGTCTGCGGCTGTTCCGGAGACACACTCTCGGCCTTCACCACACCAGCCTTCAGCAGTTCCGTGATCATAATGCGGCGGTGGGGATACAACACAGCGGTGAGACCCTCCTCCGCCTCGTCCTCGCCTCGTCCGGTAGCAGTAAAGACGCTCGTGATCTGAGCAAAGACGCCGACCGGATGCACCGAGTTTATGTCGGTGATCACATCGCTGTCCGTGTTCTCATCCTTGAGCAAGAATGCACCAAGATACGGCTGCCCCCGTTTCATCATGTCCTTGATGGCCGCGACGACTTCGGGATTGCGCACGACCACTGCCTTGTAAAATCCAGGGAAAAGCGGCCGGCGGGCGATGGGGAGAGCAAGAACCTGCGGATAGACTTCAGGCACCGATTGCTTGGCAATAGTGCCTTGAGTCGCTGCCGGTGGCGGTGGGTCTTTTGGCGGTGGGGGCGCATCCGAGCCGTCACCACCAGACGATGCCGGGGGTGCTGAATCGGAAGATGATGCGGATGATGAAGAGCCTGAAGCTGAATCCCCAGGTGAATCGTCCTCTGGCGCCTCTAACCGCACATCCTCCGGGTTCGTTGGGACCTCCGGCTCCTCAGCGCCGCCTTTGGGATTAATCCAGCGCGGATAACGCACCAAACGCGTTGGTTGCGCAAGAGTGGGCCTAGAGACGGAGAAATGACGAGAATCAAGGGTAACGCGGCTTGTGCTCGCCACAGGTCGCCACAGAGGAGAAAGCGGGGCTCTTGCTTTCGCTGCCGCCGCCTTTCGTAGACCCAGGCCCAACCGATTCATCGACGAAAGGCGCAAATTTTACCGCAGATTTGGATGGGGGGTTCTGTTTTTCCTCCTTGTTTCCTGCCGACGGATCCTTCAGTGAGTCGGAGGAGGAGGACGCGCAAATTTTGTGACCAAGCGCAAAGCTGACGTACTGCCTTACAAAGATTCCTTTTTGAGCCTCGGCTTTTGTAATGCGCGTCGCGGCGGTCGCGCGGCCTTCTGAAAACGCAAGATGAGAAACATGTTCTCGAAACAAGGAACTGGAATTAAAATTGATATTTCACTGCGATGTGCGCCGTCCAATTTGCCAAATTGCGGTTGAGTTCAACTTTTCAACTTGGGGCATTTGGGCACAATTCAAGCACAATTGGACGAGGAATATTTCAAACTTCGCATAGTTGGGATTCAAAATATAGGTGTACATTTTGTATGAAGGGTAATCTCCGAGATTTCTTCGGCGGAAAGAGATACACAAGTCTTACAGGAGAAAAAAGTCATAGCGGTGGAGGAGACCAAATAAAATGAGGTGCATTGATTCCTGGACGTCCCCGCTTTCACCACGGCCCGTAAAGCATTCGCGTTTGGTCGATATCCCACATCCGTGCCATCGAATCCCATTGATCATGCGGCTGCCTGGCCTCTGCCACCGAGTACGTAGAACTGGGGGCACGGGATTGAGCGGTGTAGTCCAAACGGATCTCGAGCCCATTGGCGATGCTCTGCTGGAGGGAGGGAATAATGTCGACCTGCTGCGCACGAAGAAAATGTACATTGACTTGCGATAGGCGCGCAGAACAATCCATGTTCGGGTCTGTCCGCGTTTGAACAAACGCAAGCAGCGCATCATCCGAGAGTGCGCGGGATTGGAGGAGTGTAAGCTGCTGAAGACGAGGGCATATAGTTGAATCCAGGAGAGAAAGCAGGCGATCATCTGGGGTGTGAGGTGTCCATGATCCAGGCGGCGGCGGCGACACTGGTTCGGCAGCGAGCGCTAACTCCCGGAGTGTCGGTGCTTTTTGGAGCATTTCGATAAGGGTCCCCACCGAGATGTCGAATACGCGCAGCCTGAGGTGCTCTAGGCCATCAGATAAGGAAATTAAGCTCAAAAGAGGGGAAGGGCTGTCAAAGGGGCCCTGAAATTCCAAGATGCGCAACTTGGGTGCAGACAACTGTTGTAAAAAACCGACATTGCCACTACCACCGGCATTAGTGAGGGAAAGTCGCCACAAATGTGCCATATGACATGGTTGTGCATGTGTCTGCCCGTATGCTTGATTTTGGCCGATGGTAAGATTCAACGTTTCGAGGTTAGTGCAGTGGCGCAGCATTGCAAGCGTTTCGCCGATATAGTGTATGGATAGACGTGCTAATGCGTCCCAGTTGATGGGACTTGTACGAGCTCCATCCAAGAATCGCAAGCAAACCGCTCGAAGGCTCGGCGTGCCTAGAAACAACATGGATTTCCAGTCTGTTTCGCCGCTGTCCATATTCATGGTTTCCATCGCAACAAATGAGAGTTTTGGAACATCGTTGATTGACAGAGCTGCGAGCGGTGTAAGATACGAATCATCGAAGGTGCTGAACCAGATGGATCTCCAGCGCGTACAGAATTGGACGAGGGTTTGTATAAGTATGAAGGATGCAGACCGGTCGGCTTCCTTGGAGGTAGAAATCTCCTCATCTGAGACACCGAATGGACGTGGTCCGATGAAAGATATTGACACGGGAAGAGACCTGGAACGAGATAGCCAGGTTTCGACTGCGCCATTGATTTGATGCAGCTTGGGAATGTAAAACTGCAGGGAGCTGGCCGCCGGGATGACAATATGTAGGGTGGTCCATAGACGGGGTGTCGAAAGAGCTAGATTCCTCCAACTCTGGGAGATGTGACTGAGCAACAGAGGAGCCTCCTCTTCGCTCATGATAGCATTTCGGTCGGAAGGGAGTGCCGCTACGAATATCTCCCGCACGACGTCGTCCGGGAGGCGACGTGCAGGAGATACCAGTGCGAGATGAGAATCGATGAAGTGGTTCAGATGGTCGCGCTTTTTAGCAAGCTCTTCAAGCAAGGACTGTAGGCGTTCAATTTCCTGCGTGAGGTGGGCGGCTTCCATCCGTGGGCCGGCCAGGAAATCGAAGATACGCTGGCATTCCGAATCAGAGGGGACGGAATTGGTGTAAAGTATATCGGCGAAAGGCGACGCGTCCATCTGCGTGCCAGTTTTCAGTCCAGGAGGTGTGTACAGTACAGCTATATCACACGTACAATCCGTCAACTCTTTCAAATAACAATAAGCATTGATTCGGGGGCTCCGACGGAGTCCAAGGGAATCCAAGGCAGGAACACGAGCAGGCTCCCGGATATCAAGCGCACATCTGAATTCGATGTGGTGGCGACTGACAAATCCAAATGCGGCAGGGCGGCCACCCACGCTGTCTTACAAAGATTCCTTTTCTAAATTTCTTGTTTCGCAAGTCGCAACGCTCGGCCTTCTGAAAACGCAAAATAAGGGAATGTAGGAAGAAACAAGGTCTCGAAACAAGGAATAGAAGTTAATTGATATACCAGCAGGCTGTGCGCCGTCTAATTTGCCAAATTGCGGTTGAAGTCAGCTTTTCAACTGGGGACATTTGGGCACAATTCAAGCGCACTTGGACCAGGAATATTTTCAAACTTCACATTGTTGGGATTCAGAAAGTAGGCATACACTTTGTATGAAGGGTTATTTCCGAGATTCTTTCGGCAGAAAGAGATACACAAGTCTTACAGGAGAAAAAAGTCATAGCGGTGGAGGAGACCAAATAAAATGAGGCGCATCAATTCCTAGACATCCTCGCTTTCACCTGTCGTAAAACATTCGCAGTTGGTCCATATCCCACCGCCGTGCCATCGAATCCCATTGGTCATGTGGCTGCCTGTCCTCTGCCACCGAGTACGTAGGACTGGCGGCACGGGATTGAGCGGTGTAGTCCAAACGGATCTCGAGCCCATTGGCAATGCTCTGCTGGAGGGAGGGAATAATGTCGACCTGCCGTGCACGAAGAAATTGTACATTGACTCGCGAAAGGCGCGCACAACGATCTAGGCTCGGGTCTGTCCGTGTTTGAACAAACCTAAGCAGCGCATCATCCGAGAGTGCGTTGAATTGAAGGAGTGTAAGCTGCTGGAGACGAGGGCATAGAGTTGAATCCAGGAGAGAAAGCAGGCGATCATCTGGGGTGGGTACCCAGGCAAAATAGGGCGGCGGCGGCGGCGGTAACACTGGTTCGGCAGCGAGCGCTAACTCCCGGAGTGCCGGTGCTTTTTGGAGCATTTCGATAAGAGAGTCCACCGTGATGTTAAGTACGCACAGCCTGAGGTGTTCTAGGCCATCGGATGAGGAAATTAAGGTCAAAAGGGGGGACGGGTAATCATCAAAGAGACCATGAAACTCCAGAATGCGCAAGTCGGGCGCAGACAACCGTTGTAAAAAATCGGTGATATTACCACCGGAATTAATGAGGGAAAGTCGCCACAAATGTGCCATATGACATGGTTGTGCAGGTGTCTGCCCATGTGCTTGATCTTGGCCGATGGTAAGATTTAATGTTTCGAGGTTAGTGCAGTGGCGCAACATTGCAAGCGTCTCGTCAAAGGAAAGTGCCATATACTGCATGGATAGATGTCCTAATGCGTCCCAGTTAATGGGAATTGTATGAGCTCCGTCCAAGAATCGCATGTAAACCGCTCGAAGGCTCGGCGTGCCTAGAAACGACACGGAATTCCAGTTTGTTTCTCTGCTGTCCATGTTCATTTCCATCGCAACAGATGAGAGTTTTGGAACATCGCCGATTGACAGAGCTGCGAGCGGTGTTAGATCCGAATCATGAGACAGCCTGAACCGGATGGATCTCCAGCGGGTACAAAATTGGATGAGGGTTTGTATAAGCGTGAAGGATGCAGACCGGGTGGCTTCCGCGAGGGCAGAAATCTCCTCCTCTGAGGCAACTTGGGAAAGGTATGGATGTGGTGCCGCTGGTGCGATGAAAGAAATTGACACGGGCAAAGTCCCGGAACGAGACAGCCAGGCTACGACTGCCCCATTGATTTGATGCTGCTTGGGAATGTAAGACTGCAGTGAGCTGACCGGCGGGGTGACAATATGTAGGGTGGACCATAGACGGGGTGTCGAAAGAGCTATATTCCTCCAACCCTGGGAGATGTGACTGAGCAACAGAGGAGCCTCCTCTTCGCTCATGATAGCATTTCGATCGGATGGGAGCGTCGCTACGAATATCTCTCGCACGACATCGTCCGGGAGTCGACGAACAGGAGATACTAATGCCAGATGGGCATCGATGAAGGCGTTCAATTGGTCGCGTTTTGTAGTAAGTTCGTCAAGCAAAGACTGTACGCGGACAACTTCTTGTGCGAGAACGGCGGCTTCCTTCTGTGGCCCAACCAGTAGATCGTGGATCCGCTGGCATTCGGCATCGGAAGGAACGGCATTGGTGTAAAGGATATCGTCGAAAGGTGACGGCTGCATTGTCGACTATGTTGTTGTGAGCGACATAGTAAAATCTAGACACGAACTGGCGCTACCTTTCCGATTCACTGGCTTCAAGTTTCTTGCCAATCGATCCCGCCCCAGTCGTGTCAAGGGGACAGGGGGTCAGTAAGGGATTCGAATGTCTGAGTTTTAATCCAAATCTCCTTCTCGACTCTGAGTGTCGCAAGTCGCGACGTGGCGTTAGGTGGTGGAAAGTGTTATCAGAACCGTTTGCGGGCCGAACTCCCGGTTCAGTCATATCGACTTGCTTACATCATGACCCACGGATGTTTCGAACCTGTAATGCATACATACCCGAAATCGAGCGAAACTCCGCAAGAATTCACCACCAAAATCCAGACTAATTATCTCCACCAATTTATCCCATAGCGCCACGCGGTTTTCCACGTTCTGCGCCCAGGCGCCAGGACTCTTGGGGCCCATCTGATTACTATGGTTAAAGTATTTCCAAAAAGCAAGTGACTTCTCCGCGGTATCGGGGGACGTCAGAATCTGGTTCCATCTTGGGTTCCACCCACATCGCATCACAGGCTCGGTACCAGGACCGTTGTGCGAACTTCAAAGTGGGAGAGGGAGGTTCTCATGTAAACGGAAACGTTCGCGTGGAGCTTCATTCCCGATCAAACGGCGCGCCTGAGGAGACTAGAACTTGCTTAGACTAGACTGCTCTCCAGAGAAGAGACTTTTTGAGGGCAACGTATGGAAATATTTCGGGATCTTGGGGCGGCAGAGGGGATACCTGGCCACAGGTTTAAATACTGGTATTGTAGATATCTGAGGTTGAATTCCTGTCGCGCACATTTCAGACACGAGAACCGAGGAAGGCACGCAGATGCATACCTCGTTGATAGAATCCAACACAACACTGCTCCATTTCATCTGGGTCAGAAACAGACAAGTCGTGTAGCTGCCCGAGTCTTCCATGAGAGGAAAGATCATCCAGGCTTTGCCCTTGGCTTCAAATCGATATAACGGTGGCGTTTGGGGCGAGGCCTTTGTCCGTTGTAATGAGGTAGGCGAGAGCAAATCGAGAAACGCCTTGCACGGCAAACGCATGGTCATAGCTGGGGGAAACAAATGAAAATACAAGTTGAGATAGTGAAGTCGGGTTTTCCGCTCACTCATCCGCACTGGTGTCAATGGTTCCCGTGGAGACACCATTCTGGAACATAACCTGCGAGACGGGCTTTGATGCCACAATTTGGAAAACGACATACAAGTACAAGGCAATCAATCAACTTTTTGTCCCTGCTTGCTGGAGAGCCGTCGCTGCAGCTCGCATTTGTTTCCTATAACTGTCGAGAAAGAGTCTGTGAGTCCATGCAAAACGAACCGTGAAAGAGTCGAATACTCACGACAGATCTCCTTCAACAAACTCGACATCAATCTTGCTGGCGCTGGGCACAAGTCTTCGAGCACCCCTGCCCCGCTCATCTCCTTCCGTCCGAAGACAATCACCCGACTACAGCCAATTGTTGCAAGGAGGCGAATACACGATCCGACTACATGCATTATTACCAAGGTCTTACGAGCTCCTCGTTCGCAGTCCATCGCCGCGACAGCTGATCCCGCCAGTTGTATGGTTCGTTATCATCCGCGACTAAGTAGGAAGGATAAGGAGATGGGGGAGGGACGTAATATAATTCGATTACAAGGCCGTTGGAGATGCTCGGGCGAAGGGACGGGATGATGTCGACCTGCCTGAGGCGCATGAATTCGACGCGGACGCATGAAAGGCGAGCGATGTCGTCCAGGCGTGGGTCTGCCCGGGCTAGAATGAGCGCAAGGAGTGCTTCATCGGATAGGGCCTTGAAGTGCAAAAGAACTAGGCTGCGGAGGTGAGGGCATAAAACGGGGGTAGAGTCCTCGCCACGTGACGGCGTCAGTAAAGGAATGAAACGATCATCCCGAAGTTGAGTCCAGGGTTGAGCGGTTCCCGCAGGAGCCGGAAATGTCGGTTCCGAAGGCACAACTCCTTGAGTGCCGGTGCTGCCCGGAGGATATCGATTAGAGCATCTGTGGATAAATTCGGTACGCTCAGGCGAAGTTGTTCAAGCCCAGTCGATGACGACACCATCGGCACAAATGGTAGGGTTGTAACCTGGAAATTGTAATCGCCACGGTACTGCAGGACACGCAGGTCGGGTAGAATCAAATGCCGGAAAAAATCAGATCTGTCCCCAGGTCCATAGCGGACGTCGATCACGGAAAGTTGCCATATATGTGCCATATAACACGATGGCGCTTGCGTGTGGGACTCAGCCTCATCGACATCCAAAGTAAGGACACAGCTTTCGAGTTGAGAACACCGCTGTAAAATCGACAGCATATTGCGCGTCGAAAAAGCTTGGCCCGTATACTGGTCAGAATGAAGAGCCAGATGACGCAGTCCCTCCCAGCAAATCAAGTTTTGCTGAGAGTGAGCCAGAGGTCGAAGGGAAGCGGCCGTAAGACTCGGTGTTTTTAAAAACGCAAAGAGCCCGTCCTCATCATGCCAGCCATCGAGGACTACAGAATGCAGGATCGGGACATCGACTGGCGACAGAACTGCTAGCGATTGAAAACAGATGTTTCCAGTAGTCTTTATGCGTATGTAATCCCAACGAGAGGAGAACTGGATGAGGCTCCTCATAATCGTATCAGATGCCGACCGATTGCCGATCTCTTCCACAGTGGTGCTGGGCCAAATGGATGCAGGTCGTCCGACAATGGAGATTGCGAGGGGCAGAGATCCCGAGCGAGATAACCAGCTTTTCACTGCATTATTGATTTGGTGCAGCTTGGGGTGGCTACCGCAGCGAGCGTGGTCTAAGTTGAAGGACGGGATGATAATATGAAGAGATGTCCATAGACGGGGTGTGGAAAGGGCGAGATTCCTCCAACGCTGGGAGATGTGGCAAAGGAGTAAGGGAGCCTCCGATCCGCTCATGATGGCGTTTCGGTCGGACGGGAGCGCCGCTACGAATATCTCCCGCACGACGTCGTCCGGGAGGCGACGTGCAGGAGATACCAATGCGAGATGAGAATCGATGAAGTGGTTCAGATGGTCGCGCTGTTTAGCAAGCTCTTCAAGCAGGGACTGTAGGCGGTTAATTTCCTGTGTGAGGTCGGCGGCTTCCACCCGTGGGCCGGCCAAGAGATCGAAGATACCCTTGCATTCCGAATCAGAGGGGACGGAATTGGTGTAAAGTATATGGGCGAAAGGCGACGCGTCCATCTGCGTGCCAGTTTTCAGTCCAGGAGGTGTGTACAGTACAGCTATATCGCACGTACAATCCGTCAACTCTTTCAAATAACAACAAGCAGTGGTTCGGGGGCTCCGACGGAGTCCGAGGGAGTCCAAGGCAGGAACACGAGCACGGGCTCCCGGATTTCAAGCGCGATCTGAATTCGATGTGGTGGCGACTGACAAGTCCAAATGCGGCAGCAGGCGGCCACCCACGCTGTCTTACAAAGATTCCTTTTCTAATTTTCTTGCTTCGCAATGCTCGGCCTTCTGAAAACGCAAAAATAAGGAAATGTAGGAGGAAATCAGGTCTCGGAACAAGGAACGGAAGTTAATTGATATACCAGCAAGCTGTGCGCCGTCTAATTTACCAAATTTCGGTTGAAGTCAACTTCTTGGGACATTTTGGCACAATTCAAGCACAGTTGGGCCAGGAATATTTTCGAACTTCACATGTTTGGGATTCAGAAAGTAGGCGTACATTTTGTATGAAGGGTTACAGTCGACTTCCTCCTGACCCATAGTCCTCTTAACCCGTACATCCGATAACCTTTTGGGGATGATTGTCCGTTTAAATCCGGCCCATAACCCATAACATCCCCGAAACCCATAGCTTTTGGCGTTCACCGAGGGATATGGGTTATCGTGAAGTCGACTGTATTTTCGAGATTTTTTTCGGCAGAAAGAAATACACAAGTCTTAGAGGAGAAAAAAAAGTCATGGCGGTGGAGGAGACCAATGAGGTGCATTGATTCCTAGACGTCCTCAATTTCATCACCCGTACTACCTTCGTGCTTGGTCCATATCCCACAGCGCTGCCATCCAATCCCATTGCATATGCGGCTGCCTGGCCTCTGCCACCGAGTACATAGGACTGGGACTGGGGGCACGGACTTGAGCGGCGTACTCCAAACGGATTTCGAGCCCATCGGCAATGTTCTGCTGGAGGGAGGGAATAATGTCGTCCTGCCGGGCACGAAGAAAAGATACATTGACTCGCGAAAGGCGCGCACAACGATCCAGGCTCGGGTCTGTCCGCATTTGAACAAATGCAAGCAGCGCATCATCCGAGAGTGCGCGGAATCGGAGGAGTGTAAGCTGCTGGAGACGAGGGCATATAGTTGAATCCAGGAGAGAAAGCAGACGACCATCTGGGATGTGAGGTGTCCTTGATCCAGGCGGCGACGGCGACACTGGTTCAGGATCGAGCGCTAACTCCCGGAGTGCCGGTGCACTTCGGAGCAACTCGATAAGAGAGTCCACCGAGATCTTCGATATGCTCAGTCTGAGGTGTGCCAGACCATTGGCTCGGGAAATTATGGTTAAGAGGAGGCTATCAGAGGGGCCCTGATATTCCAGGATGCGCAACTTGGGTGCAGACAACTGTTGTAAAAGACCGGTGATATTACTACCGATGGTGATGAGGGAAAGTCGCCACAAATGTGCCATATGACATGGTTGTGCATGTGTCTGGCTGTATGCTCGAGTGTCGGTGTCGGCAATGACAAGATGTAATATTTCGAGGTTAGTGCAGTGGCGCAACACTGCAAGCATCTCGTCGAAGGGTGACAATCCACTCATAAACTGGGTGGATAGATGCGTTAATGCGTCCCAGTTGATGGGACTTGTATGAGCTCCATGCAAGGATCGCAAGTCAACCGCTCGAAGGCTCGGCGTGCCCAGAAACGACATGGAAGCCCAGTCTGTTTCCCTGCCGTCTATGTTCATGTTGTCCATCGCAACAGATGAGAGTTTTGGAACATCGCTGATCGACAGAGCTGCGAGCGGTGTTAAATCCGAACCATTCATGAACCGGATGGATTGCCAGCGGGCACAAAATTGAATGAGGGTTTGTATTAGCGTGGCGGATGCAGACCGGGTGGATTCCTGCAGGGTGGAAATCTGCTCATCTGAAGCATTTCGGGGAGGGCGTTGGCGTCGTGCGACGAAAGAAATTGATACGGGAAGAGTCCCGGAACGAGATAGCCAGGTTACGACTGCACCATTGATTTCATGCAGCTTGGGAACGTAAGACTGCAGTGAGTGAACCGGCGGGGTGACAATATGTAGGTTGGACCATAGACGGGGTGTTGAAAGAGCTAGATTCCTCCAACCCTGAGAGATGTGACTGAGTAACAGAGGAGCCTCCTCTTCGCTCATGATAGCATTTCGGTCGGAAGGGAGCGCCGCTACGAATATCTCTCGCACGACGTCGTCCGGGAGGCGACGTGCAGGAGATACCAATGCGAGATGAGAATCGATGAAGTGGTTCAGATGGTCGCGCCTTTTAGTAAGCTCTTCGAGCAGGGACTGTAGGCGGTTAATTTCCTGCGTGAGGTGGGCGCTTTCCATCCGCGGGCCGGCCAAGAAGTCGAAGATACGCTGGCATTCCAAATCAGAGGGGACAGGAATTGGTGTGAAGTATATCGGCGAAGGGCGACGCGTCCATCTGCGTGCCAGTTTTCAGTCCAGGAGGTGTGTACAGTACATCTAATCGCACGTACAGTCCGTCAACTCTTTCTGATAACGGTAAGAAGTGATTCGGGGGGCCGACGGAGTTCAGGGCAGGAACACAAGCACGGGCTCCCAATTTAAATGTGGCGGCTGACAAGGCCGAATGCGGCGAGGCGGCCCCCCGGGCCGCGCAGTCACACTCGGTCACTCGCCATTTGTCTCCTCCACCACAACCAGTTCTTCTCGAATTTTGACATGAAGACTGTTTCGGGCGAGATACAGCATCCTCAAACGCGCCACTCCGTTGCGCCTGCTCGATATGCCATTATCTTGACGTCGGCCGTAAGTCTCGCCCTCGGCGTTGCTCTCGCCTCGGTTTCGATGCTCTACGGAACACACCATACGGCTGTGACGCGTGTAGGACGTCTTCCAGGTGCGAATACACTCACCAGAGCATCGTATGAGGTACTTAGTCGTCTCGGTTCGGCAGTAATGGGGTATAACAGTAAGCTCCCGCATTTTGCAAGCTTCGTTCAGATTCATCGTTCGTTTCAAAGCCTGGAATGCGTATCATGTACGCCCAATTTAATTTAATATTGACTGGTACTGAAAGGACCGGGCCGCTAGTGCGAGATCAACGAAACTGTAATTCTTGAGACGGCGCGCTTGATCAAGTCTCTCGGGCTAGCGGTAGGTGACCTACACTAGCCATAAATATCTCTCAAACTGCCAAAGGATGTCGGGTACAACTACGTCAATATTGACGATTGCTACTCCGAGAAGAAGAGGAACACTGCCGGGGACATTGTAGCAGGTTAGTGGATTTCGACCGGTGATGGGTGTCTCCTTCGTGACTGTCCATGCTTAGATCCGACCCGCTTCCCGTCCGGCATGAAGTGGCTCACAAATAAAATTCACGCTCTTGGCTTGTGAGGTATCCTGTTTTCCTCGTCCGTACTCAATTTAAAGCCGCGTAGAAAGGCCGGAATTGTAGGGCACTACCTTGGCATCCACGTAGTCATTCATCTTTCAACAGTACAGCGACGCAGGATGGTTCACCTGTGCGCTCTACCCTGGATCGTTCCAGAATGAAGAGAGGTAAGTTTGCTACACACGAGCGGTGACCATTTGTTGACTGTATTCCCAGAGACGCGAAGCTTTTCAGTGAGGAGTGGGGTTTCGACCTTCTCAAGTGCGGCTATTTTCTCCCTTAAGCTTCCCGTTAACCTTCTTTTAGATATGACAACTGCGCAGGTAACCCCACTGATCCCAGTGCCGCGTCCACGATCTTAGGATTTACTAGTCCCCTTCGATGAAATCACGAGGGAAAATATCATCGGGCGTAATGCCTACTCTTCGTGCTTCTCGTTCCGTACACTCATTATGATCGACACAGGTTATACGCGCATGTCCGCCGCCATTGCTGCCCAGGCCAAGGCGTCTGGCAAACCACCGCTCCTTTTCTCCCTGTGCGAATGGGGGCAGGTATGCATACGTGTCTAGTAAACGCCTCCACCATGCCTCCGTTTACACTCCTCATTACAGGAACAACCGTGGCTTTGGGCTAGGAGGCTCGGGCAGAGCTGGCGGGTACGCCCATCTTCCTCTTTCCTCTCACGTCTTATCAGATACGCGCAGACGACTGGAGACATAAGTCTGCTTTCAGAGTCCCCGCTAGTGGTATTATTTCTAACTCACTGTCGTCAGCCCCGAACTGGAAATCGGTTGCAGGCATCATCAATCAGTAACGGCTTTCTTGTTAAATTGATGCCTATCCTTACCTTTCCTCCCAGAAACTCTTTCTATTCCTGGGCGAGCGACTTCTATGGCCATGGCGACCTGGACATGGTATGTGGCATTGATCCTCTGGATTCTTCCTGACCGAGCGCGCGACCAGCTTGAGGTCGGGAACGGTGACCTCACGTTCGAAGAAGCCAAGGCACATTTCACGGCGTGGAGCTTTCTCAAGTCTCCCCTCCTCATCGCAAGTGTTTTCGTTCCAAAGTTTGGAGCCCCATCCTCATTCTTCAACTGCAGGGCACACACGTTCGTCGCATCGGAAGTGAAGGCTTATGAATGCTAACTTGATGCACAGCTGGCCGCCGCCTCCGACGAGACCCTGGAAATTCTAAAGAACACCGAAATCATTGGGATCAACCAGGACCCCGTCGTTGGTACGGCTGTCACGCCGTTCCGCTGGGGCGTCAGTGTGAGTGCAATAATTTTGCAGCTGCCGCGATGTCTTTAACCATAGTAGCCCGATTGGACCTCTAACGCGAAGTTCCCAGCGCAATACTGGAGCGGGGAGAGCCAGAACGGCACAATAATTATGCTGGTATTCTCACGTATACAACTCCACTGTCCTGTCCAAAATATTTTCTCTCCAGTTGAACGTCCTCGACGAGCCGGCGGACATGTTTTTCAGCCTCACTGAATCGCCGTGGATCAGGGCCGGGCGGCAGTACTTTATCCGGGTCCGTCTTGTGTAATTCCTCTGTTGTCGCGCGATCTGACCATCTCGCAGGACCTTTGGAGCCACACGGACAATGGCACGGCCGTACGGAACGTGAGTGTACCGGCCGTGCCACCACATGGCGTCGTGGCGCTGCTCCTGCGGGATGCGGGAGACGAGCCGGTGGGGATCGAGCCGCGATGTGCGAGGCAGGACTGGTGCATGGATAAGAATGGCACGTTTGTTTGAATGCAGAATTTCCCACTTGTGAATTCGACCACCGTTTCTTGCACGCAGTCACTGAATACAGGTCCCGCGCAACTCCAACACGCAGCCCCAAACTCGCCCTTCGTCATGCCGCTGCTTTCCTCATTAGATTGACTAGTGATTTAGTCTCCAGGTGGATTTCAAATAGTATGAACGGCAACAGACACCAAATAGAAGAGTGAGCTGGTTGGCCAACGGTAGCTTGAAGCGTCTGCACGCCCCCGAAAGCTTCCTCAATTCGAGTGTTGACCTCGGTGGACATTCAGCGGACATAATGAACACGCTCCTGTATTCTTCTTAACCACGGCCGTGCGTTCAAACTGTTTATTCGGGCTTCGTCAAACACAGCACGCGGCACGACGGACACGCGTGACCCCCGATCCTTCGACGTCCCATCCTCGGCCGACACGCAGCAGGAAATCCAGTCCAGTGGCGCCATTATACAACATGCGGTGGACCGTGGATTTCTCCCAGATCACTTGGAAGCAGTCCGAGCTGCCCTCAAACAGGCACTCGAACTCAAACCCATGCCGGCGAGCATTTCGGGTTCCACCAATTGGCTTCCGCAAGGAGACGAACTCAACCATACCAAAATTAATGAACCTGGCGCGTAATATCCCTTGCCTCATGTCGCCCAGGAGTCAATATCCAATTTGGCACTCTCAAGGAAAAGGTTAACTTTGAAATAATATTAGTCGCCTGTGCACGAGGAAGGTCGAAGCTCGAACCACCTTGTAAGTCATGTTACACATCGAGAGTCCATGAAATTTGAAATATCCTCGTTGACGGAGCCCCGCTACACTCCGTATTGGGCAAGGAGATATATGCTTCTAAGACGAGTTTCATTCTCTCCTCGGGAACGTGCACTCCTCCCGGTGGTTCCCTTTTCTCTGTGTAATACACAGGAACGGCAAAACCCGCGGAGAATCGACGATTCCTTCCACCTGCTGTTCCCGCAAGTACTTCCTTCTGTCAGCTCCGCCATTCGGAATGTCCTCCAAGAAATCGACGGTGGGACGGTGTAATACCTGGAGTCCAGACTCTTTCCGGGGCTTCTGTGCTGCGATTTGGGCTCTATGTATAACGGAGGTAGAGGCCAACTCTCCGGGGTACATCTTGGCTCCAGCCAACCTTTACTTCGCGAGCGGATATGATCACACTGCTCGGATCCGCATGCCACTCGTTCTTTCATTTACATTCGATTTCAACGGCAACGCACCTTCGGCATTGTGCTGGTCAAGACCGTTCGCAATGAACTCATCCAAAACTACTTTCGATCTCCTTCCTCCTCTTTGGTTCCGCGCCCTGGTCCTTCCAAGTCACGTCCCTAATTCAACCATAATTATTGCTAAAGTAAGTAATGTCCCAGCGTCGACCAGCAATGTTGATGAAATCGACCAAATATCACGATATGGTGCTCCGGTGGCCCTAAATTTCAGACCCTCGAGCTGATTGGCCTTTTTTTTATTCGACACAACGAAAAGCGCTTCAACCAACTGCGGATCAGGCAGGGCGGATCAAACTTGCGCAGCACACCAGAACAAAACAGACCGCGAAGTTAACATACGCAAACAGATCACCGCCCATGGCCACGCACTTTCGCTTTCCACCATGATGTGCTCCCGCGCGGTATTCCGCTGCTTCAAAACATTAGAAAGACTTGGAGACAGACTCACTGGGGCTGCCGGTCCATTCTTTGTCGCATTTGCGGTCATTCTCATTGGCCTCGGCACTGTGTGTTTTTGTCAGTCCTTTTACACCTTTCTCCCAGCGAGATCACTACTGACGCGACCCATAGTCGATGTAGTAATGCCGAGTCTTCGGTGGCCACTCATAACCGCCCCCATATGCGTTCTAATAGCGCTCAACCTCCTTATGCACTACTACTACGCGGTGACAGTCTCGCCTGGCTTCGTAGAGGACCCACCGAGAGAGCCGCGGGACAGCGTGTTCTGGGCCTCAAAACGGCGACCTAGACAAGGGGGACTGACGGGAGTCCGCTGGTCGAATGAGTTGGTCATCACACGGGCGACGGTGACGAAATGTCGAAAATGTGGCCAATCGAAGCCCGAGGTGAGCAGGTTCCGCAATCGATCCAATATAACTCACGATGGGCACTACTGGCAGAGAACTCACCATTGTCGCATTTGTAACCGCTGCGTACTCAAATACGACCACCATTGCCCGGTGAGTTGTCGTCAGGTGCGCCATAATGAAACTTATGTATCTAACTTTCACAGTGTGGGTCCATGCTTCGATTTCTCTGACTACCCCGCTAAAATACATATCCACAGGGGTCAACCAATGCGTCGGGCTACACAACGAGCGCCATTTCGTCATGTTCATGGGCTACCTCGTCATTTCCTGCTTCTCGCTGTGCATAACGGGCTTTCCTCATGTTATGCGAGCACTTGGGGCTACATATGAGGTGCATATCTCATTCTTCCTCTAACGATTCCTAAATAATCGACATCGATTGCATGTAGCTCGACTGGCCACACCATGTCCCCCAGATAGCGTTCATCCTAGAATACATTCTGGCGGCCGTCATGTTCCTTGCAGTGGGTATCATGTTTAGCTACCACCTTTGGACCGTCGCGAGCGGCGAAACGACCGTTGAGTCGCAGGACCACGAGGTCTACCGGAGAGTTGCAAAGTCTCGGGACGAGGTGCGCTTAGATTTCACTTTGTGCCTACAACCACCCTGAATCCGCTACCACAGACCTTCGTCAATTCTTACGATCTGGGGAAGCGCCGTAATCTTGAGCTGTTCTTTAACATAGGCGAGAACGGGTAGTACGTTTTGTTTTCGATTTGGTCTTTGTCGTCCTTATTTGCTGACGCATCCTTTCTAGCCCTCTGTACACGCTCATACTTCCCCTCCGGATCAACCCGTACACTGACGGGCGCTCCTGGGCGCGTCGCGAGGGCTACGAGCAGCACCGTGGTGTCCGGCGCGGGGAGGAGCTCACGGATGAGGACGACAATGACGACGAGGCCCCATAGAATAGTTGAAGTGGAGGGAGGAACACATTTGTATCTTATTCTTATTTTCAGTGCCGGGAGACGCATTTGAGGTGAGCACATCCCAATTCCTTAGGATTTTAGTCCCATGATGAGATACGCCGGGGCCATATGACGCTTTCGGACGAGCGCCTGTCGTTTCGTTCGGGGAGTTGATTGATATTACGTCCGGCTTTTTTGGCTCTCGAGCCCGCATTTGTTTCTGATCCTCGTCATCCTTCTCGTTTGTTCAAATGTGCTAACGGCTGCTTTCTCGTCAGATCCCGGTGGCCGCACGTTAATCGCATCAAGAGCATTGTGTAATACACATAATATACACAGGAATTTCCTCGACTTTGTCACTGAATAGAAGGCGTTGAACACTGTCGCTGCTTCAAACATCGTCCATACGAGCCTTCAGGTTTATGGAACCGTCGTCAGAACCTGCAGACGCGGTACCGTACTCAGACGAGTTGTCGTCCTCCGAACCTACAGGTGTGTCAGGCATGCTCTCGCTGTCAGACCATGCAGGTTGGGAACTGTAGTAGTCCGGTGTCGTGCCTTCATCTAAGTCCGCAGTCGTATTTTCGCTGTCAAGCTGGGCCCTGTATTTCCCCTTTCCAAACATCCAAGCTCCCAGTCCCATCGCACCCGCACTGACTGCTTGGATTGGGCCGGACTGCGACAAGGATCCCGCCTGCAGCCGCGGACTGCGCCATTGAAAAGGCGGAACCACTGGCAATGGCACCGCCGTACACCGCAGATTGAATGCTCGCAGCGATCGAACCTAGGTAGGATGTAAGACCTGAATCCTGGGAGTACGCGGAGTGGATGAGGGGAACTCACCGCCGACGACGCCTGAGGCGCTAAATCCGAGGAGGTTCAATGTGCCCACGAGCATGGCGGGGGCGACGGTGATTCCACCGACGGTGATAAGCCCGACGCCGGCAGCCGCGGCTGCGTAAGGATGTTCCTTTCTAAAACGTCGGAGGGAATCCCCAACAGAGCCAACGGAGCCCGACGAATCTATATATTGTTCATGAGGTTTTTACTTTTTCTCCATGAATGAAAAGGATAACCAACCAGCCGCTTCCTTCTTGGCCTGATCTAGGATCAAAATAAAGAAAAATGAGTGGAAATCGAGGCACGAGTATCAACGATTACTCACTCTGGATATGAATCAGACCATTCGTGAGTCTGGTCCAGTTCCAGTCCCATTCGCTGCCCTGCAGGTCTCTCATCGTTTGCTTCACGTCATCCAAAACAGCCCGGGGCTCGTAGCCCATGAAATGGAAGGCAACGGAGACCCAATGCTCTTGCGGTACACGTCGTTGTTTCAGCCCATAGCGGATTGTGCTGATCCACATCTCGACATCCTCGTACACCTCGCCATTGAATACTGGGGTACTCCAGTCCTTGAGATAGGGATTTATGTTGGGCTGTGACATGGTGGGTGCAAGGTAAGCAGTGTGGCGGTAGAGCGCTCGAAGTCACATGCAAATGCTTTCCTTCTCAGGGACGTAAGCTGTGTATTTTACGCTGATACTTCTATACACCTCTTGTGAGACCCAGGTCTGAGATTGGAAATTCAGCATGCCTTTCGCGTCGTCTTTCCATCTTATGTAACAAGTTGAATCGAGGAAGCTTGGGAGATGCTCTGATTCGTAGACCGGTGTATGATAGATTCATTGTCAATGATACCCCGACGTTGCGGATTTAGCATTTTTTCGGGGACTTCTCAAGTGTTCAAAACGAAAGATGGATGTTGCCCGGCAGCCCGTGTATGTAGGGGAATCTATAATCAGAACCGTGGGAGTCATCTCGGCAAAGGGTCGACATCGGGATCATTTATATTCTGTACATAAGTAAGAGACGCGGAGAATCGGGAGGGGAGGGCTCGACCGACCAAATGCGAGACCCGGAGTCACTGGTTTCATTTGCGGCACTGTCGCGAGAAGCATCACAGGCTGATGGGTATGCTAGAACTCGGCAATCCGTATCCCACTTGCCTGAGATTTAAATTCAGTCAAGGATTGGTTGTATAAATTCAATTTAGCTGCTCTCTCGGGATTTACTGTGGTTTAAAAATATATTAGAGATCTTGTTGAACCCGCACTTGAGATATCCACAGATTTCCGGAACACGGCGGCATTGATGGTGTGATGGCCGATGTTATTTTGGAAGCCAACCACCGAAAAAAGCCGACACGAAAGCACCGGTATCGAAGTTGTGGAGATTACTGAGGTTGCATCGCGGGAGCTCCAATAGATTTTTCATCCGAGTCCCCGTTCGATACCCAACAAAATATTGCCAGGTTTTTGCGGCCTTATCAATCACCCTCTGAGAAACGCTGGAGGATTTTCTTCAGAGACGAGTCCGGGGTAGTCTCAAACTTGTTGTTATTAAAAGGTGTCGCCTTCCCGGACGGCCGAAAACATAGGACTGCAGCCGTATAGCGGACAAGACTTTACATCGGTCTTCATCTGAATTTCTTAATTGCGCCTTTTCGACGACGTCCTCATCGATGGAAGTAACGCGCTTAGATGCCCATAAGCTTCGATTTTTAATCTGTGGTCCCTCACTAATCATACAATCACCCTGAAGGATTCAGTTAGGTTCGTGGCCGTACGCGGTGATTCACTGGCACATAGTCTAAATAATGAATGGAAACGGCTTATGAGCATTTAGTCGCTTTCATATGCATTCAAACTCACCGTATGATCATCGAGCCCAGTAGACGGTCGCCTTCGGCGACCTGCTTTGAGCAATCAAGCCCACGGAAAACAGACACCAGCGTGCTCTCCATCAACCATATCGCCTCTTGATATGGACTAGCGCGCGACCTTATTGCAAGGAAGATTCGAAAACCCAAACGTGGTGGTTAAAATGGCTAGCAACGGCCCAGTGTCGGGTTTCACTCTACCTCCTGAGTCCTCCCCATATATAATCGATATCATCGTTGAGGACATGAAGACCAACTCAAATTTATCCTATCCTAGCCGCCTCGTGAAAAATAAACGTCTAACGTCAAAGACCGATGCGGTGGCCAGGCTGACTGTGCATATCCATGGCAACCAGGCGGATGCGATTTGGACCTGAATCAGGGCAAGGACCCCACATCGATATGTGATCATACATAGAACTCTGCATGAAACACTCCTCCTCAGCTCACCGGTTAATTCGGAGAAAAAAAAAAGAATAGATAAGGAACCGTCAGACCGAGAGGAGGCGGGGTTTTCACCGTACCTCACTACTGACAGTGCGCCTGGGCTTTTTCAGCTAGGCCGAATGCGCATGCGTCGATATTGATGGCGTTTGGCGGATCCGAGCGCGCGTGTATGACGCGTGTAATCGGTCGCGCTTATTATGCCTGAACTGCTAACTCAGAGGAGTCGGAGTCGGAGAGGAGGATGTCTTAGAAAAATAGGGAATTGAGGAACTTCCGTCAAGAGGAGCAGAAAGGAGGCAGAAATGAGAACACACTTCTACCCGAGGTAGTGGTAAAGAGCCAATAACCCTATTTCTGAAAGCGAAAAAGGAAACAAACAAAGAGACAAAGGCCGCCATCATGACATGATCAGCCAATGATCACAGATCAGCCGTGATTACAATTTGCAAAAGACGAGCATGCAGTAGCGCATCGTCTTGCTCGGAGCCCTCGTCCTGGCACTCCCGTTTGTCTGTGCTGGCGAAAATGGAGAGCGCAGGAGGTGAGCAGCGTCTGTCCAGGCTTCAAGTAATTGACACGTCTCCAGCGGCAGCTCATGGGCAGTTGCAATCCCCATTCAGTCACCTTCTTAGCAGCAATACGGCACCCTCCGATGTAGAATGCGAGGCTATTCGACAGTTTCTGTCAGGACTCCAGAGAAACTTCGCAGCGCTCACTGAGGAGATCTCCCGCATGCAATCCGTTCTTAGCGACCTCGCCGATCAATGCGAGCGTCTCCGAGAGTCCATTGACACTCATCGGGCCTTGGTGTCGCTGGCGCGCAGGCTCCCCGAAGATGTTATCCGGGAGATCTTCCTCGCATGTCTCCCTTCATGGCGAAACGCCGTGATGAGCTCTGGAGAAGCACCACTTCTACTGGGCCAGGTGTGCAGCAGCTGGAGGAAAATTGCATTTTCGACCCCACAGTTGTGGACGGCGCTCCATGTGGTTGTACCCAACGCCTCTAGGCTTCGTCTCATGAGCGGTGCGGTTGAGGCGTGGCTAACGCGGTCCGGCACTTTCCCGCTTTCCCTTACACTGGCCGTCTCGAAGGCGTGCGAGCCCGGATCCGACAATATTGCGACCATGATTGACGTCCTTGCCAATTTCTCTCGACGCTGGAAGCGCGTAAAGATCACGCTTTCTCCCCGCACCATCCTCACGCCTCTAACGAATCTCCATCCCTCGGACGTACCAATCCTCGAATCCATCGCCCTTACGTCGATCGGCACGGGAAGTTGGCAGAACGTCGTCACGGCTCTTGACATACCCTGGCGGAGATTCAAGTTTTTTCAATCTCCCTCCATTCGCACTGTATCGCTAGCATCGCTAGGTGGAAACCTTCTCGCGTTATCCCTACCGTGGCCGCTCCTGCGGTTTCTGAGCCTGACGGCTGGAAACGTGAAGGACTCCAACAGCTTCGAACTCCCGACTACCACCGCACTGCTCATCCTTCGCCAATGCCCTAACCTTACGATGTGCAGACTTTGCATCACACCCGAGCGCGACCCCGTCGCCGACGACCCTGAGGCACCAGCTATCAAACTTGCCCATCTGGTCGATTTCACGGTCGACAATCGGGAGTACTCGCAGAACAACATCCTCTCGCTGTTCCAGCCCCTCCGGGTTCCCTGCGCTCAAACGCTTCCTATACCGAGGCCCAAAATACGAGGGCCACCTGCCCTTCATTTCCCTCTTCTCCGCCATCCACGCGCTTGAGAGCCTCAGCATCGACGTCAGCGACCTCTCGATGAACGCGTTCTCGCACTGCGTGGAGCTACTACCGTCCCTGATGCAGCTGAAACTGGAGAGCGGCGACCCGTGGACGAGCACGAACGCGCAATGGGGCCGGGAGAACCCGCTCGCGACGCCGAACGACATCTTGCGCGCCCTCACGCCAGACCCACGCGTTTCGCACGAGTGCCCCTGCCCGGCGCTCCGGCGCCTCACCATCGTGCGCTGCCAGCCGCTCGCGGACGACGTCCTCCTCAACTTCATCCAGCTGCGCAAGGAGGCAGAACACCCGATTGCGCGCGTCGACGTCGCGTTCGTGCGGCAGAAGGAATTCGACATCCTGCCGCACCTGAAGGAGCTCATCGCGGATGGCTTGCGCGTCTCGCTCAAGTATCTCCCCGCTCCCGTCATGCCGACGTACTCGCCATGGGAGGGGCTGGACGCCTGAACGACATCAATCGCTTTTTATTTAGTGACCACCTGTTTCTCCCTTAATTTCACCTTATAATCCTCTATACATAGTATACGTCGAGTTAAATAGGTTATCATTGTACCAGAAGCTCCAGAAGCAATGTAACATTTTTTTTTCGACGAGCGCGCCATCAATGTCGCCCTCCGGCTTTCGGGCCTTATTCCGACTCCGGGGATACCCGGAAAACACATCCCACTTCCGTCCTCTTCATCTGACATCTCGGACTAACTGCAGACGTTCTAACTCGAATAAGCCCCGTGTGGTCACATCACTATGACCATTCTCTGCGAACTTCTTCTCGAGCTTGCCCCCGGACTCCGCCGTATCTCAAAGGCGGGTTTCCTGTTTGAAGAGATTGCCTTCGGAAAATTCGCTTCGAGTCAGCACTGCAGACGGTCTCCTAACTACTGTTGAAAGCAGCATGATTCCCTCACTGAAATATGTGCATCCAATCCGCCGTGTCGCGATGCCGGCTGTTGATGACGTTGCATAATTTTTTCGCCAGTACGTTTCGCTGTGGACATTGCCTTGGCTCCAATCGCAAACCGGCGTCGGGGACGTGGATAGAGACTTGTGTGTCGATATACACGCTGCTCAATCAATTGGATCGCAACGGGCTCCGTGCTTCTCGCAATTGCATTGCGAGCGTTTTCGCCGCATGTCATGGCATCACTTGCGACTCTCCGGCAAACTGGTTTCGTATCGCAGGGCTGAGCTAAATTGGCCGCGCTATGATATGACATTGCTTCGACTGAAGGCGATGCATATCCCCACCTCCCCCTTTTCTTTCTATGCCCCCACCAAGCTCGTCTAGATCTGTACTGGACGACGACGGCCTCGAAACCCCAGAAGGCACGGGAATTCGGAGGCTTCTCAAGCGTCCGTCGTTTGAGAATCGACCCCGGTCTGCGTCGGGATGGAGGAATAATAGAAACGATGAAAATACTCCCCTCATCACCCCGAGCACAGAAAGAGCCCCAATCCCTACTCCAATACGGCCTTCATTGGAGAATCGTACGCGACGCCTTTACCGATATTGTCCATGTTTGTTCTTTCTATTGTGAGCGCCCCATCCAACTATGTACGTCTAACACGCCTTGAAAGACCCTTCTCGGTGAATTCCTTTCGGCTAATGTTTCGACGCCATTCATCCTTTTCATGGTTAAAGGTCCTTCATGGCATTTGCTACCCATGTCGCATCTGACGAGTCCACAGGCTTTGATGAAATCACGAGCGACGCAGAGATCGCGTTTTGGACGGGGATTCTAGGTAACGGTCTTCTTATTTATGGCACGTCCCTCGCGACGCTAAAACATATTGGCCAGTATCCACATTTTTCCTAACCCAATTCTTGACGGCGATCCTATGGGTACGTGATTTGTTACTGTTTCTGGGTTCAGCGTTATACGAAACCTATAGGCAACCATTGCGGACAAATGCGGTCGGCGCTTTGTGCTTGTAATTTCGCTCCTGGGTAGTGCCATGTGCGGTCTTTGGGGCTTCCACTACCCTCAAACAAGCCATATGTGTCCGCCTTCTACAGGGCATCTTCGCCGGCGCTGTTGGAGTCGCCCGTAGTTCAGTGTCGTTGGTCACGGATCCCACTAATGAGGCCAGGGTTTACGCTATCTTGGGGTATGTCGTCGCCGCCAACCTTAATTTCATATTGACCGTGTTCTACCAGATTTTGCTTGGGTCTGGGTGGTGTGTCCGGTGCCATCGTTGGAGAATTTTGTGCGTATTTCTCATATACGGTTTCCGTGCTTATATGCCAACCTTTTGATTCCCAGTCGAACGGCCGGCAGTTATGTAAATGGCCTGGGATTTTGAAGATACTTTATTTGCCCACTATCCGTATCTGCTACCGTGCGCCGTTGCCGCGTTGGTGACCTTGATAGGTGCTCTCCTATTCCTCGGACAGGTAAGTATGGCGCTAACGGACTCGACTTTAGGCGCCATTCTAGGATGTTTCCTTGATCGTGAAGGTAGACCCAGAGAAACCTTCCGTCTCATCGAGGCTCCGGACGACCTGTACACCCCGATACCGGAGGAGGAGTCTCGGACCTCTAATCCTTTGTTGGACGAAGACGACCGTCGTTCCCGCGCTGACACCATTCGGAAGAAAGTTTCACAAGGGTTCTTTCCGAGGCACAGGCCAGGACCGCTCCTCCTTCGCATATTCTCCGACCTGGTGTAAAACTTGACCGGACGCTGACCTTACAAAGTTCAGTAAGCAGCCGCAGCCGCGCGAACCACTCTCTCTATGGTTCCACCTGGAAATTACCGTAACAGGTCATTCAGCAACGCGACGGCTAGGCGAAGTAGCATGAGCAGGCTACCTGCGGAGACGACGAGGGAGCAATATGGTCATCAACAATCGGGATTCGACCACTAGCGACGTCAGTTTTGCTCACAGGCTCCTACTGGCAAACGAAAATGCCGTGACCAACATTGCCGATCTTTGGGTTGCAGCTGCGATGAACGTCGACGATGATGACCCCTTCAAGAGTGACGGGGAGAGGGACTCGGAAGGAGAACCGGATTCCATTGACGTCTTTGGCGACGCGGAGGCCTCCGCCCCCGGCTGCCGCATCTCACGACTACCCTCCGTTGCTTCCAACTCTCGGGCGTCTTCAATTCTTCGGTCTTCTGCTATTCGACCACCTAGATTGGATTATTCTCCTAGACGGCCGTCGATCATTCACCAACCTTCGCTTCAGCGCCTCGCCGACGCTGGAACCCCGACATCCCGTCGCTTCTCTGCTGCCTTCCCCGCCATCCTTTCGAATCCCGGCGTGCAAACGCCGCCCGCTGTCCTCGACGCGCAGCAGCTTTTGATGCGCTCGGAAGGCGACGTCGCTGGCGGCTGATCCCCTCGAACCTATATTGGAGTCCAGGCGCCTCGTTCCACTATCCTGAAGTCGATTTTGAAGCCGCTGTTGCAACTGAAGCTCAGCCGTCGATGGTTTCGCAGCTTCCGGTGATCATAATCATACAGTATAGCTTGTTGGCCTTGCACACAACGACGCACGACCAAGTGTTTCTCTCGTATATTGTCTCATGCGCAGATATCGGATTCAACTTGATAGTCCTCAGCTGACAATGGACAGTGACTATGCGGGCGGGGGGCTTAATTTGAAGGCTGGTGATTTTGCACAGCTTAGCCAGTCCAATTACTTTTAATCCGCGGCCTGGAGCTGACATTTATTTTTTTTCCCCTGGTGCAGTTGCTTTGATGTGTCTGGCACAAATTGTGTATCAGTTTCACTTGTACCCGTAGGTTCCTTCTTTCTGTTGATACGCTTTTCTCATCTGCGGAGTTGCTAGAAATATCGGGTATGATACATCTCTTGTGGTTCGCCCATTACTTTATGTGACAAAATCGTAGCCCTCCACACGGCAGCCTCTCGCATCTCGCTATGTTCCGGATAGGATCGGCCCTCTTCATCCCCGCATATCTTGCCGTGACCTTCCTTCGGCCCTTCGCTAGCCCTGGGGATGGTTCGATTCTCAATTACGCCATCATAACGACTGGTATGTTACCGCTCATCGATCTTACAATTGTCTTGACGCTTTTCCAATATCTAGCCTTGGTCGTAAGCACGTCAGTCCATGTGATTCTCGTCATCGATTGCCGCTCACTAGCTATTACCAGTGCGGTGAGATACTGCGGAAGCACATTCGGTTATACGTCGGTGTCGATTCTGCTGAACTACAGTACGGCCATTCTCACATACCTCAAGTGCTGATCTGACTTCCCTTCGTCAACTAGTGACACCGCCGAACGCCGTCGGTCTCGCGAACGGAATCGCGCAAAGTATTGTCAGTCTTGCACGCTGTTTGGGACCCGTTCTGGGTGGTTATGTGAGTTGGAGTCCTTCCGAGCCAAGCCATCCTAACATGCGCATTACTGCAGCTTTGGCCCATCAGCGTGCAAGACAAGTCAACCGGTTATCCCCTCGACTTCATCGTGTGCGCCGGTGTCTGTGCGCTCGGTATACTGCACAGTTTATGATAAGATGACAATGATGCAGAGATTCTATATTTACGACCATTATGCTAATACATTCCTCCGCTGCATGACATAGAGTCGGAAGACATGTTTAACGCAGCACGATACTGACTTGAAACGTGCCTTTCAAATCCAAACGCCTGGACCAGATATAAAGGCCAGAGTAAGGGGCCCGGTGCCACCACCAGCTCCTGAAAAATTCCCTGAGATTGATATTTCTGATGTGCCTTGATGAAGCCTATCGACCGCATTTGATATTATTATGACGCGCCCAACCATTAATTCCACGTGACCGCGCAGCTTTCACGAAGGTTGTATCCAGACAGTGAAAATCAACTAGAAGAACAGCCTTTTGGATTCGACCCGGATCGACCAATCAGTTGCCATCCTCCTTTTTTTTTTTTTGTTCTTTTCTTTTCTTTTCTTTTCTTTTTTTTGGGGGGACGGAGGAGGACCTCCACCCAGGATCTACCTGCAGGCCAGCCTCGAGTATCTATGACTCGAACCCCATACGGTCTGGAGACGCGACGACACTCGAGAAATCAATTTTATCCTAGCCTTGCTCAGAGCTTCCAGAAAGTTAAGCACATCCAGCGCCAGACTAAAAGTTCGGTTTTTGAGTCGATGTCAATTATCCCCGCTGCAGCTTAGAGTGAGTCCCAGTAGACTCAGACTTGTGATTGCCCAAGAGAATGATTTTTCAATCTGGAAAACATGATCAAAACTCAGTCTTCCCTCGCCGAGCATCACTCTGCCTCACTGGTGCCATTCTCCAAGTCCTTCCTCAGTCTCCTCCGCCCCATGGGCAGTCATTCCTTGACCTTGGAGTCACGAGGAACTTTCACATCCCAGGTAGTTATTTACCTACGACGGACACTCCAAGGTAAAATGCAACCATCCGATGATGCAATGTTTGTCTCTCGTGAAAGAAGGTATTGCAGTATGCTGAACTCAAGCTTCTGGTGAAAGGAACAGAGCAGGCCAAGTATTATACGAAGTCGGGTCCAATAAATAAGTCAATACATTCACAGCTTGTGATTAGTGGATAGCTCATATAAAGTATTACGTGCCCAGTCGAAATGATTCCGCGTATTGTTCAGACCTCCACGGGGACAGTCGGCCCGCCCTCCTGCTCCCGCACCTTCTTTCGGCTCAAGTCGGCGGCCCACAACGCCGCGCCCGCAGCAGTCGTGAGTAGAAATAGCATGGAGAATACGGGAATAAGCTGCAGCAGAAGTGCGACCATGCCGAACCAGGTATACTTCCACTGCCTCTTCTTGATGAAGGTGGCGCGCTGCTTTGCGTTCAACCCAAGCAGCTTGAAGTACCGCCAGTGCTGATAGGGTCCAGCACGGCGGGCTAAAACAAGGCAGTAGAGAGGGCCGCCTCCAATGGGAATGAAAGTGAGGGGGAGGAAGAGAATGAATTCGAGCGTGAGGCGCAAGGAGAATGGGGAATATTCAGCGGATTTGGTGGGACGGCCCAGCTGCTTTACTGGATCGGCACCATCTGCGATGATGACACGCCGCCTGGAAACTATGTCCGAGAAGCCTTCGTGGATGAGAACCTGCGTACTGCCGGTTAGGTGCCAAGTGATCTTTTAGGGTGCAGTTGCGGCACTCACTGCATCGAATATTTTGACGAGGGTCTCATCAACGAAGAATGCTTCGAAAATAAGGGCAATCACAACCGCGCCCTCACCGAGGACGAGGAATACAGCATTGAACCACGCCAAATGGCCCTGAAATATAGCGAGGAAGGCCACTTGCGGCAGATATGTAAATATAAACAGAACTGGGAGGACGACGATAGACAAGATGAGGCAAGGAATGAACCTGGCGCGTAAAAGGGGCCACAAAAATCGATGCGTTAGACAGAAATAGATACCCTAGTACGCAAAAGGCGCAGTAGTATCAGCGGACATAAACAAGTCATGTTGTGGGCGGTTCTGACCTTGAAGGGATACCAGTACGCTGAGGTGACAAAGATTTCCTTGGGTTTTGCCAGGAGAGCGGTGAGCTCGTCGCGCTGGCCCTCCATGGCGAACACGTCAGAATGGTCCGTTAATGAGTTCCGTTTAGGCGCCGGTGTCACACTCGACCAAACACGACGGGATAACGCGGTATGTCACGCTCCCGCTCTCCACCGTCCAGCATCTCGTCAGACTCGTCTGCCATCCAACTCTTTGTGCAGGCACCTCCTCCCTCATTCTATCAATTCTTAACCCCCTCGTACATGACATTGGCCTAGCCACGGGAAGCAGCCGAAGGTCCGAAGCATTGCCATTTGCCAATGTGCCGTATCATACACGCCAATTCTAGGTACTAGTACTACTTCAGTTTTCTGTATTTTCGGTGACATCGGTTCTTCCCGAACAGTATACTCTCACTAAAACTCATCTTTCCAGATCTTTCCTTCACACATTTTTTAGGTAAAGTCTACGAACGCACCGCTTTCATTCATTCAGTCTTGCATCGAATTAGATCAAACCTCTGGCTACCTTGGCCTTTCTCCGGATGGCTCGGGATTTCACGACCTGCCCGAGTAGAAAACTGGGATGCTGCTCCCAGTCATATCCGACATAGCAAATGACCATGCTCCTCTCAGACTCCTTCTTTGGGTCGCTCATACTTTCCGCCTGTCTGCGGCGTACTCATCCTCTGTTCACGCTCCTATCGATCCGGAAATTCCAAGCTACTCTACTCCTAGTCTACTTCCTTTTTCGCTCGACGCCTCCCATCTTTAAGCTCCGTGGCCTAAGGCGGAAACCTAACAGTCTGCTCCGGCCTCCGGCTGGTCATGCTAGCATACCCGTCATCCGTCTGCTATCGTCTTGATAGCGTTCGCACCCCAATCATGGGTCAACTGCGCTCCTCGCCGCCAGCGTACTTGAAACAGCCTCGGAACATTCCTTAACGTTGAACGTGCGCTTGTCCTCGAGAATCCACAAACCTTCTTAGCAGCTCGGGAGATCCGCGCAACCACTTTCGAAATTGGGTCCATTTCGTTGCGAGTCTTCTCATGCTCCTGCCCGTCATTTCAAACAACCTTCGAGAGTCGACTATCTAACTGTCCAAGGCCCGGCGCTAAGTGGCTTCCTAAAATTGCCTCGAGGCGCCGTCGCATCATTCTCATCTTCACCAATCTGCCTCGAGGCGGAGCCCACAAGGCCATACCCGACGAAGCGAAAATCCTCGACCTCGATCGATCATACGCCCCCATCAAGCTAAACTTATCGGGACGCCGTTGTTTTCCCGTGCAGTGCCAACTCCACTTTGCACACACGTGAACCCGCCCTTGTTCCGCATTCGGAAAGGCGCGCCCATCACGCCAACCGTCCCGAATTTCCTTGATCCTTGGCGGCCGGCTTGATGATGGCTCTTTGTACGCGAGCCTCGAGGCCGACTTTGCGCAACACCGCTAATTCTTCTGTCGCGAATTTTGTATGATGTGCCTCAGGCAGGTGCGCCGGCGGTTGTCAACGTCGATGGCGACACTCCAGTGATGTTCCCACCCGGGCTGCGTGAGGAGACCGCAGATATCTCAGCAGCGGCGGGCTATTGCCAGCTCGCTGCCACTGAACTCTAATTTCTTCATTGTACCTTTCTGGTCCCCAAGTCCGGGCCAAGTTTCTGGTCGTTTTCACTGTTCAGGCACTCGAAATGGGCCGTCTTGTCTCCGTCATATTCATGCCGAAATCCTCTGTTCCTGGCCCTCCCACATTCACTCCGGCTCGAGTCTTCTCCGTCGACTTTTGTGTCGCCGCCGGGGAAATCATCCGAGGCTGGGGATTCCAAGTACTCGGCGTGCGAGGTCCTTGATTAATTCATTGCACTTGCTTCCGAAGGATAAGGCAAGCCTCTCCATACTCTCCCAATCCTCTGCCAGTCCCCTTCCCGTGGACTAAGGGACTACGCATCCTTTTCACCCTCGTCGCATTAATCCCCATGCACACCGTCCCCATTACCTCGCACTCCCTTCCATTCCTCACACTCCCGCTAATCTTACGGCACACCCGCACCTGACCTCTGCACTCCGCCATAAAAACAGATAGACATTCGAACCACCACCGGGAACCTTCTCCCCTCTGCCCTTGTATTTCGAATGGAGCCTTCTGTTCATCAGCGGCAGCTATTTGCTCACTCTCTCATCGTGCCGTTGTTCCTCGAAATTTCTACACCGCTTCGTTACTTGCCGGCGTCTTCACCATTACCGCCCGTTCCCGCTTCAGAGTTGGTTCTTTCTAGTGTATACGAGTTTTTGAAACATTCCGTGGGTTGATGAAGGAAGTTCTTGTCTCTCCCCACGCAAACTGAGTGACGTTCCCCGGGTGAAGACAAGACGAAGACAAGACCCACGAACAAAATGAATCGCAAAACGACGGCACCGCCCCCAGTCCGCCTTGTATTCCAAGTTATGCAATAAATGAATCCGTGTGTTTTTATATCTGATCCCACATCAAGGCGACAACAACAGGCGAATTGTTGATCTGTCTTGTCCTCCTCGTACGTCCATACTTTCTGAGTTGGTGCACAGCTCTCCTTTCACAATACAAGATCTTCTTCAACAATCGAGTACCTTTGTCTGGATCATTATGTTCACTTCTCCGCTCACAGCCCGTTCGAAGATAGCGAAAACACAGCTGGAAGAAAACAAGGGAGAAGACACGAATACACCCACCACAGTAACCGTACGACCGATCCTGTAATTCCCAGTCGTCGCCACTTGTAAACGCGCCCACAAACCGAGATCACGTTTATGCGCCTTTCTGAATCTTTATTCGGCTGTCCTTCAACTCGGCTGCCAGTATTCATCATACTGGATGCATATTCGGCTGCTACTGCGTTCCCAACTCGATACGCGCTCCCGTCCTCGTCGCCCCGCGACAAACCACGACGCAATTATGCGTCTTCCCCGAGCTATGTACCAGTGCCTCCATTCCCCTGCCTTTCTCTCGGGGCCCCTATTGTATTTTCGCCGTTGTGGGCGCAGCGGCTGTACCACAATGGGATTGCGCTATCTTTGCTGCCCGGCACTCCCTACCCGGTATGTCGGTGATGACGGCTTTACGCGCCCACACCAGATAACGTTCAGAGAACCATCGGCGGAGGCGGACCTGCGGCCGCGACGGCTATATCGGAGCTTTACAGCGGTCGCGTTGGCGATTCGGTCGCCCACGGAGCGGTGGCTACTCTCGTTCATTCGTTCCGTCTTTCATAGGTTGGTTGAACCGCTCTACTTTTATCTTGGATGTCGAATGCCTTGACAAGAATTCAGATCCCTTTACTCGACGACCGATATCACGACCGATATCAAGATCCCTCACGGTTCTCGATCCAAGGCAAGCAGATTAGAGATCGAATCGATCTCCCTGCCATCCGAACAAGGTTGCGTCCCAAAATGGATACGCCGTCGCTCACGCGCTCGAATTAAGCAACGAATTGCTCTTACTAGGGTATGTATGCGCACGACCGCCGGACTAAGTCGGCGAGGAACCAGAACAGTGGGCGTTCAAGTGCAACCACGGAATTAATTTATTGGACGATGTCCCGAAGAGGATACGCCGCGCACTACAATGAGCTTTTCATCCCATTGGCCCATTGGCTTTACCGCCGTTCTCTCACTTCGTCTCTGGGTTGAACAACCCATTTTAATATCAAGGTAAACTTAGCTGAAACCCAAAATTGACATACCGCATCTCTTCCATCCAGAACAACGTCCGACACGACACAGTTCACAAAATCATCAATCAATCGCCTCGTGATATCGACGCCCAATACGTCCTGCGTTCTGGACCCACACTATAGATATTAAAATTCTCAAGAGTCTGCTTCTGCACTATACTTGTAGATGGGCAGTGCGGGTTTCTGATCTCACGACTTGCAATTTCTTTGAACTTGCCGTTTAGGTTTCCGGCGAGCTCGCAGTATTATTGAACACTTATTAGGCCGCCTCGTGATATCAACGCCCAATGCGTTCCTGCGTCCTGGACCCACAAATACCAAATTTTCGGAGTCTGCTTCTGCAATATAGTTGTAGACGGGTAGCCCGGGTTTCTGTTTAACTGCGGCGATAATGTGACTTGCGCGACTTGGGGTTTCTTTGAACTTGCCGTTATGGGGTCTAGTTCTCCGGCGACGAGCGGTGAGTTCAGTTGAGTCTTATTTCGGGACTAAATGTTCATTTATCTTGGCCAGGGCTGTGGCTATCGGCGAATAAATCAATTCCTGCATCGATGTTCAAGTTGCGCCGTCTTCCATCTCTCAACAATCTTTCAAGGCTTGAATACAATCAAGCAACGTACATCCCGCCTTAACCATTGAAATCACCCCATTCATATTGTCTACGTTGGTTTCCAAGTCGCCGCGCTCGAACTGCATGGGTATGTGCGAGGGAATGTGATTCAGCCAAATCGATATTCAACTGTGCCGCCTTCCATCCCCAGCAACATTCTCACCAGGTTCAACCACCTTGGATACAACAAGTACATCCCGCATCGACTACTGTGATTAGCCTTCCAAACTGTTTCTGTCGGTTTCCAAGTCATCGCGCCTGAAATGCGCCTTCCACCAGGAGGTTGCGGTCCTGAGATATACACCTGTCTTCCAGCCCGACAGAACAAGCCCCGAGCGCAAAAACGTAGCCGCCATCTGTTCAATGCCTTCGCGCCTTTTTCTTCAAGTATATTTGTAGTGGCGGAAAAGGAAGAAACGTGGATGGTTGATGCTTGCGCGGCCGCTGGTCGTCCTCCCCACTCCTCCGAGTCGCATCCGGTATTACAGATAAACTTGATGTTTTTCTCTAAAAAACACCCTCGAGGAACGTAAGGCCTGACCCGGAATCGAACCGGGATCGTCTGCATATGTACATGGTGGTGGGCAAGCGTTGGCAGATGCAATGCTACCAGGTCATACATGCTCCTGGACGATGTGCACTACGGATGATGTGCACTACATGCAGATGAGAAAATGTTTCTTGGATCATGGGTTGGCTTCACGTCGAATTTCGTGCCGAGTGAGTGAGTGGACTTGTCAACATTGAGTGAACCTACAGCATTGCTTTTTTTTTTCTTCAACCGATTCCCGACTGCGCTACCCTCACACGAACCCACAAAAAATCCTCCCGTCTATCTACATCTGAAGTCATCCGACTTGAATCCAGTACATAACGGAAATCAACTTAGAAAGATGAATAATTGATACTTGCGTGCCGGCTGGTCGTCCTCTCCCCACTCCTCCGAGTCACATGCGGGTATTGCAGATAAACTTTGATTTTTCTCCAAAAAGAGAGCCTGAAGACAGGAAAGGCCTGACCCGGAATCGAACCAGGATCATCTGCATACATTTTCCCTCATCATCTGCTTAATACTGGCAGATGCACTAATCATTGTGCTACCAGGTCATACATGCTCCTGGCAATGAGCACTACATGCAGGAGAACTCACTGACGACGAGAAAAATGTTTCTCAGATCGTGGGTTGGCTTCATGTCGAATATTTATGAGTGACTGAGTGGACTACATCTGAACGCACCTGGCGTGGATGAACTTTCCATCTCCCCACTCCTCCGAGTCAAATCCGGGTATTCCAGATAAACTTGATTTTTTCTCTAGATCTAAAAAGGAGCCTGAAGACAGGAAAGACCTGACCCGGAATCGAACCGGGATCATCTGCGTACATTTTCCCTCGTCATCTGCTTAATACTGGCAGATGCACTAATCGTTGTGCTACCAGGCCATACATGCTCCTGGCTGCACTGCACAATGATGTACGACGAGAAAAATGTTTCTAGTTCCGTGCCGAGTGAGTGGACATTGTCAACGTTGAGTGAACCTAATACAGTATTGCTTTTTTACTTCTTCAACAGATTCCCGAGAGCGCTAGCTGGTCGCTCTCTCCCCGCTCCTCCGAGTCACATCCGGGCATCAGAGATAAACTTGCTTTTTGCTCAAAAAATATATGTAGAAGGAACCAAGGCCTGACCCGGAATCGAACCGGGATCATCTGCATACCTGCATCATAGTAGACAAGTACTGGCGGATGCACTAACCATTGTGCTACCAGGCCATACATGCTTCTGGACGAATGTGCACTACATGTAGAACAGATCGGACGAAAGAAATGTTTCTCGGATCGTGCGCGGGCTGGCTTCATGTCGAATGTTCGTGAGTGGACTTTGTCAACGTATATATAGTATGGACTTCTATAGGGTTCAGGCGATTTTATGAACGCTTGGGTCCGCTCGATGATGGACTCGACTTGGAGTAATCAGTATCCCGCCGCGTCGGCGATCAGTACGTAACTGACGCGCCCCATTCGCGCCCGCCGACGCGACGCCGACATACCGCGCGCTCATCCCTCTCCCGCTCTCTCTTTCCTTCGTGCTGCGCCTCGCTCTTATCCTCTAACCTCGTTCCGCCTTCCCAGCTTCGCACCCAAAAAGAAAAGAAAAGAGAAAGAGAAAAGACTCGGAACAAGAAAAAAAAAAAAGGCCCTCGGACCGTCCCATCTCCCATCCATCTGCATCCACGGACCGCGCGCCGCATCCCGCATCCCCACTCTCACAACTTCTGATTAGATTGCTCCCTCGCCTTCTTCCTTCTTCATTTGATCTCCCAATGCCCCTTGTCCCGAAAAGGCAGCCCCAAGGCCAATATCCGGGCCATGTGGGTGTGAATCTTACTTATCTTATTCTTCGAGGCGTGGTGGGTAGCTTATTTGCGGTTGGGCGAGGGCATGCGGGTGCCAAGCCCAGCCAAGCCCGGGTGGGAGCGGGGCTTACGGGCGGGAAGACTCGGAAGAACAGGAAGACTCGGAAGAAGAGGGAAGGAGGAAGAAAAGGAGGAAGAAGGAGGAGGGAAGGTATCTCTATTCATTCAAGCGGGGCTGGTAATACAGAGGGTGGGTGCGTAGGAAAGCAGAGCAGAGCAAGATGATGATTTTGAGGGGGCGCGATGAGGTGAGCACGATTCGAGGAGATGGAGAAGGGAGGAGATGCAAAGAGGAGGACGAGGAGGACGAGGAGGAGATGGAGGAGGACGAGGACGAGGAGGGAGAGGAGGAGGACGGGGAGAAGGGAGCGGTGGTGGTACAAGAAAATAAAATAAATCCTACAGATAATCCGGTCCGTGGTACGACGTACAACAACCCATCCGGGGTGGTGGGGGTGGTGGTACACCGTATGTATAAGGAATCCAGATGCGAGCCGTCGAAGGGACGAGCCGCATGGGGAGGGGGTGGCGGGCGCGGGGGTGGGAAGTGCGCGTGCGAGCCGTCCACAAAGGACGAGCCGCACGCCGTGCATAAGAACGAGCGCCGCCCCCGACACGCCAACTCGCGCGCCGAACGGGGAGGGGGGGGATCGACACCCTTACGCAGCACGCAGCGCGCACCGGACGACGCTGCTGCGCTGCCCTCTCTGCACGCGCACCCCGGGTCGAAGGCGACGCATGACGTACGACGCGCGACGCGCCCCGCCCCACCCGGCGCGCCCGCCTAAGGGGGCCTAAGGGGCTCACCACGCCGACACCCCCTCGCCCTCGGCGTACCCATGGCCAGTGAGGGTGAGGTACCCCATGTCCACCTCCCCCCCGCAGGACGCAGGTGGGGAGAAGCACGCGAGCCCGAGTCCAAGCCCGAGCCCGAGGTCGACGTCGTACGGCGGCATCCCACCGTGCGCCTGCATCGCCCCATCACTAGCACACCCATCAAAAGGCCCGGGGGCGTACGCGCTCGCGTTCGCGGTCATGAAGCCCTCGAAGCAGTGCAGCGACTCGAGCGAGGGGCAGGCGGACAGGGGCGGGGGCGGGGGGGCTCCAACTCCCGCTCCTCCTCCTGCTCCACCTCCGGCGCGCAGACAGAAGGCAGACGACAAATCCTCCAACGAGCTCCACGCTGCGGATCCGGGGGTAGATATGAAGGTCGAGGCGGGGGTGTGCGGTGTACCCGGGAACGACGACGACGACGACCCCGCCGATGACGAGTGCGAAGAGTGGGAGGAGTGCGAAGAGTGCGAAGAGGAGGAGGCGGACGCGAAGGAGAGCGCGGGGGAGGCGGGGGCGGAGGCGGAGTCGAAGGCGTTCATGTGCGCGGTGTACGGAGAGGATGGCGCAGAGTCGAAGGCGGAAGTGAGCTCGAAGGGCGGCGCCAAGAACGACGGACCGGAGGCGGGGGCGCTCGCTGACAATTGGGCAAGGAACGGGGACGCAGGCGGCGAGATCGAGTCGAGCTCGAACGGCCACTCGAACGCGCACGTACCCATGCCCTCTGTGGGCGAGGACGAGGGCGCGGGTGAGGTGGGCGCTGGGGAGGGGGAGGGGGCGAGCGAGTCCAGGGCGGCGAAGTCAAAGTCAAAGTCGAAGGCGGAGGCGGCGGCGGAGGCGGCGGGGTCGAAGTGGGAGTCGAACGAGTCGAAGTGGGACGTGGAGGGCGAGTCGGATATGGACGTTGACGGCGACGGCGAGGGGGGTGCGGGGGATTTGGCGGGGGTAGCGGCGGGGGACGCGGGGGAGGAAGCGGAGGACGGGGTCGGCGCACTCCTCACGCGCCTGCGCGCCCCGCTCTTCGCCTTTGCAGTCCCCCGCGTCTTCGTCTCCTTGCCCTCCTGCTTCTTCCCCCTCCCTTCCTTCGTCCCCTCCTTCTTCCCCTCCTTCTTCCCCCCCTTCCCCCTCCTTCCCCTCTCCTTCGCCTTCCCCTCCCCGCAATCCCACCTCAACTCAACCCCCGTGGCCACCTCTCGCGCGCGGCCCGCATCGAATGCGCGGACGTCGGCCTCGAGCGCACTGCCGGCGCGGCCGGCGAGGAGGAGGGACGCGATGTGCGCGCAGCGCGCGGGGTCGGGGGGGAGCGTTTCGCGCGTTGTGCGGGGGCGTTTGACGGGCTCGCATGGGGGGGCGGCGTCGAGAGGTTCGCTCGGGAACGGGGAGGCCCGTGCGCCCCCGCTCCCCTCCCCCCCACCCGGATTATCTGACGAACCCGGCTTCTCCGCTAACGAAGCCCCCGCACCCCTCTTCGGCCGAAACGCATACCCCGGAAACCTTTTCCCATGCTCCTCCCGTGCCTTCCTTGCGCGCTCATGCCACCCCCCGCGCACGTCCGGCGGGAGGGCGCCCCACGCGAGGCCCGCGATGGCGGAGAGCGTCGCGTGGGAGGGCTCTGAGGAGGGCGGGACGGCGCCGGAGCGGATGAAGGCGGAGCGGAAGAGGATGAAGGCGTTGGGGGGGCGGGGGATGTGCGGGCTGGGGCCGGTGGGGGAGGTGGGGGAGGAGGCAGGGGAGAGGGAGGGCGCAGGCGGGGAGGGCTTGCGCTTGTGCGACGCGCGCTTGGGCGGCGTAGGGTCCGCGCCGGCGCCGGCGGGCGGGTCGAAGAAGAAGAAGGACGGCGGCGCGTCGGCGTCGGCGTCGGCGTCGGCGTCTTCGGTCTTTGCTTGCGGCGGCGCGGGAGGGGCAAACTCTTCCGGCGTGAGGTTCGTCGCGAACGCGATGCCGCCGGTGGGCGCGACGGCGGGCTGCGTCCAGACGAGTTGCGTTTTGCCTGCGTTGTGTGGGTTTGTTTAATTGTCGGCGGAGGGAACTGGAACTGACCGTCCGCGCCGGTGCGCCGCGAGCCGCGCGTGCGTTCGACGGGCATCTCTAGCCAAATATCAAATAATCCCTCGAGTCGGTGGTGTCGCGGTCGCGGTCGGGGCAGTCAGGTATCGCAGGAAATTCGCGGAAAGAGGCCTCCCGCTTCAACCCACCCATCCCATCTTATACTCAGATCTTCCCTTCTCCGTCTTCAACTCACATAAGCGAGGGAGGCACGAGTCCGTCTCGCAACCAAATCGGGTTTAGCGCACCCAGATCGCCGGGTCGCTGGATGATGTCGTAACGGGGTGACGCGCGGGGCAGATCGAGATCTCCCATGCACGCCTCGCCTTGTGCCCGTTCTGGACTCATATCTTTCGATTTCGAATCGATTTCCGGGAGGGAGCGAGGGCAGGTGCGTCCCCGCGTTTGCCAGCCCCTGGTCTGAATCCGAGTCCTAGGTCGTCGGACCAAGTTGCCCCCGCGGACCCTGATCATCTCATCCTCATCCTTCTCCCGCCGTCAATGAATATTAATCGGCGCGCACATGGGGGCATGGGCACGGGAGTATTCTTTCATCCTGACGGTGAATAAACCTCCGTCCCGTGCATACATACTATCAACCGCGGGAATACGCTGCGAGTGTGGAGGGCGATGGGTAAATGTCGGTACGCACAACGAGCGAGTGCCGTTATTCGAATTCCGTCTCTCCACTTGCCTTGCCGCTTCTTCCCACTTCCCACTGCACTTCCCGCCGCCGCGGCTTCCCTAATCCCCCCCTCTGATCTCTCTGATCTCCCACAACTCTGGTCCCTGGCGCGCAGCTCTCCCACCGCCCGCTCCGTGTCACTGTCAGGCAGCATCTCTGTCTCCGCCTCTGTCCCTGTACTCAATACCCTCTGCACTCACTCGTCGGCGTCCTCTTCCCTCTTCCTTCTCCCGCGCACATCACCTTCACCGCAGGCCCTTCACCCTCAGCTCTGGTATTTGAATCCCGCTCTCTCACTCTCACTCTCACACACCCCGGACCCCTCCCCTCGCTTAACATTGACACGCACCCGACGTCCACTCATATCTCGCCACCATCGCCGCCGTCAGGACATATTGTATGCGCGATGGGGAATTCATCTCGCTACGAAAAAATTCAAAAAAAAAAATTATTGATTGCGTTCATGTCATTTCATCTCGGCTACACCCATTTTCTTTTTCTTTTTTTTTTCTTTTTTTTTGGGGGGGGGGAGCGCGCCGTCGGGCCCTCGTCCGCCCGTCCACGTCAGTTCTTTCTTTCGTTCTCGTTCTGATTCTGAAATCCCTTTCGGTTTCGATTTCGATTTCGTGCGTGTCTCGGGACTCGGGCGTACACACTTCAACGGCGGGATTCAGAACATGTACGCGTGGAGCGCGATGCGCTGCGATGCGATGCGATGCGATGGGTAGATGTCGGTGTCGGGAAGGTGCATACTGTAAATGCGCGTGCGCAGGTGCAGTTCCATGTATGTATGTATGTACATATTCCTCTCCCAATGCCATTGCTTCCTCAAGTCAAGTCCCACTTGCCTTCCCACTTCCCACTTCCCGCCACCTCCCTCTCTCACCTCTAATCTCACACACAACTCTACCCCCCGGCGCTACGTCTACGTCTACGCCTACGTCCTCTCTCACCGCTGCACCGCTGCACCGCTGCACCGGGCGGCCTCGAATCGAATCGAATCGCAGTAAAAAACAATCGAAAGCGAATTCAAGCGATGCGGCGTGCGTCGAATCGACCCCTCGCTCGTCCACGGAAGTTCGAACCGCTCCGCGACGCATCCTTACGCACCCGACGCCCACCTATGTCTGTCGTTATAATTCAGGATATATGTAGGCGCGATGGGGAATTCATCTCGGCTACGCTTTACACCAACGAAAAAATTCAAAAAAAAGGCGAGTGATTGATTGCGTTCATTTCATCTCGGGTCGGCTACACCCTGTTTTTTTTCTTATTTTTTGTTTCTTTTTCTTCGCCGTCTCGAGTGTGCGTCTACATACATATACTCACTCATTGCCACTGGTCACTGGCCACTGGGCTCGACAGCGACTCCGGAGCCCGCTTCCCTCTCCTGGGGCCGCATCTCTCACACACCCCGAAGCTCGAAGTTCGAAGTTCGAACCCCTCCTCCCCTCGCTACGCTACACCCGACGTCCACTTAAGTCTCCACCGCCGCCGTTGTCGTTATAATTCAGGACATACGCGCGATGGGGAATTCATCTCGGCTACATACACTTTTTTTTTAAAAAAAAATGATTGATTGCGTTCATTTCATTCCATCTCGGCTATACCCTGTTTTTCTTCGCCGTCGGTGCGCTACGTCCGTCAACTTTTTCTATGTAGTTCTGAAATCCGGAAACCCTGGTCCCTGGTCCCTGGTCCCTGGAATGCAACGCTGCTGAATTGAACTGGCCATAACGGAAGGACGGAAGGACCAAGGAAGGAAAAAAATCGTTCCAGGTACATGTACAGGTAGGGCGCCTCATCCGTCCATCCGTTCATCCATCCGGGCCATTATTCAAAGTCTCAACTCAACTCAACTACAGTACGAAATAGATTAGAATCGCACTCTCGCGCGCGCTGGTCGAACGAGTCTCATTCATCCTTATAATGCTGTCGTTCTGCGTACCCTCGCTCACTGTGTCCCGCCATTACCGTCCTCGTTACTTGCCCTGCGATATCGATGCGCGCCCAAGGGCCAAAAGTCCTGTAAAACCATATATGTATATATATTCAATATTGGTTGTCAAGAGAAATTCATTCCGGGTGCGATGCTTTTCTCTCATTCCGGGTGCGATGTTCTCTATCCATGTCATGGTAACCCAGAGCTAAATTCTGCGTACATATCGGATTCATGGACATGCGAGCGCCTCGGATTGATCATGTGCTATGTGTACCATCCTGCCAGTGAGCGGCGAAGAAATACATGTGTATCATACGAAGATTAATGGAAGGAGTAGGTTGAAGGAAGGGAGCTGCAGTGAGAGGGCGAGGTGGAGAAAAAGAATTATCACAGCTGGGAACCAACGTACGCATACTTAGAACGAAAACGAGACGAGCGAAACAGGGCAAAAGAAAAGAAAAGCCAGCCTGGGGCACGTTACGTCATCGCTTCATTTCAGAGCCATAGAAATGCATGTAACCTGTCGTACTTATCTTCGTCTAACTTCTGTGTCGCCCAAACAAGTAAGCAAGCTGCAAGCGACGCCGCACCGGGCCCCGGAGGAACAGAACAGTAAACTAACGGAACGAATGAATGAATTGGAGTTATATGCCCGGACTTACAAAGGACGCCGGCGGACAACGTCGGCGTCCTGCGACGGCTGCCGCTGTGATCCGATGATCAAAAAGATTAGATATCGGCCGTCGGTGATGGCCGCTAAACAACAGCCCCTATCCACTGAACTTCATCGGACGTCGATGGCTCGTCGATGGCTCGTCCATCGACGTTCAGTGTACATGCTGATGAAATTATAATTATGCGGTTTGCAACACCAATGCACATGGCCACTGGCCACCGGTGTTTTCCGGTATCCGCGCGCAGTCTTCATGTCGCCATCAGGAAAACCAAAATGTCTGTGTGCAGTACTATATAGCAACCTGTGGCTGTAATGTACCTATGAAGCACTATGCAAGACTATGCAGTGCTGCATAGGGCCTCATAGTGCTCATAGGTTCATCTCGGCTGCGGTTTTCCTGGTTTGACCGAGGAATTCTGGGATACATGTATGGCTGGAAGCACAGAATAATTTTTGCTCTCTTCATGTAATTTTCTCTAAAAACATCTTGTCTGTCCAGTGGATTCAGCTGGACATTCACTGGATTCTCAATGAAATTCAGTGTACTTGTATTGAATGTCGGGCAAACATACTCCAGTTATCCAATTGTTTCCAACGGAACCTCAGTGAACTCCAGTGTACTTTTGGCAAATTTCCGTCGGACATGCACCAACTATCCGCTGGATATAAAAGCTTTTTTCGTCAAAAAATATGTACAATAAGAGTTGAACATTCAACATCCTTCTACTACATTTCAACAAGTACATGTGTAGTTAATTCGGGTACAGGAAGTGTTTTAGTGTACATTTCACCTGATAATCTACCAACTTTATTGTACATTGCACATTGTACTTCCAACTCATGGCCATGGTTCGGTATTACTCAGTTTTCTACACACTACTTACAGCAGTGTGCAATCCACGTAGATCTTTCAACTTCTTCAAGATGAAATTGTACAATTCCTGGTGCATGATTTGTATAACACAATAATGCTATACCCTAATGGGATTCTATCAATCCCAACCTGACTAGTTGGGCTGTCCCATCAATCCCAAGTGAACTGTGGGAATTGCTATCAGTCCCACTTGGGAACAGCCATCAATACCAAGCCTGTCAATCCCAATCCCAGATGGACAGCTGTCATCCTCCAGAGTCCTGACCACATCCGTTGAGTATTTTCCCCGGTTGGGGTCTGACCCGAGGCCGGCTTGAGTTGAGCTCAGGGGCTCAAAATCTTTCCGAGCTCATGACCCAAGCTTGGGCCCAGGAACTCTTTTCTCAAATTCAGTTCAAATTGCAGCCTCAAAAGCAAAATTTGAAGTTCCTGCTGGCCCACAATTAATTGGATTGTCCTCTTTCTCCAGGTGGTCCGTAAGATTTGCTCCTTTGATGGAGTTTTAAATCTAGAGATCTAAGTTCGAAATAATCAATCCACACTTTACCCACAAACCATGAGCTGCTGGCCTTTGTCCCTCGTTGGGTTCCTCCGAGACCCTGAAGGCATACGTACCAGTCTGAACCTTATATGAGCTCTTATGACTGCACGAAGCTTGCACCCCCTCACAAATAGCAGATCATGATCCTCATCAACACTCTCTTCGAATATTGAGAGAGGCCGAGTGATACCCTTTGAGGTCTAGAATATCCTAATCTTGAAGTTTAGAGCCTGCTGGATTTTATCTGATCAAAGGCACCCGAACCTACAAGTCTTGCACTGGGAGTTCTCCCTCGGCATGGTGAGAACTGACTCTCCACGTCAAATCAAAACATGAGTCAGACCGGTCCAAGTCACATTTAATTCTGGCGTGATCCCGGCTTCATGATAGGGCCAGCAACAACCCAACCCTACGTTCCAGGCACGAGCTGAACTTGGAAAAAACCAGGCAAGGCAGCAAGGAGGTCAGAAGGATGCTAGAAGTTGCAAGTTGGATCAATGTGAAGGCCAGTGTCTTCTGCCGAGTGAGAGCAAGCAGGGTGACAAAAACAAGAATGGGGCGAGCCCACAGCAATGACAAAGGTCAGGTGTGAGGATGATGTAGGACAGGTCCAAGGGAAGGGGATCATCTTGGATGTAGTACTAGGATATAGAATATATAGTATAAAATAGGGGCTAATGGAAGGATACCAATTCTAAGACAAAAGGCTGTACTAAATATTGGACCAGGCAGATACGGACGCAGCGGGACGTGAAGCACAGCACCAGAATTAAAATCTGAAATGAACTATAATCAACCATGATGCAAATTCTGACACCCTTGACTTCCATGCCAACCTCCTCCCCGTCCATGTATGCCTCAACCGCTCCGTGTTCAACTCCGCAGTCCGACTCGCCACGCTGCCGCCCTCCCACCCTCTCCACCGAGTTGTCAAGCGGTGCAGGCATGTCCCGCGCTTCCACCGCTCCCCCATCCACCACCTCCTAGCCACTTTTCCCCTCCTCAGTGGGACTCTCGAGCAAATCGACCCCCCACCTCGAGATCGTACAAGCGCCGCTGGGAGCGCTGACAACGAGGATCGCACCAGACAAGGAAACGGCGAGGAAGGAGCTGGAGGAGGTGATGAGGCGAGGCAGGTTTTGTGTGTACACGGACGGATCAGGTTACGAAGGCGGTGTGGGAGCAGCAGCAGTCGCATGGGGGAAGGGAGGAGAAGGAGCAGCAAGGATGAAGCACCTGGGAACACTAGGCGAGCACACTGTTTTCGAGTCAGAGGTCGTCGGCGCCATTCTTGCGCTCAATATTGTCAAGGGCACCCCACGTCTCACCGAGGTCGACATCTTCAGACTGCCAACCCGCCATCTCTGCCCTCGCTGCCCCCCGCCCTCAGCCAGGCCAATACTTGCTCGCCCTCTTCCATTCCCTCCACCGGCGCCTCCTCCGAGCCTGCCCCTCCCTCAAGATCCGCATCCACTGGGTACCAGCACATGTCGGGATCGCCGGGAACGAAGCCGTCGACGTGCGCGCTAAGGAAGCTGCCCAAGGCGCCTCCTCAGCCCTCGCATCCCGGATTATCCCCTTCGAGAGCCCCCTCCCCGCGAGCAAAGCGGCAGTCTTGGATGCCGGCCCCAAGGAGTTCAAAGCACGCTGGCTCGAGGGGTGGTCCACCTCCCTGTGCCACCGTCGCATCTCCCTCTTCGACAACGCATGGCCCTCCCTCGCAGTAGCACGCCTGTACGACGGCCTGAGCCGCCCGCAGTGCAGCGTAATCACTCAGCTGCGCAGCCTGCGCTCCACCCATTTCGCCCTCAACGCGTACCTCTACCGCTTTCACCTCGCCCCCTCCCCCGACTGCGACATGTGCCTAGTCCCCGAAACGGTCCCACACTTCCTCCTTACCTGCCCTCGCTACCATCGCTAGCGCCTTGATCTTGTCCTCAAGTTAGGCACTGCACGCCTCTCCCTCTGCCACCTTCTTAGTGCGAAATCTGACCCCAAGCCAGTGCTCTGCTTCGTGCGTGACACCGGCCGCTTCCCCCGATACGCCCTCTAGGGCCCCGGCTTATATATTTTTCTTTCTCCTTTTCTCATACTTATACTTGAATACCTAGCTTAGACACCTCATCTCGACAAAACTCGAATACATCCCTCACAGCACACCTCCCTTGCCCGCCCTACCTACCAAACGCACTCCCTGCATTACCTCTCTCCGCACCAGCTAGTAGTCATCCGTGTAATACGTATAGTGCTACATGGGCCCCAAGGGGCCCGCGCGCACTCTAATGGAATCTGAATTGAATTGAATTGAAAATGCAAATTATTTACTAGGATGTCTACTTTTACAAGGGTGTCTTACGGGGGCTGCCTGGAGTAGCTGCCGAAGTCTCTTGGGATCTGATGTTTCACGGCACTGCCCTCCTCCAGACATGAGTAGGAAATGGCTCCCTTTCACTTGGGGGAATTGTCCATTAAATCATAAGACTAGAGAATCAGGTTCAGAGTCAGCCTCCGAATTGGTCCTGCCTGATTGCTCTGGCTTCCCTTCATGGGAATCACTGTGGTACACTTCTATTTTGTGTGAGAGATGTGTTTTAGGTATTCATTTCACAATGTGTAGTCTGTTTCCCTTAGTAGGGGATCCCTGAAAAAATATCTTCCAACACACCAGCCTAAGTACTTGCATTAAGATATGCCATGACAGACTGGCTGGTAACAAGTCTATTAGATGGTAAGCCTTACTCACAATGAATTCTCAAGTGAACTAATGCTGGCAAGACAGTGTGCAGAATTGCATTAAGCATCCAGGTTACCTGAACACTACCTGTTATTTTTGTCCCATGCTGATTTTTCCCGGAGTGTCACTGAAAGCAAGTAGTCTCAGTCCAAGAACCGAACCATTGATATCATTAAAATATAGTATCTATAATTAATTACAGAGGCAGGGGGGGATGTTCTGAACCATTCAGAAAATCACGGTTTTTAAATGAAGCCGAGACCTGTGGGAAACCAGGTGGGTTGGGATTTGGACTTGGTTCAACCTTTGGGATTGGGATTGATGTAAGCTTGGGATGATTGACATTTGGGATTGATGATCAATCTGAATGTACAATTTAATTGAGCTGCTGAGTGAAATACTCGCCAGTTGAGTGTTCAAATAAGCTGCACTCCTACAAACAAGTATGTAGATGAACCAAAAGTACCTAAAGTACCTACTCTTTGTGCAGTTTGACTGTGCCTGTACCTCAAATGGAAGTAGATGTTCAATTGGGAATGTTGATGTACAACGTGAGATGTGCACAAAGGTAAGTACATAATTTTTGACGATAAATACCGTCATAGCTGGATTTCAACAACATACGGCGTTATCCAACGGATATCCGATGCACTTTCGCTGAATGTCCAGTGAACATACTCCAGTTATCCACTGGATTCCAACGGATTCTCACTTCAGTGTACTTTTGGCAAATTGGACATGCACCAACTATCTGCTGGATTCCATCGAACCATTCTGTAGATATGACTGGAAATCCAGTGGAGTTCAATGCTGAGAGGGATTTACAGTGACAAGAATGTATAAATTTTGATGCAATGTGCAGTGGTGTCCACCGAACGTCGTGAACATGATGTGCTAACTCATTGGCTCATGACCAAAAAACACCTGTCCACTGAGGATCAGCGCGTTCGCTGAACGCCGTTGAATGGGGTGGGGCGATCCAACGGACGCCGGTGAACGAGTACCTTTGTTTACTGGACATCAGGGGCTGCCGGTGTTAAGAGCCGAGAAATCCGACGAGAGCCGATGGACCGGACCGACTTTGCCGGTCCGCGCATAATACACATGAATTGAGTATACAACGGGGAGATACCCTCCGTTGCCGCCGGGCAGGGCAGTCGGCGACCCTGGGATGATATCACGAGTTGAGAACAACTTGAACTTCACGTTCAATCTCAAGTTGTGCTGAGGCCAGCCCATGGACCCTGACGTCGGGGAGTATCATAAGATAGCAGGTAGGGAGGGGGAAAAAAGAAAGAAAAAAGAATGAGGGAAAACAAAAGAATGCATTAAGGGGGAATCGAACCCCCGGCGGGTCGAAACGATCATGTATGTTTCTCATGGCAACGACCCAGGTTACCACTACCCCATTAATGCTATGCCAGGAGGGGAGTAACAGCAATACTGATGGAAAGCAAAAGAAAAACGAAAAAATGCACTATTGAAGTCCACAAATTCAACAATCCCAGATCCCTTTAACCTGACTCGAAATCAAAAGTCGAAACGACCGAGGATACCACTACCTAATTAATGCACTGCTCATGATGAGTGGATAAGTAAGTGTGAATGAAGGCGGAGCAGAAGGGGTGTTCATGGCTGCCTCCTATACCACAGTTCAGTTTGTGGCTCATGCTATAAATATGGGGCAAACAACGACCGAGAATATCACTACCTCATTAATGCTTATTCGACTATAGGAGTAGACGAGATACGGCCTGATATACACCGTGACCGACTGCCGCGGTGAAAGTTCAACTCTATTTTCGGCATGAAATGGAGATCCTTAACATGACTCACTATCGAACGTTTGCCTGACTATCATCAGTAACCTTATCATGCGTCTAGATTCTCCTCCCATGGCCGTAAGAATCGGGCTCGCCCTTCTGCCGGGTGGATCCTGGAAGGACTATGTAAATATAAACTTGGCTGGTCCGCTATCCTGCTTATCTGCAAATAAAACGGTAGCGTGAATCCAATGCCTGTACCCACATAAGTAATTATGCGCACTAGTACTCCACCCACCGTGATCTCTTTCGGATTGCTTGGGTCCAGCGCTAGTGTGGCCATGCCCGCTTATTTTAAGCACCGTTATCTCTTTAATTGCACCGCTTCAACCATCATGGAACTTATTCCTGATTGCATTCACATCCGCGCCGGGCGCCCAACCACGTTTTTGCTGAAGCCACGAGGGTATCGAATTTTGAACCATAATACATCCAACTCGGTATTGTGCCGATATCTTCAACTCGAAGCCAGCACGATTCTCATAATGCATCCTCCCACTGAGTCAACACCAGATACGTGGCCACATACATGCGAATGCGAGCGTTTGAATCGTAAATCTCATCGGCATGGCGCTTATTTCGTTTCGTAACAAGTAGGCGGAAGCAAGTGAGCGTCGATCAAGATCGGCCGCTTGCGCGTACAGGTTCACTTTTTTGCGTCATCTGAACTACGTGTAAGCAGCGCCGGCTAGAGCGCGACCGCTTGCTCGGGGTATGAAGATTATCACAGTAAAGTGATATCAGGGACGGCACATCAGGCCGGTGAATATTCGGTGTTCAGAATAGAGAAACAAGGACACTTGTCCTCGTCCTTGTTTTTCTCATTGCCCCCTTGTTCTGTTTATTCCCCCTTGAACGTCGCGTTCGAGTATTCACGTGTGCTGTACCTCGTTTGAACAGCCGTAGCAACGTTCAACAGCAGTTTCGATCGCGATAGATCGGGGAGTTCTACCTATCCCATTCACATCGGTTCACATTCACATTCCGCAATACACGCACTCCTCAGCACTCAAGATCGAGTCAGTTCTTCACTCATCCACAGCCGCCGTGCCCGGTGCGTCATCCTCGCTTGCTCGGGTAGACCACTCGCTACGTAGTGTGGCCATCGAATCTCTGAATAATTAAACCTGAATCTGAGATTGTCTGTTCGCGACTTGGTTGATACGAATTATGCCAGCACACTAGGCTGGTCTTCTCTCAATCGTCAATATTGTCTACTCGCTCTAGCCTCTAAGACAAGCGAGGTTGAAATACAAGGAACGCTGACAAGAGATTGATTGATCAAGAATCCGACTGCACGCGCGTTACCAGATCCATCACGGCCCATGATCCCGAGTAAGTCTCAAAGCGGATACTAGAATGATGGAGGTCCATGTGGGTCCACCAGTATCCACCCTCGCCTGAATCTTCGCATTTATCTCCACCGGTCCCAAAAAACTCTTCTCCAACAGTAACGGCTAGAGTCTAGCTTGCATGAAGTCAACACAATACATCCAATAATTGATGGTAATCTATGGGGTCCATGTGCCCGCCTTTCAGCTTGACCTCCACCCTTCTCGTAATCGCAATCCAGGTCCCGGAGCGTCCGGCTCTCCGGCGACCGAGGAGGGTATCTTTCATTTGTCATTGGTCTGCTGTTCCTTCCGGTGCGACATCGATTGATTGAAGATTCTGTGTCCCTGCATTTTAATCAAAGCTTGCTGACGGTCGGCTGGAGGACATGCAATGCGCTACTGTTAGCGGAAACCGCGCGCGACTAACCAAAAGGTTCTTTGCAGAACCGCAGGATCCGGTTTCATCGGTCCGAATGTGCACTTGCGTCGTGCGAGTCGGAAAAATGGTGTTGAAAGAAGGCGGAAGAAACGCCCTAGACTGCAAGAAAAGAGACTACGTTTTCATTTTCAAGCATATAATTGGACGAACGAACACCAGAAAATACAAGGACCCACAACACAAGGTCGATCGATTCCTCTCCCTGGTTGTGCGTTGTCATCAGAGGCAAGTCACTATCTAATCACATCGCAGCGGCTCCGGAGCATGAATTGCTTCGCGTTCGAAGCAGGTTCGCTATCAGATTGAGTATAAACAGGCGCGGGAAGCGGGCGTTGCATGTGGTCGCAGAATTAGCATGAACTTCCCGCTCGAACCCGCGCAGTTGACCTAAAGAAATACGAGTGTTAATGGCGGGTATGAATCACGCACGAGATGTGGTAGCTGAACATAAGAGAAAGATGAAAACATATCTTCTGGTTCGCCTTGGCTACGGTGGGTCACGAGAAGGCCCAGCCATGGGCTCTCTATCAAATCACATCGAAACGGCTCCGCACGGATTGGCCTGGGTTCGGAGAGGTGCCGTGGGATTGAGGTTGAGGTTGAACGTAAACTAAAACAGAGGCAGGAATTCGAAGTGGGCGTTGCATGTGGTTACACTTCTGGTAGAAACATCCCGTAGTTCTTCCCGAAGAACAGGTTGAAGCGACAGTCTACCACAGTGATTAAGGATGGAGACAGCTGCAATTTTTAAGCAAGAGTGTATTCGGGCGGCCCGCCTGAAAAGAGCATCGAAATGCATCGATCATGATCGCGTTCGAGAAGGACTACGTACTAGTAGATGAAGGAACGAGTGGCGTACGGGTCTGGCCAGTGCGAATAGATCCGCGCGCGAAGGGAAGGGAAGGCGCGAAGCAGACACTGATTCCAGTTGAATCAGGTACATGACGCCATTCCAACTGGAGCACGCAGGGCACAAAGCAAGGGAAACTATGGGTGCACGTTGCGCAAAAGAGTGCTGTCACCGTCCGAGGAGCAGGAATTAGATGAAAGTTCGAAAGGATTAATGTGAGGGGAATTGATCAGTGGTACGATAGTAGAGACGACTGTGAGAAGTCTGAGTGAACGAATTCAATATTCAAGGGTCGATTTATTGGACCTCAGAACGCTAGAGCTGACAGACAGAGAATTTCTGGGGGGTAAAAAAGCAGGTTGAGGCTTCACAGGTTCCTCGTTCCTGCGTAGAACATAGATAATACGGCGCGGAGTCCGCGTTCCCGAAAATATTATCCAGAAGCAGCTATTTTGCGACGTACGGAGAGAAAGCCTAGTCGAAGGAACGTAACAGCGTCCAGCTGAGGTCCACGGTATTCACCACCTCGCGGCGACAGGAAATAGATTTCGTCCCAGAATATTTCAGTTCCGTGCACTCAGGATGCATAATACAACTCGCGAGGTGCTTCGATCTTCAACCCTCCTCGTGTGCAGGCGATTCGTTTTCGTGCATTATTCAAGAGTTAACCTTCTCTTTGAGATTGCCAAATTGAATATTAACTCCTAGGCGTTGAGACGACCATGAGGCTGGATATTACGCACGTAGTCTCGGTCTCAGCTTCGGTTTCTGGTTCGACCAGAGAGATCCGCAAATAGGTGGTTTTGGGGAACCAGAATATTTGCCAGGACAGCAGCGTTGATTTTCTGGAGTCTGTTGGTCCGGAGACGGATTCTGAACAAATCAATAGCAGATACCGCTGCAAGTTCGCCGCATGTTGATCCACTTATTAATCGTGCGCGCCACTCCTTGAGAACTTCAATGGCTCAATGTCGTGCTCGCGGCCGATTGGACCGTCAGGCGTCGTCGGCCGCGGTCGTCTGAGGATGCGGCGCTCACGAACGTAGCCGCGTGCCGTGTCTGACAAAATTGCCCGGACGGCGTTACGAGATGAACAATGGACTCACGGCGTCGAGAAGGGCATGACAAGTGCGGACTCGCTATGTCCGCCGCCTTTCCACCAGGTCCAAGACACGAATCGGATGCTCCTGGGAGCGCGAAGAGGAGCCACCGGACGAATCAGCTATGCTGTCGGTTCACTTGCAGAAACGAGGCGGTTTTTCTCCGACAGAACATCGGTGATACGGTGTCGGGTGAGCTCTAGAACGGACCCTCAGTGGCCGCGGACGGGGGAGAAATGAGTCTTCGTCAGAATTTTCGTTCACCAGTCACATTGATTGAATCTCGGCCGACCTGAGATTTTCCCGCCGCTGCGCAGCCCACTTGAATTTGAGCCGACTCCAGTAGAACGATCTTGCAACCAGCGTGTTCTACATATCAGCAGGACCTGCCACGCGCCACGATCTTGGGTTAATTGCGCTCGCGATGAGTTAGTTCCTTCGCTTATCTTGTAGATACGCGCCGTACTTCCATTACCGTGGCGTCACCCGAGGATTGGTGACCCTTGTGACTCGTACTTCGGTATCTGTCAGAACATAAGGGCGCTGTAGTTGGGATATCACAGTAATCACAATCATTCTTGGGACTCTTCTTGGACTCCACCTTTGGCGTGCGCCGTCAGAAGCTCGTACCGGGAGTTTGGTCCCATTGGGATACTTGATGAAGGTCTTCCGACTTGCTGTTCTGCACCACTGGCCGGAAATTCATGAGCGATACAGGGAAGTCGTGATTGCGCGCCTGGGATTGGATCCTATGGGATCTTCCTTTGGTCCTCGACAAGGACGCAGATCCCCTTAGATTGAAAATCAAAACGACCTTGTGGAAAGGAATCCACGATTACCGAAAGCCCGTGCCAGTAGTCGGATTGTGGCCTTGTGGAGGCGCGGGAGATGCCCATTTTCTGGGTCTTCAGTTTGCCCTCAGTGGTCGTTCAAGTCGATCTCCATCCGGGATCCAATTGCAACTACAGATTCCAAAATTGAAGTAGGTTTCCGGTATTGCCTCGACCTGCCTCGACCCTTCCCCAGTTACTAGCACCAGTGCTCATCAGCGAGCACCAGGACCAAGATTTTGTAGTGAATTTCCAAAGAAACCAGAGCATTGAGTCTGTGGGACCGACGCAGCGAAGATTCGGGCGGGAGAAAAAACTTGACGAAGGCACGATCACGTGGGAGCAAGCACAACCAAACTTCACCAAACGTATACACGTCTTAGAAGTCTCAGTTGACTCAGTTGTCCCAGCCCATGATACATACAAGTCATTGAAAAATTGTGTAGGAATTCAGGGCTGGGCAGCTCCGCGGCCTTGACTCGGGAACGGTGAGAGAGTCGAGACCAAGTTTTTTAAAAAACGCCAAAGAGATGTTACAATTGACAGCGACTCGTTCGTTTCCTCAATGAGGTATCAGTACCCACCCGCAGGACCTGACTCGCCGCCGCTCTCGTTACCGCTGCTCTCATCACCGTTATGGTTCCCACGTCTGTAAAGGTAACGCACGTGGCTCTGCTCCCTCGTGCTAGGTAAGGATCCCTTCGGCGCTGAGGTCTGGCCGACAGGGGGGCTTAGCGGTTCATTGAGCGGGAGGATACGCCGGCGGGCCTTGTCAAATAAGGGTGTCAGTAATGGAAGCAAGAATCCCAACATGTAAAAATCAAGGGAGCACTGACATTGATCATCCAATTTGAAACCTGCGACATGTTGAGGCCCGTCGCGTGGCACAACTGGTTTTTTTCTTCTTCTGAAGGATACGGGTGGTCGGAGTGAAGCTGGAGCCAAGTCTTCAGAAAGTCGGTTGCTTCTTTGGTAATATGCCGCTTGCGTTGGGCAAATTGCCCGAGGGAGAAAGGTGACGCGTAAGCAGGAATTCCCTCTGACCTGAGCGAGTCCGATGGCGAACTGACCTCCTCTCCGCTCATCATCTGATCGGGAGACTGAGAGCCAGAGGTTCCTTCTGAGGCCCACGATTGAAAGCGGAGAAAAGAAACTACTTCGGTAACAGTCGGTCGTAGCTGAGGGTCAAATGCCCAGCATCGATCAAGCACCGTCCACATCTCATTAGAAACCTTTTCTACGTCGTAGTCCGATCTTTTCGGCTGAAGGGTTGCGAGAAGCTTGGCTGTCACGATGGGTTTGCTGGGCCGCCCCTTAGGCGGTTCAGCAGTCAAGATCTGGATGGTATGGGCATCAAAATGAAAGGGCATGCATGTGAGCTACGCACTTCCAAAACCAAAAGACCGAATGAATAAACGTCGGAGCTTTTTGTGGTATACGGAGAAGTTTCTTCCCAGCTATCAGCATCAACGATGAAAAATAGTTCTGGTGCCATGTACGGCGCTGTCCCAACACTGGACGTTGTAAAGCCCCGTCGATCTATTAACTTCGAGATACCGAAATCGCAGATGCATGGTGTTCCTCGTTTGTCAACCAGGACATTATGCTGAGTGGACAGGTGTTAATATCGATCCACAACAAGCGTGATGACTCCTACCACTTTCAAGTCGCCATGGACAACATCAGTCTCATGCAGGAATTGTAATCCTGAGGCCACACCGCACACCTGGAACATACAAAGTTAGTTTCGGAACAATTCTATCGGGCAAACATTACTAGGTCATTCCGGTCAACGGTGGGATGTTTCTTTAAGAATGTTCCAACATGTCCAAACTTGTAGAACGGCGAGATCAGAACTGGCAAGGGTGCTATATTACTGCACACGCCAATGAACGGGAGTATATTTTTGTGTCTGAGCCGTTTCCAGACGTCAATCTCTCGTCGCAATCGCTGATCACGGGGGGCATCACATTTTTGGCCGCGGTAGTAGGAAGTGCGACCTACCCTCAAGAGCTCATCTAAGTGACCAGATCCATCGTCGGATACGCGGATCATCTTTATAGCAACCTGCAAGCAGCATCGAGCCGGTGGTTGATACATCTCGAGCTTCGACACGTACGCGAATTTTTCGACCATCGGATCGAGCTAATTTACCCCGGTATATGTTTGAATTTCCTCCTCCAGCGAAAGGGTACTGGTCGTCCTGGGTCACACGGCCTTCGAGACCGTGACCATGGATGTCGGTAAGGGATGAGTCCTGGAACTTGAATTAGAATGGAACAGATAAGACAATATCTGAATACTGAACCCCGAACCAGGTCTCTTCCCCGCTAGAACTATTTTTTTCCTACGAGAAGTCAACAGAAAAAAGAATATGAAACAATGGAAATGTTACAATCTCGTCCAAAGAGGACGGACCAGTACTTTCGGGCTATCACAAGAATTTTAGTCCTATACTGGGCGCCGAACAAATTCACGCACGAGGGAAGGGCGATAATCTTCACCAAGGTCGTGTTCACTGTCCCGTCTGCGGCAAGCTCAGTTAATTGACGCTGTTCCCACTCGTTCACGCACATATCGATGAGATCCTGTGTGATATCCGACATCTCAGGTGTTAGATAAGAATGTTCGTTCCAGAGCGAGGTCAGGAGTTGCCAGATACGATTGGTGATCGTCTCAGGATCGAGGTGCGCTCGAATGGGCCGTTCGCCTCGGAGAACATGGATGAAGACGGCATGTTCGGAGGCTAAATGGTGATATGGCTGAAGGCCAGAAAGAATCTAGAATATCAACTTCGACGACATACTTGATTCCCTGAATAATCCACGTACCTCAAGCGTTACCATTGAGAAGGCATAAACGTCACCAGCTGCTGTCTGAGGAGAGTTGTCATTCGCAGACAAACGTTCCGGCGATGTGAATCTGATTGGCGTTGAGAATAAGGATGTGCTGTTGGCAGGTTGGCCTAAAGTCTTCGACGTTCCATAACCACAAATGACTGGTGAACCATCAGCATCGACGAGAACTTTTTTCTGCGAATGTCGCCATCATTGTTCGCGCAAAAATGTGGCAATCGGCGTACTGTGCATAAACTACCGTGGACGATCCCGTGGGAGTGGAGATATGCTAGGCCGTTGGCGACGCCAATTGTCTGTAACCCTGTTAGCCATATACCCATGGTTCAAGAGAAAGCGAACCATCTGAAGTTTCTCCTTTGGATCTGTTGTATTGCTTTGCAAGTACTTCATTATAGGGCCTGATTCACAATAGGGTGATATGAGGGCTGGCGAAAGTCCTAGGTCCAGCGATATTCCGAGAAAGGGTAGAATATTTGGATGGTCGAGCAACCGCCAGATTTTTGCTTCTTCATATAGAGACTAGGTAATGAAAATCAATACAGCTCTATGAAGCAGGAATAGACATATCAGACTTTACTTGTGTGTTCAAGTGTTTCTCTGTCAGAATGCATACGTCGGAATATTTTGACAGCGACCTGTTGAGTTCCATCTGCCTTGAAACCCATAGGTCGAGCACTGACGGACGACTCGGAATGATTCAGCATCCCTCGATAGATATCAGCGATGCTCCCGGATTCAAACGGGTATCGATCCAGCTTAGTGACCTTGCCAGTTAAATCCTAAACAAATGTTCAGAGTTGATGTAATAAAGAAATAGGTCATATCTCACCAAATTCTTCAACAAGAGCTGGTGCGAGGGCAGATCATAGCTGGGGACGTTCCATTCCCTCTGGGGGGTGAAGGAAGTGCCAAACGAGGATTCGTCGCTTTCGGCGTCGCTGAATCCACTTAGCCATGACGAGGATCGTCCACTAGATGCATTGCTGATATTCGATCGAGTTTTTCGAAGACGGCCACGGCGGGCAGAATCAGGAATTGGTTCATCCGATATCTGCAATGAGTGCAGGTTAGCCAATGCTTCAGGCAACGGGTCCGCGGCAGTTGGAGGCACGGGTGCATATTCGCACTTCAAAGTGCGGATACGACAGGTACCGCAGGGATCCTGGCCATCACATCTCTACGGAAGGTGAAACTTGATATGGTAGATCAACGACTGCACGCACAAGCTTGCGGGTCCTTTGAATTTGGGACACTTTCAGCCGGAAAAAAAGGGGAAATGGGCGTACAACGGACCTGCAACGCGAACACGCCCTGCCACGCTTCAGCTTCAATGCTGGCCGAGACATCCTAGGTCGGAGAGGCGGCGAAATGGGAACTCGAATGCGAACAAGAGATATGTGATGCAACCTTGAACAAGGGTAGTGGTCACCGCGCCCACGCCCTGCACATTGTAAGTAGTATGGTGAGCTCAAGGAAATGTTGGGATCAACTCATGTCAAGGCGAGTGATGCGTCACGCCCAGGTATTCCCAGCGGGGCAAGAGAAAACCAATAGCGAGAAACAATGTCTTCTGCGGAATTTAATAGAACCGGGACTGATACCCTTAAGAATGGCAGAAAAGAAAATATGGCACTCAAATTGCTGGCAAAATTTAACAGTCGTGCTTCAAACAAACGTGCCGTTCTTATCCATGCACCAATCCTGCTTCGCACATCGCGGCTCGATCCCGGCCGGCTCGTCTCCCGCATCCCGCAGGAGCAACGCCACGACGCCATGCGGTGGGACGGCCGGTACACTTACATTACGCACGGCCGTGCCGTTGTCCGTGTGGCTCCAAAGGTCCTGCGAGATGGTCAGATCGTGCGACAACAGAGGAATTACACAAGACGGACCCGGACAAAGTACTTCCGCCCAGACTTGATCCACGGGGATTCAGTGAGGTTGAAGAACATGTCCGCCGGCTCATCGAGGACGTTCAGCTGGAGAGAGAATATTTTGGACAGGACAGTGCAATTATATACGTGAGAATACCAGCATGATTATTGTGCCGTTTTGGCTCTCCCCGCTCCAATATTGAGCGGGGAATTTCGCGTTGGAGGTCCAATCGGGCTACTATGGTTAAAGATATCGCAGCAGTTGCAAAATGATTGCACTCACACTGACGCCCCAGCGGAACGGCGTGACAGCCGTACCAACGACGGGGTCCTGGTTGATCCCGATGATTTCGGTGTTCTTTAAAATTTCCAGCGTCTCGTCGGAGGCGGCGGCCAGCTATGCAACCGATTAGCATTCATAAGCCTTTACTTGCGACGTGACGAACGTGTGTGCCCTGCAGTTAAAGAGTGAGGATGGGGCTCCAAACTTTGGAATGAAGACACCTGCGATGAGGAGGGGAGACTTGAGAAAGCTCCACACCGTGAAATGTGCCTTGGCTTCCTCGAACGTGAGGTCGCCGTTCCCGACCTCAAGCTGGTCGCCCGCTCGGTCAGGATGAATCCAGAGAATCAAAGCACTTACCATGTCCAGGTCGCCATGGCCATAGAAGTCGCTGGCCCACGAATAGAAAGAGTTTCTGGGGAGAAAGGTAAGGATAGGCATCAATTTAACAAGAAAGCCGTTACTGATTGATGATGCCTGCAACCGATTTCCAGTTCGGGGCTGACGACAGTGAGTTAGAAATAATACCACTAGCGGGGACTCTGAAAGCAGACTTATGTCTCCAGTCGTCTGCGCGTATCTTATAAGACGTGAGAGGAAAGAGAAGATGGGCGTACCCGCCAGCTCTGCCCGAGCCTCCTAGCCCAAAGCCACGGTTGTTCCTGTAATGAGGAGTGTAAACGGAGGCATGGAGGCGTTTACTAGACACGTATGCATACCTGCCCCCATTCGCACAGGGAGAAAAGGAGCGGTGGTTTTCCAGACGCCTTGGCCTGGGCAGCAATGGCGGCGGACATGCGCGTATAACCTGTGTCGATCATAACATAATTAGGGTACGGAACGAGAAGCACGAAGAGTCGGCATTACGCCCGATGGTGTTTTCCCTCGTGATTTCATCGAAGGGGACTAGTAAATCCTAAGATCATGGACGTGGAACTGGGATCAGTGGGGTTACCTGCGCAGTTGTCATATCTGAAAGCAGGTTAATGAGGAGCTTCAGGGGGAGAAATGCCGTACTTGAGAAGGTCGAAACCCCACTCCTCACTGAAAAGCTTCGCGTCTCTGGGAATACAGTCAACAAAGGGTCATCGCTCGTGTGTAGCAAACGTACCTCTCTTCATTCTGGAACGATCCTGGGTAGAGCGCACAGGTGAACCATCCTGCGTCGCTGTACTGTTGAAATATCAGTGACTGTATAATTGTCGACATTGTACCCTACAATTCCGGCCTTCCTACGCGGGTTTAATTCAGTGCGGACGAGGAAACAGGATGCCTCACAAGCCAAGAGCGTGAATTTTATTTGTGAGCCACTTCATGCCGGACGGGAAGCGGGTCGGATCTAAGCATGCACAGTCACGAAGGAGACACCCATCACCGGTCGAAATCCACTAACCTGCTATAATGTCCCCGGCAGTGTTCCTCTTCTTCTCGGAGTAGCAATCGTCAATATTGACGTAGTTGTACCCGACATCCTTTGGCAGTTTGAGAGATACTTATGGCTAGTGTAGGTCACCTACCGCTAGCCCGAGAGACTTGATCAAGCGCGCCGTCTCAAGAATTACAGTTTCGTTGATCTCGCACTAGCGGTCCGGTCCTTTCAGTACCAGTCAATATTAAATTAAATTGGGCGTACATGATACGCATTCCAGGCTTTGAAACGAACGATGAATCTGAACGAAGCTTGCAAAATGTGGGAGCTTACTGTTATACCCCATTACTGCCGTACCGAGACTAAGTGCCTCATAAGATGCTATGGGGAGTGTATTCGTACCTGGAAGACGTCCTACACGCGTCACAGTCGTATGGTGTGTTCCGTAGAGCATCGAAACCGAGGCGAGAGCAACGCCGAGTGCGAGACTTACGGCCGACGTCAAGATAATGGCATATCGAGCAGGCGCAACGGAGTGGCGCGTTTGAGGATGCTGTATCTCGCCCGAAACAGTCTTCATGTCAAAATTGGAGAAGAACTGGTTGTGGAGAGGAGACAAATCCGGGTGATTGACCGAGTGTGACTGCGCGGGCCGGTGTCCGCCTCGCCGCATTTGGACTTGTCTGTCGCCACCACATCCGACATCGAGTTCAGATCGCCCTTGGAACCGGGACTCGTGTTCCTGATTTGGGCTCCGTCCCCCCCTCCCCCCTCCGAATCACGCTGTTATTTGAAAGAGTTGACGGAGTGTACGTGCGGTGTAGCTGTACACACCTCCTGGGCTAAAACTTGAAGTGGCACAGATGGACGCGTCGCCTTTCGCCGATATACTTTACACCAATTCCGTCCCCTCTGATTCGGAATGCCAGCGTATCTTCGATTTCCTGGCCGGCCCACGGAAGAAAGCCGCCCACCTCACGCAGGAAATTGACCGCCTACAGTCCCTGCTTGAAGAGCTTGCTAGCAAGCGCGACCATCTGAACCACTTCATCGATTCTCATCTTGCATTGGTATCTCCTGCACGTCGCCTCCCGGACGACGTCGTGCGGGAGATATTTGCAGCGACGCTCCCTTCCGACCGAAATGCTATCATGAGCGAAGAGGAGGCTCCTCTGTTACTCAGTCACATCTCCCAGCATTGGAGGAATCTAGCTTTTTCGACACCCCGTCTATGGTCCACCCTACATATTGTCACCCCGCCGGTCAGCTCACTGCAGTCTTACATTCCTTACATTCCCAAGTTGCATCAGATCAATGGTGCAGTTGCAACCTGGCTATCTCGTTCCGGGAGTCTTCCCGTGTCAATATCTTTCATCGGACGATTTCCGGACATTCCCCTCGGTGCCTCAGATGAGGAGATTTCCACCCTCCAGGAAGCCACCCGGTCTGCATCCTCCACGCTTCTACAAACCCTCATCCAATTTTGTACCCGCTGGAGATCCATCCGGTTCAAGATGCCTCGTGATTCGGACCTAACACTGCTCGCAACTCTATCAATCAGCGATGTTCCAAAACTCTCATCTGTTGCAATGGAAAACATGGACATGGACGGCAGCGAAATAGACTGGAATTCCATGTCGTTTCTAGGCACGCCGAGCCTTCGAGCGGTTTACTTGCGATTCTTGGATGGAGCTCATACAAGTCCCATCAGCTGGGACACATTAGCACACCTATCCATACAGTATATGGGCATGTCACTTTCCTTCGACGAGACGCTTGCAATGCTGCGCCACTGCACTAACCTCGAAACATTAAATCTTACCATCGGCCAAAATCAAACACACGACCAGATACATCTACAACCATGTCATATGGCACATTTGTGGGGACTTTCTCTCATCAGTGTCGGTGGTGATATCACCGGTTTTTTGCAACAGTTGTCTGCGCCCAACTTACGTATCCTGGAATGTGATGGCCCCTTTTACAGCGCTAGCTCGTCCCCCCTTTCGACCATAATTTCCTTATCCGATAGACTGGAGCACCTCAGGCTGCGCGTATCCGACATCTCGGTGGGCACCCTTATCGAAATACTCCGAAAAGCACCGGCACTCCGGGAGTTAGCGCTCGCTGCCGAACCAGTGTCACCGCCGCCGCCTGGGTCATGGACACCCATCCCAGATGATCGTCTGCTTTCTCTCCTGGATTCAACTATATGCCCTCGTCTCCAGCAGCTTACACTCCTCCACTTCCGCGCACTCTCGGATGATGCGCTGCTTGTGTTTGTTCAAACGCGGACAGACCCGAGCCTGGATCATCGTGCATGCCTTTCGCGAGTCAATGCACATTTCCTTCGTGCCCGGCAGGTCGACATTATCACCTCCCTCCAGCAGAACATTGCCGATGGGCTCGAAATCCGTTTGGAGTACGCCGCTCAAGTCGGTGCCAGTCCTATGTACTCGGTGGCAGAGGACAGGCAGCCGCATGGTCAACGGGATTCGATGGCATGGCTGTGGGATATTGACCAAGCACGAAGGTACGGGTGATGAAATTGAGGACGTCCAGGAATCAATGCACCTCATTTCAATTGGTCTCCTCCATCGCCATGACTTTTTCTCCTGTAAGACTTGTGTATCTCTTTCCACAGAAGAAAGCAACCCTTCATACAAAAAGTACGCCTACTTTCTGAATCCCAACCATGTGAAGTTTGAAAATATTCCTGGTCCAATTGTGCTTAAATTACGCCCAAATGTCCCAAGTTGAAAAGTTGACTTCAACCGCAATTTGGCAAATTAGACGGCGCACAGCTTGCTGGTATATCAATTAACTTATGTTCCTTGTTTTGAGACCTTGTTTCTTCCTACATTCCCTTATTTTGCGTTTTCAGAAGGCCGAGCGTTGCGAAGCAACGACTCGCGGGAAGGATTTTTGGGGATTATCAGCGGGAGATGGCGAAGGCAAATACCCCACTCGGAACACGCGGAAAAAAGTGCCGAAAACCAGTTTCATTATTATACTACTTTGGTCCGTCGAGGTGGTCTAGGCTATCCTTAGTGTACATGTACGCGGAGGCGGTATCCGGAAATGTAAACAATGTAAAGAAAAGGAATCTTTGTAAGACAGCCGCGTCCCTGCCACCGCATTTGGATTTGTCAGTCGCCACCACATCGAATTCAGATTGCGCTTGAAGTTGAAATCCGGGAGCCCGTGCTCGTGTTCCTGCCTTGGATTCCCTTGGATTCCGTCGGAGCCCCCGAATCACTGCTTGTTGCTATTTGAAAGAGTTGACGGAGTGTACGTGCGGTGTAGCTGTACACACCTCCTGGACTGAAAATTTGCGCACAGATGGACGCGTCCCCTTTCGCCGATATACTTTACACCAATTCCGTCCCCTCTGATTCGGAATGCCAGCGTATCTTCGATTTCCTGGCCGGCCCACGGCTGGAAGCCGCCCACCTCACGCAGGAAATTGACCGCCTACAGTCCCTGCTTGAAGAGCTTGCTAGCAAACGCGACCATCTGAACCACTTCATCGATTCGCATCTCGCGCTGGTATCTCCTGCACGTCGCCTCCCGGACGACGTCGTGCGGGAGATATTCGTAGCGGCGCTCCCGTCAGGCCAAAATGCCAATATGAGCGGATCGGAGGCTCCTTTACTCCTCTGCCACATCTCCCAGCATTGGAGGAATCTGGCCTTCTCGACACCCCGTCTATGGACGTCTCTTCACCTTATCATCCCGCCCTTTACCTTATACCATGCCCGCTCTAGTAGCCATCCCAAGCTGCACCAAATTAGTGACGCAGCGAAAAGCTGGTTATCTCGCTCGGGATCTTTGCCCCTCACAATCTCATTCTTCGGAGGATCTCCACGAGCCTGGCCAGCCATTTCTGACGAGGAGGTCGACCTGTTCCTCGAATGCGGCCGGTCTGCAGCGGATACGCTTTTGGGGACCCTCATGCAGTTTTCCCGCCGTTGGAGATCCCTACGTCTTAAAATAACCCATGAAAGCTGGTTTGAGCCCTTGGCCCGTCTGTCCCCAGCCGATGTTCCGATTTTGCATTCTGCTGCAATCGATGGCTGGAAAAACTGGGATTGTGTGTCCTTTTTAGGCACAACAAGTCTCAGCGCCGTGTCCATTCGACCTTTGACTCAGTCTCAGGGAAGCTCGATTCGCTGGGATGGACTGCGTCATCTGGCCCTTTATCCTAGTTATGGTTATTTTACGGATGCCTCTTTTTCGCCTCGCGACGTATTGTCGATTCTAAGGCAGTGTTTCAACCTCGAAACATGTGTCCTCGCATTGGATGTAGATGAAGGGCCCGCGGAAAATGTGCAACCTTGCTATATGCCGCATCTCTGGCGGCTCTCCGTTGTGGGTGCTGATCGTCGGAAATACTTCCAAAACCTCAATCTCCCGAACTTGCGCGTGCTGCAAGTCAGTGGGAACTCTCGCCTCGCCCCGGAGCAACAACTATCTATTTTCCCAATAATTTCTTCCTCCAATCGCCTTCAACACCTTCGTCTGAGCATTGCCATGTTGTCGACGGGCGCTCTCGTCGAAATTCTCCGTATAGCACCGGCACTCAAGGAGTTAACCCTCCGTGGGGAACCAATATTGCCGCCCAGTGATCAACATTGGATTGAACAGCCAGACGATCGCCTGGTTACCTTACTGACTCCTGGCTTGACACCGGAATCCGAAGCAGTTCTATGTCCTTGTCTTGAACAACTCACGCTCCTGCGGTTCAAACATTTGTCAGACGATGCGCTCCTGGCGCTTATCCTGGCACGGACGGATCCGCGCCCCATTCAAACCGCTCGTCTTTCGAGCGTCCGCGTCCAATTCAATCGCTTGCCGCAGGTCGACATCATCCCATTGATTCATGAGCGCATCGGCAGTGACCTCGAGGTGCGTTTGGATTACAATCCTCCTACGCCAGCTTTGTCTCGTTATTCGCTCGCGGACGGGAATGATCAATTCAACCACTGGGACCCATTGCCATTCACGTGGGATGGCGAAAACGCGAAAGCATGGCAAAGAGTCAATCAATAGGATGGTGGTCTACATTACCAGTACACATGTTGTATCTTGAAAATACAGTCTTCCTCCCGATCCGCTGTTTTCGACATGTGCCGGTTATGGGATTCAATTAACACTAGAGATTACAGCTGCTTCCAAAAGTATGTCCTGCCATGCAAACTGCCGTCCAGCGGACTGATACCGTACTTGGGAACGATCCCGACCTACGTACCAGATCAGAAAAATCATGCCCTCCAGAACGTATTGTGGACGCACCACGTTGTATCCCAGCTTCGCGTATACCATCTCAGCTGGGCTCCCCGTCGTCGTATCCACCATCTGGCGCGCTTTCCAATATCATTATATTCTGATGCGATTGAAATGAACGCTCACCAAAAGCGTCTGCCCATGAGCCTTGGCTTCGTCCTCAAGCTTCTGCATCACTTTTCTAGCAATTCCTCTAAACCAACGACTTGAGCCGGGGGGGGGGGGGGGATGTGCTTCGATGAAAAGGTACGCACCGCCGTCGGAAATTGGGTGATACGAGCAGCTTTTGAATACTGCCGCGGAACGGCCCCGTCTCTGTCAAAGGTCTGAACAGCATTACACACCCAGCAAGCTGCTTTTGCCCCGCGGGATCTTCATCGAACGCCATGATGATGATGCGTTTGCCTGTTGCAGCCTCGGCGGCGCGCTCCTTCCACCAGTTGATGATAACGTCGCGATTCAGCGGGGGCATGAAGGTCTGGATCGTGTGATCGATTTCAATGCAGGTGATGTGGATGTCGGCGAACGACGGTATGAGGGCGACATGTTCTGGGTTTGCGGGGTCGAAGATCTCGACAACGGGGACGTCCGTATTCATGTTCGAATTTGGGGGGGATTAAAAGTTGGTGAGAGTCCACTTATCGATCTCGAGTTCGAGTCCGGGTTAATGTTGTGGTGGAGTACCCTCGCAGATTGAGAGAGTACCCTCGCGGACGGTGCGGAACCGCTCTCATGTGATCTCCTGTACAAAATGCTTCCGCTGCCGGACGGCTAATGACAGGCCGATGATTGCCGTGGAGGAAAACAGAATCAAGCTGATTCAACTAACTCAACCCACGAAGTGCGCTCTGCAGTGTGAGTGCCGCAATAATTCCCGAGTCTCTTATAGAATGCTACAACAGAAATTACCTCGTATGTTTCCAACAAGCTTAGGATGTTCGAAAACCCAACCAAGTGTAAGAACTTCTTTAATACAGCCAATGTGAAACTACTAAGCAGTAACGTGGCCAACTTGAATGCGGGCTGGTCGACGCGGCCGTCGAACGAGCGAGCGTTGGGCTACCTTCAATTCCACGTTCTGCAACGGTAGATTTAGGCATACGTCTAGACTCTACATTGATAGACTACAAATTGGTAGCGGGGCGTGCCGGCCTTACCCGCATTATCAAACATATGCCCGACCTAGATAACGCGGTCCAGTTTTATGAATGCCTCGCATCGTCGTTTATCAGTTAAAATGTCTCCGGAAAAGATTACAAATAAACTTAGACGGAAAGACAATCAGATTCAGCTATGCAAGCGAGTCGGCGACAAATCATGTCGAAGGCGAATGTGCGGTTAAGAGGCGCTTGGTGACCAATGTCATGGTAACTGGTGTCTTCAAGCACGTGAGGGCCTTCAAGCATGCCTTTAAGTAAATCTTCCCCGATACATATAGGTTCAAACGAGAAAATATAATCAATGTTAAGAAAAAGAAAAGAAAGACAACAGAAGCGAGTGTAGGGAGGGTAGTGGAGAGTGTGCAGCTATATACAATGGATCAAGGAACGACGCAACGAAAACGATATTTAGACGCGCCGACATCACATCGACGCAAACCCCGAATCACTGAGTGCCTCCTGCTTGGAGCCCTCGACGCGGACGGTGCCGAAGTACGCGTGCTGGGTGGCCTCCTTGGCGGTGAGCCGCTCGCGGGGGTCGAAGCGCAGCAGGCGGTCTACAAAGTCGAGTGCGTCCGCTGACGCGAGGTGTTGGTTCTCCGCCGTGATAAAGCGCGTCCATGGGCGGGGCGGGTAGCTGGAAACAGCGTTATGAGTCGGATCGCGCAGAGAGAGAAAAGCACGCACCTGCCAAGCAGGTCCTCGACGTCGCTCTCGAACGAGATAGCGTACGCGGTGAGGTAGGCGTCGAACTTGGCCGTGCCGAGCACCTTCATGATCTTGAGCAGCTGGTCGTCGTTGTCCGATCCGCGGAAGAAGTGCTGCTTGCGGAAGATCTAGGCGCTCTGAGCATGCTGTAATGAAGGGAGGGCACGCAACACACCATGGCGGCGACCATGCACCCCGTGGCCCACAGGTCGAGACTGTAGTCGTAACGCTTGAAGCCGACGAGCAGTTCGGGCGGTTTGTAATGGCGCGAGCCGACACGCACGTGGTACTCGGTATCGGGGTGATAGAATTCGGCCAGGCCCCAGTCAATGAGCCGCAGCTGTGAGTCGTCAGCGAGAGTATGGTACCCAGTAAGGACTCGGAGACGCACCTCGCGCCGCTGATGGTCTATCATGACATTGCCCGGCTTGACGTCGCGGTGGATGATGCCATGTGAGTGGACAAAGTCGAGCGCCGTAAGTAACTGGAAGCTGTAGGTTCTGATGTCGGCGTCGGTGAGACGTGTGTACAGCTGGCCCCAATCGGCGTTCTCGACGTATTCGGTGACGAGGCTATGGTACATCCGCGATGCTAGACACCGTATTCAGTTTCGAGACATACACACTGCCGAGCATGAACGCACGGTCCCGGACGACGTCTAGCAACGCTATCACATTGGGCGCCCCCGCCAGATTGCGCAAAACCTTGATCTCCCGCTTGATTTTGTGGCCCGCGACTGGCTTAAGCACCTTGATCACACAGCGGTCGCCATTGACTGTATCCGTGCCCTCGAAGACCTCCCAAACGAGTTAGAATGGATCTGAATATAGATTCCCAGATAACATACCTCTGAGTATCTACCGCCTCCCAGTCTCCGAACGATTTCATAGCGATCCGGGGAGCTCCATTCGATGCGGAACTTGTTGTATTCGTACCAGGACTTCCCCCGGATGGCGTTAGCGTCCGCGTACACCCGAGACATATGTACAGAGGTGGAATTTGAGGGATACAACGAGGTTACACGGATTCCCGTGGATGCCTCGTTGCGGTCGGTGGGAAAGCCCAGAATTTGTAAATACGAGCAAACATCGCTTGTACATTTGTTTCACCCAAGGTTTCACCATCTTGCAGCGACGCCACAAAATTGCAATTTACTCTGCTATCAACAATCCAATTGAAATACGACTAGAAGTAGCATTTTTTCCTTATTTACAGTGACTCTTATACTGGGAAATTGTGCCGCTTTGAATGAGGCGCGCACAATTTCCAAGTCCCAAGTCCCAAGATCATTCAAATTACTCCTGTGGCTTTACACTTCTCCGGACATTGACGCCGCCTGCGACGGAACGCCCCGCGTTGGTGTTCATGTTTACATAAATTGGCGCCATTTTTTTTTTACGCGCACTAGTCTTTTATGTCAAATTTCATGCGCGTCTGTCCTTGGATCACTGACTGTGTCGCTGCATTAATCAGAAGCAGAATCGACGTTCTCTAGTCCTAATCGGCCCCTCCCAAGCACTCTTCACGCTCACTTACTGTTTGGCCTGAACGATGAATCTCATATCCTAGAGTTCAACGCACACTCCGAATATTCTCGTCGAAATTAATGTTTCTTGTTGAATAGACATTTTATTGTAGAGTGGAGATGCGGCTAAAAATACAGTGAGGGGGTAATATGTGTTCTCTCGTCGAATCAGTCAACAACTATCAGACCAGCGTAACAATCCTTGGATAACGCCGCTTTCATGACATTGAGTGGGTTGAATTGCGCCGCTGCCTTGACCGCCTTGGGTTCGTTGGGTACAGTGGTTTCAACGACCTCGTCCTCCGGCAGAGGAACCACATCGCCCATAAAAACCTTCAGCATCGCGGGCGAGAAACCACTCATGAGCGCGACGCCCGTGCGCTCCGCTAGGACCTCCACCGTGCCGTAGCTCGACAGATTCCAATAAACAATCTGCGGCACCTCGTACCCGGCCTCCGAAAAGGCGCGCGCGAACACTTCGTAGTTGGTTTCCCAGGAATCCACGGCCCCAGTGGGCGTAGCATCGTCGAACTGCATGTCGGAAAAGACAAAGATGCGCTTGACCATGTCCTCCGGCTTGAGCTTATGTTGGATCGCGAGCGGTAGGAGTAGGCGCAGGAAGACGGCGTTGATGTCCGTGTTCATCCCCCATCCCGCGCACTGTATATCTCGGACCGTTTCGCGGAGCGACTTGACGGGATCCAGGCGGACGAACTCCGGGTCCTTGGAGAACGTAATGAACCCGTTATTGAACGGCGGCTTCGCCAGCTGAGCGAGGAGCAGTGATAGTGAGATGGCCGGGAAGATCGGTTCGACGTACTGAGGGTCATGGATGAACCCCGATGAGGAGGTCATTGACCCAGACACGTCGCAAACCGCAATCGAGTTTTCAATGGTGCCTGCATCACGAAGAGTTTGCACGAGGCTCTTCCACTGCGCCTCAAGCACGCGCAACTGGATCTCCGCTAGGTCCTCCCTGTGCTTTCTCAGCGCCGGGTAATTTCCGTGTCCTGCGGTCTGCGCACTAATTTCTTTAATAATCTGGTGCGGCAGGAGTGTTGCGCCGCTGATAGTCCGTTGTCCTTTTTCAACCGAGATAAGGTACTTCTGGAAGCCTTCCGGGTCATGTTCGTAGAAGTGCTCCTTGTTGTTCTTCATGCAGAGTGATGGCACGCGGCTGTACGAGATCTCGGTCCAGCGGTTCGACGACATAAACGTCTCCGTTACACGGGTCGCGGCGCGAAGCGGGGTGAGCACCCAACGCCGATAAAAGGAGCGCAGGATGCCCGTCGCCTCCGTGGATTCCAACGACGGGTTATTGGCGAGCGCAGACGGAAATTGGATGTCCGGGAGAGCGTCACGATCGTGGTACAACAGGCGGCTGATGGCTGTTGCAATATTCGTGTGGCGGTCATGAGTGCCAAGTAGGCTCGGTGCCCACTTGGGGGCGAGGGAGACGCCCCGTAGGAGCGCCGTGCGCGCCTCCGCGTTTGCCGCCGTCTCCCCAGACTTCAGGAGGCGCAAGTCGGTCAGAAGGCGCGCGGAGAAGAGGCGCGTGACGGCGATGTACAAAGCGCGATATTTCGCGTCAGAAAGTTTAGATTCCAGATGTGCATGGTTCGCCGCGCCGATGGATGCGCGCATGGCTTTCACGACGGGTTTTAGATCGAGTTTGGTAGCATCAACGCCGGGGCCTGCATTCAGCTGGCGCGGAGTCTTTGTGCGGCGTCTGTGCAGGAAGCTAGTCGGTTTGGCGACGTTGCTCAGCTCGTCGACAGTGGCGAGCGCCAGTATATTCAAGAGGTCTTTCCAATATCCATGTGCGAGCACCTTCTCCTGACCAGCTTTTTTAGCACACACCGGCTCAACCAGGAGCGGAATATTGGTGATGGCGGTGCGAGGATGGTTGTCGTATAGCCAGCCGAAAGCGCTATATCGTGAATGAGGGTGAATTCGTGGTACGATCGGTTTCAGACTTACCGATAGAACGCCTCACGCTCCGACTTGCCCTCGTGGATACTCCGGAGATTCCAAATGATCTTCAGCGTCAGAGTTGGATCCTCTACCCATGCCTAGTACGAGCGTGGTATTATATTTCAGGGTTGTCGGGTTTGACAAAGATCGCACCTTCTCCAAAAGCTCCTCGACTCTTGTTCCATACGAAAAGCGCGTCAGATGCTGGAACGCGTCGAGTGTCGCGGATAACGTCGAGTCGTACGCAGGTGCTCCATTCTCCGTATGCGTACGGTGAGAAAATTCGCGGAGCGCGTCCATCATCGCATTTCGGGTCCCGACGGACCGCTGAGTCGTCTCAGCTTTAGTTGGAGGTGGAATAAGCTCATCGAGGAAATTGGGATTGAAGAGTTCCGGAATCGCTGGTACGACGGGATTCTGTGCGGATCTCGTCCAGGAGATACTGTGGCCGTGCCTGACGCGGAAGAATAGCTGCTTGAAGGATCGCGGAAGTACAGACCGCGGAAGCATCATTCCGACAGGGTTTGACCGGGAAATATGGTGGATCACAACTCCTCTCCTCGCATAGGTGGCTCGGATGCTCCCAGCAGAGTTGGAGTCGGCGGGGAAGGGTGGAAATTGAGCACTTGAGTCACAGTGGGTAACGACTCGCATCAATCACGGGCGCCAAAAATGTGATGATGCGCGCCTACTCAATCACAATCCTACATTTATTGAATTTCACAAAATCACAAAGAAGAGACAACAACCAATGTGCAGAGAAATGTTTATACCCGCACAGGTAATATTTACTAGTGAGTTTCGCCCCACGGGGCCCATTGTGCTGTGTATTCCCAGTTCTCCTCCAATTGTGAATAGCTGGGAAGCGGATCGAAGTATTGTAATGAAAGTTTGAAACCATCGTCGATCAGGTGTTGGAGCGAGGGGGCGATATCGACTCCCATCGGGCGATCGAACTGGATCTGGACGTCCGAAAGCTGCGCAACACCGTTGATTAAATGGGATTCCGTGCGCGACCGAATGAATTCGAGGAGTGTGTCATCGGAGAGTGCCTGGAATTCCAGGAGCTGCAGGGTGCGAAGTTCGGGACATAAAATCGAGTTGGATCGTGCGGCCGTCGGAATCAAATGAGTCAAAAATTGGTGGTCCAGGTCTGAAGCCGGTTCCCTCTGTATGCGCAACTCACGAAGGGTTGGCACCAGCTGGAGGCAGTTCAAAATTTTGACAGTGGATGTAGAGCGCACTATACTCAAGCGGAGACATTGTAGACGATTCGGGGCGACCAGCAGCGGTGTGAAGAGGAAGGTATCGTCCGGATCTGCAGACGCAACATATTCAAGGGAGATTAGGTTGGGAACGATCAGATTTTCGAAGAACCCGGTAGAGTCCTGGAAAATATCAACAACTATCAACTGCTGCAGGTCCTCCATATGAGTTTTGTCGTATAATGACTCCGCAACCTCAGGCCCGGAGGAACCCACAGCAAGTGAGAATGTTCGAAGACTGGGGCACTGTCGCAACAGTTTGTGTGCCTCTTCGGCCGATAGATACTGACCTGCATGATGGAGGGAAAGGTGCGATAGTTGTGCCCAGGGAAGAGGGAATAGAAAGATGCGAGCAACAGTTTTCAGGGAAACATTGTGAAGACGGGGGGTGTCGAGGAAGGACATTGTATTCCAGTCAGTGGGCGAGGAGAGAGCATGGAAACGGAAACCTTCCACATGAATGGTTTCTAGGAGAGGAACATCATGTGGAGAGAGGTTTGCAAATGGGAGAAAGGAATGATGGCCAAAACATTTAAACCGCATATTCTTCCACCTCCGGGAAAACAAGATGACTGTCTTGAGCAATGTCGAGATATCGTAGTCGAGTCGCGAGCTCCGCGAGTTGACGACGGAAATCGAGAGAGGTAGAGCCCCGGATCGAGATAGCCAGATCCTGGCTGCAGCATTCACCTGCTCGAGTTTCTCCCTGGTGCTGTACGAAGAAGTGACGATATGCAGAGTCGCCCACAACTGAGGCGTCGCCAACGCCAATTCCCTCCATGCTCGGCATATATGGCAGAGGAGAAGGGGCGCCTCCACACCGCTCAAGATGGAGTTTCTGTTGAATGGAAGTGCGTGTGTGAAGATCTCCGCGACAACGTCTTCGGGAAGCCGACGAGCAGGGGAAAGCAACGCAAGATGGGCATCGATGAAATCCTGCAGATGATCGCGTTTTTTGGTCAGATCGTCCAGCAACGTTTGAAGACGTCCGATTTCGTCTGTGAGCCCCGCCGCTTCCTTGCGTGGACCAGCGAGGAGCTCAGAAATGCGCTGACATTCTGTATCGGACGGCACGGTATTGGTGTGAAGCATGCCTTGGAAGGGAGTGTCCATGACAATGAAGGCTTCTCTGTAGGTCAATTTCAACAATACATGTCTTGTGCAAGGCACTCACTCAATGTAATCACTGAAGCGTACTGAAGTTGTGCCCAAGTCGTGCTTGCCGCCGTAATACGTAAGCAAGGCGTGTACTCTCGGCATCTCGGCTCTGAGCGTCTATTTGCCTTGGGCCATTCACTATAAAGCCCACCCACCGGTCCCTTTTTCCTCGAATTTCTATTTGGTCCTCTCAGATCACTAACTCACACTCAAAGTTTTGAGCCCGTGTGATCCCCTGCGAGTACGATAAATCCGGCCAATGTTCCTCGGAAACTAGCGCGGCCTGGCACTGGCCCTATCCAGAGCTGTCCGATTATTCCTGCCGATTTCTGGAGAAGCTAATATTATCCCCAAATCCTCCCCTTCGAAATTCAAGACAGAGAACCGAATATTAGATACAACCGACAAGATACTGTATGATCCGTCCCGCCCACAGAATGCACCCACACCATCCAACAGGGCCAATCCGACACCTCCCTCGTCATGCCAACCACTACTCGTGAAGTCGTTCTGGTACGTCGTCATTCCGACTACTTAACGGAACCCTCAGCTCAGGGTTTCGTGTCACTCGGGCCAGGTTACAGGTGTATCGGGATTCGTCGGGTCCCATGTTGCAGCGCAGCTCCTTGCGGAGGGGTACTTCGTCCGCGGGTACGCCTCTCAACACGTTTTTCCCAATTACAAATTCCCAGATCGTAAATTGACACACTTCGATACCGTAGGACTGCGCGCGGAGACAAAGTCGCAGCACTGAAAGCTGCGCCAGTGGGTCGGAACGCCAACTTCGAGGTCGTCGAGATTGAGGACGTCGCGGTTGCGGATTTGGGTGCTGCGCTGGAAGGTACGCCGTCTGATTCTGGTATCGAGTATGATTCAACTCACGGTCTCCGTACCTGCAGACGTGAAATGGGTCATCCACACGGCTTCCCCGTTAGCAGGAAGGGCTTCCGCGGCTGACGGCCTCAAGGTATGCCCCGCTATTTGATTCTGGTGGTAGTTGAACAATGCATGCAGTCCGCCGTACGAGGAACCTTGAATGTTCTCGAGCAAGCGGAGAGGGCGGGGATCTCGAAGATCGTCCTCACGAGCAGCTGGGCGACTACAATGAATCGTGCGCTCTAATCTGTTGTCGATTTCCACGGCTACTGATGTTTAATTTATGGGTAGCTTCGCCGGACAAGATGTACCAAGGGGGTGTTCTCACCCGGGATGGTAAGCAGCCTAAACCATCTCTTCCTTTTACGATTAATGAAAAGGAATGATGCGTAGATTGGGGCTCCGTGACGGAGGAAGAGCTCCTCAGCGGGAACAACAGCCCCCTCTGGAACTACCTCGCAACAAAGATCCTAGCGGAAGCCGCCGCCTGGAAATTCGCCGGCGAGCATCCCTCGGTTGACTTGACCACCAGTGCGTCTGTCCATTGTTCCGAATTTGAATCCAAAAACAAAATCCTTTACAGTCAATCCACCGTTCATATACGGTCCCCTGCACGTGGATTTCCCAGTTCCGGAGAAGACGCGGCTCGGTGCCAACGCGATGGTGTACGCGCTCATCGCTGGCGGCGTCCTTCCACCCCAGCTGGCGCCGTTTTACTGTGATGTGCGCGATGTCGCGCTCGCACATGTCTGCAGCCTCACAGCCGACAATTCCGGAAGCCAGAGGAAGCGCTTCCTGATTTCGGGCGGGGCGTTCACGTGGAAGGCCGCCGGGGAGTATCTCGCCACAGCGCGTCCCGAGTTGAGGGAGCGTCTTCCAAGTGCACAGGATGCGGCCCCGCTTCCGGGCCCGCTTGTTACCACCGACGTGACTCCGGCCGAGAGAGCCCTGGGGATGGCCGAGTATATCCCGTGGGAGCAGAGCGTTTGCGATGCGCTCGATTCGTTCTTGGCGGTTGAAAAGCAGTGGAACTAGTAGCGTTCAAGTATTTCGAAGCTTGCTCGAATCATGAGTTAAATTGAAGTGGGACTCAGATAAATTTATTGTGCTTCGCAGCTAGGATATTTATCGCAGTGCAAAAACTGATCCCATTATGGGGTTGAACACTGTTACACTGTTCAAAATCGAACTGATGATTTATACCTTTTTATTCAACTCGTGGTCGAGGAATGAGACATCGGTAGACTCTCTCAGCATTAGCAAAATTAAAGCTCTACAAATGATTTCAACATTTCGAGACGAATAAGTTTGGTTCGAAAGTTGTTCGAAAATTCAACTCGGAGATTGCCGGCGGCCGTGCCGCGTGACGGCGTGGGAATCGACCAGGCCTAGGACGTCGCTTCATCGTCATGTCATGATCATCAAAATTTTTCCTGCTCTCCACATCTCCACTTGCTTCTCTTCCTCCAACCTAGAATGCCTTATTCCCCAGGTGCGACGAGCGGACACATCCCACGCAGGGAATTCCTAAGTTTCTGGCTCACCAGGTGACGCCGGCAAAGGTGCTAGTCTGTTCAAGACGCGGTGTGCGCAATGCCACACAGTTCGCATTTCGCCATTTTTTGTCGCATTTTGGGACTCATTTGCTTGTCATTAGCTGGGCGCCGGCGAGGGAAATAAAGTCGGACCCAACTTACACGGGTCAGTTTTTACTCATTCGCACGTAAACACCTCTGACACGCGTGGCCACCCTCAGGCTTTTCGGGCGCAAAACCGGGCAGGTAGAGGGCTTCTTCTACACGTCTGCGAATGTGAACAAGGGCGTCGTGTGGAGTGAGGAAACCCTCTTCGATTACCTCGAGAACCCCAAAAAGGTGCGCCGTCGCGCCGAGGCTGCGACCCAATGATTAATTATTGTACGTAGTATATCCCTGGAACGAAGATGGCGTTTGCGGGCCTGAAGAAGGAGAAGGACCGGAACGATCTCATCACGCATCTGAAGGACGCTGTGAGCACTCTTCGCCTTCCTCCCCTTTCCGACACTAATCGACCCTTAACCACAGACCAAGTAATCGTACTCCAAAATTGCGCACTTGCAACAAAACGCTATACGGACGCTTTTATACATACACCGCGCGCTCTATTCGTTATATCTGGCTTGCTTCTGTGGAATAGATCGTCGATCCGTCTGTCGTCTTGGTTTTCGTTTGCGGTTTTGGCTGTAGTAATTTCCATAGGTCGGCATATTTTATTCTGAGCCTCTGTTCTTCATCCTACTGCTGCTCACGACTCGAACTCGCACCCTGAACTTACGCTCACTGACTTGATTGACTCCACCTAGAATCCTACACTCCGACAATGTCCGATCCATTGCTTTTGCAGCACGTTGTGGCCTCATCCCCTTAACACGATTCCCTTTGGGATTAAGGCCTCCTAGTCCGAAGCTTAAACTTTCTTATCTTACTTCTCTTCTCTTCCGGAAGGAAACGATTTCTCGGCGATCGCGTGGCCATTGTATGTGCGATTTGTCCGTTCATTCATACGCTGAGCTCTTCTCAGCATGCTTGCTGAATTGCGACGACCAGTTTTTACGGGGCGTCTCTGTGTACGTATGCTCAGCACTCGCCGTCCCGGTCAAAAAAATTCAATAAGTGTCCTTCGCCGTTGATAATTCAGTTCCGCGCATACATGTACATTCCTTCCTTCCCGAGCGCCTCCTGAGGCCTAATCTACGGCCGCCCCTGCCAGTGCGTCTGCGGAGGCAACTTCCACGCGCCGATCGCCTTCAAAGTGCTGCTGTGGTTCAAACTCACTGCGTGGGTTCTGTGCGCCGACCACCGATCCGCGCCTTCGCTTCTGGATCGGCGTAGCTTGTACGCGATTCAGCGGCTTCGCCGCCATCAAGAACCATGCCCCTCAGGCTCCGAGCCATTGTATTTCCTGGCGGTGGATCCTGGGGCGTAGGGCGTACTAGGGTGTAGGCCTCGGGCTTGAAGGTTGAAGGTTGGTTGTTTTTGGCGAGATCTGGATACTATAGATAAGTGCTGACTTGATTTGGACAGGAGGCGGGATCGACCCTTACCTGCCGAGACGCAATGTTGGACAACTTGCTTTGGTGACACTTCCGGAGTTGGAGCTATGAAATTACTCGTTCGTTTCCAATGGACTGTTATCTGCGTTGAACAAGCCATTCCAATGCCAATCGTCATTTCCTTTAGACGGGCTTCAAGGCGGCGATTCATTCAGGAGGAAGGCAAGCGGCGGCCGAACATAGTTCAGCTCATCCATCCAAGTCTCCGCACCAACTACACGCTTGACAACGGACGAAATCTGATTCTGGCAGCCGGTACAGGGTTATTTTATTAACGTATCAAGCGAGGTCCAGCCCGCGTATCCTCCGCTGTTTTCTTTTTTCATTATTACTGGAGCATCAGGCCATATTTAAAGGCGGAGTTGCTTGCGGCGATACATGGTCCCACTTTCAGTCCCGTCCATCTCGCCCCCTTCTAGTCTGCCATGTTGTCCACCCTCGTTTTCACCGTCCTCACCGCTGCTGTCTGCGCGTCGGCCACACCGATGGCGGAGATTGAGGCTCGGCAGGGAGGTCCCCTTGCAGCTGTGTACTCCAGTTGCAAGAATCCAAGTGAATAATTGATTTTGTTCATTTTGCTCTCGCCTTGATACACAAACGAATCACCAGACGAGGTCGCGCTCACTTTCGTGTGTTTTCCCCTTCAACCAATTACCTGCCACGTTGACCCTGTTTTATTTCCGTAGGACGACGGGCCGTGGGTGTATCTGTCAGTGCATCATTCCTGCCTAGTTGCCTGCCCGCTCACGCCCGCCGCCTCAGGTACGATGTCAGCAACGCTCTCGTCGCCGCCGACGCCGTGGGCACATTCTTTGTCAGTGAGAACTTCTATCGATTTAATTTCCCAAAGCCGCCTATCTAACCGCCTATCCGTCCATAGACGGGAATAACTGTAGTTACTAGCTTACGGCTTCCGTGCGCCTCCTCGGACTCATCGATAGTGTGATGCATGCATAGATGAATGCATCTACAACGCGGACGAAATGAAACGCGTTCAATATGCGTACGCCCACGGGCACATGATTGGGTCACATACATGGGCGCATTTGAACCTGACGACACTGACATAGAATGAAAGTTCGCGGCCTCCCTCCTTCCTGACTTTATCGCAACATTGAACTCATTATTTTTTGGTTATCTAGTTCATGATCAAATGTGGCGGACTGAACGTAAGTTATTCTTATTCCTATATTTGCATCGAAATCAGCTTGAACATTCTTTTTAGAGGCTTTCCAACGGATCATTGGGGTTACGCCGGTGTTCATGCGACCCCGTACGTTTATATGTCGACCAGCGAGCTGACGTTTTCACGTTTTTGATCCAAAAAACAACCTACGGAAGCTTCAACGATCTCGTGAGACAGGCCGCGTACATTCGGAACCAGAGTCTCGTTCTCTGGGACTTCGAGTGCGTAAAGTTCTCCTTCTGGTTCAAGTTATTTATTACATAACACCTGCGTTTCCAGTTCCGGTGATTCGACCGGGGCGACGGTGGCGCAGAGCAAGGCACTCTATGATGGTAATCTCATTCCAAGAATTTGCCTGCCTTGAACCACGAGACATCTGGTGCGTTACCCACTGCGTTCAGGCCGCCCCGCGGCAGACCCTGTCGGAGTTACGGCGCCAGACGGAGCTGTGCCGAGGCGTCGCGGCACACTCTGCCGCCATTACTCGGCAAAGCTCCGACATAGCTCGGCAGGGTCTTACCTGTGCCGCCGAGCTCTCTGAACGCAGTGACCACAAACGGTTTCTCGAGTTCAATCTGACCAAGCATTCACAGACACCTCTGTGTACGAGTTTCTCTATGTTCTCATGATTCACGTCAGCTAAACCGAACATCTGCTAGCCACCAAGTCCTTCCCTATGCGATCGAAGTGCTGCAAAGGGCAGGGTATAAGCTAGTTACGCTGGCGACGTGCCTTGGACTGCCTACGTATCACAGTGTTGGAAAGCCAGGAACACCAGACGTATGGTCTTATCTTTAATCACATTTTGTGTATCTCTCTCAATCTTCGGCAAGGCTACTTGAACCTGCTGAACGGGCGCTCCGTCCTTTCCTTACACGCCATTTATTGCTTGTTTTAGGTGGATAGTACTTTTACTTTCTTGCTCGCTCGTGGTTCTATAATTATAATATTCGAACCAACTAACTATCTGAATCGTGAAAGTCGAGGTCGTCCTCGATATTCACTTCCGTGTCCTCCTGGCACCCACGTCCGTAATAAACTTTTCCAATTTGGCTGTCACCGCCTCCGCCGCCACTGTCTTCATTTGAAAGATAGATGCAAGTTCACGCTGTACCTCAAAAATCGCAGGTCGCAGGTGTGGTTCGAAGGTCCAACATCGGTTCAACACAGACCAGATTTCATCTGTTACCCTTTGTTCATCGTAGTCCGCCCGTTTAGGCCGAAGGTCGGCAAGAATCTTGGCCGTTACGATGGGTCTGGAAGGTCTCCCTTTCGGGGGTTCGGAGGTCAGGATCTGAGGCTTGGTTCATGCGCAGAATCAAGACAACCATTGTGCACGTACTTCTAAAACCAGGAGCGCAAAAGAATATACATCAGAACTCTTGGTTGTGCTTGGAGATGATTGTTCCACAGGCGGTCCGTCTACGACGAAGAATAATTCTGGGGCCATATACGGTGCTGTTCCGACACTTGACATCGTAAAACCCCGGCGGTCCATTATCTTGGAGATGCCGAAGTCGCAGATGCATGGGGCGCCTCGTTTGTCGACCAAGACATTTTGCTGGGTGAGAATGCATGAGTTCAGAATTAAATCACCGTACTACATGATCCGTACCACTTTCAGGTCCCCGTGAATGATATCATGGGTATGTAGATACCGTAATCCAGATGCCACTCCGCGCACCTATAAGATTTAAAAATCAGTTGCTTGCGATATGGTCTGAGACAAAGAATTTACGAGAACTCCTCGGTTCGCAGAAGGGTGCTTTCGGAGATATGTTCCCACATGCCCAAGTTTATAGAAGGGGGATATCAAGACAGGCCAGGGCGCGATATCCTTACATACGCCAATAAACGGGAGGACGTTCTTGTGCTTCAGTCGACCCCAAACCTCGGCTTCGCGGTTCAACTGCTGCACATATCCGTTAATTTGTTTGTTTGTTTAATGCTTAGTCGTATGGCAGAATCTTACCCTCAAAACATCTTCCATTTGTCCAGAGCCATCGTCAGACATGCGTATCATTTTGATAGCAACCTGAGACTATATCAAGAGAATTACAAATGGGAAAAGGCGATTGAACCTACACGGATTTTACGGCCATTGGATCTCGTTAATTTTCCTCGGTAGATGTTCGAGTTCCCACCCCCGGCGAACGGATACTGATCATCTTGCGTTATACGGCCTTTGAGATCTCGGCCATGGACCTCCGGCAAGGCTATATCCTTGAGATATACGAATAAATAAATTAATAAGATTGAACGAATTCGATTGGGTACGTACCCCGAGGGAAACCGAGGCTTCCGAGCCGCTGGAAGAATCGCTTTCGTCCTTGAAAGTTTCAGGAAGGGAAAAAAAAATCGCCGAGGCTTTTCACGTACTTGGGATGAATCCGGCTAGCACGCGGGACTATAAGACTCCAGCACTTGTGCATACACGCACGCACCTCGGTTTCTCCATGGTTTGAAACTTCTTTCGCGGAGTCTATTTTGTCTCGCCTACTCCAATGAATATCGTGACTGAATAAATGATCGCATGGGGGAATACGCACAAGTAGACGAGGCTCTGTACGACTTCTGGCATTGTCGGCCTCAATGACGGGCTCTGATTCCACACTGAAGCGAGGAATCGCCACATGTCAACTGTGACTGCTTCATGATCCAGATGGCCTCTGCTCGGACGACCACCGCGAACAATATGGATGAATACAGCATGTTCAGTTGGGAGATGGTGATAAGGCGGAAGTCCGGATAGGATCTGAGAAAATTCAGTTCAGGAAACGCGGAGCTGGCGTTAAAATTACCTCAAGTGTGACCATAGAGAAAGAATAAACATCCCCCGACTCAGTCCTCACAGATAATGCAGTCTTGGCCGAAAAAGACTCAGGCGATGCAAATCGAATGGGTGAGGAAAATAATGATGTAGTGTATGCAGGCTGGCGAACGGCCTTCGACATTCCATAGCCACAAATGACCGGCGAACCATGGGCATCGATGAGTATTTTTTTCTGCAAAGAATTCAGCCACCTGATCGTACTCAATGCAAGATGTGAGGGTCATGCGCACCGTACATAAATTCCCGTGGACAATGCCTTCTGAGTGTAGGTAAGCCAAGCCATTGGCTACACCGATTACCTATAAATTGCTTGAGAAGTGCGCAGACCAATAATGAGATTGGCCAACCATTTGTAGTTTTTCTCTTGGACCCTGCTTCGTCTGCTGGAGGTACTTCATTATCGGTCCGGAAACACAAAGGGGTGATATGAGTGCAGGAGAAAGTCCCAAATCCAATGATATTCCCAGAAACGGCAGGATATTAGGATGATCCAGCTGCCGCCAGATCTGAGCTTCCTGATACAAATACTATTCTCACGTTGGATGAGTATGTTCTACGGTGCGTCGAGATCAACCCACCCTGCTGGTTCGTTCCAATGTTTCCCGCTCCGAATGCATCCTGCGAAATATTTTCACTGCGACCTGTCAGATGCAGCATTCTTTAGTCCTGGTATCGCCACGAGCAAGAACATACAAGGAGTTTTGTGGATTTCAATGTCCCACTATAGATATCAGCAACGCCGCCGGATTCGAAAGGATATTTGTCCAAGTCGATAACCTTGCCAGTCAAATTCTTTTTAAGAAAGATGTGTTAGACAGCGAAAGACGAGGAGAGTTTCCAAATCTTGCCAGATCTTCTTGCAGATATTGATTTGCAGGCAGGCTATTTCCGGGAATATCCCACTCCCATCGAGAAGAACGTGTCGAAATGCCAGGAGAAATCAACGATCCATCACTTTCGGGGTCACTATCGGTTGTAGTGTATCCGCTCAGCCACGAGGAGCCGCGTCCAGTCGATGAGTTCCTCGATGAGGTCCTTCGTCTGGATGTACTCCGTGTCGAAACGTCCGAGCGGCTGGGGCGTCGATAGGTACTAGGGGAGATATCTGCGCTGGATCCTTGACTAGACTGCCTGCTATACAGAGGGACTCTCGGATTTCGTCCGGTGTTCAACTTCGAAAGGGACTGATCACTCGGCTGGCGGTCCGTCCGTCTAAGGGATGAGGGAAGGTTGAACGCATCCGGCAAGTGTCTACCTAAATCAATGGCAAGCCGGTCAAACTTGGCTCATTCCGGAGACGAGGTAGGAGAAATATTCGCAGGAGTAGTGGGAATATCTTCACGTCGATTATTGAGAAAATGGTGAGCTTTGACTCCCTCCGCGCCACGAAAGCTGCATCGCTTCCCAGGATCCATATGGAGCAGATCCTGGATGAAATCTCGCGCCGCGTTTGAGGGTACTGTGCTCGAGCTCCAGTTTATCTTGCCAGATAAAATCTTCTGGAGCACCAGCTCGAGTTCCCCCCCTTCATAGGGTGTAATGCCATGAAGGAATTCATATGTGATGATTCCCAATGCCCACTGTTCAAAGGTCCGACAAAATTAGGGTCAAAACCATTGTCCATATATCAGCACCCACCCAATCGATACTAGGATCGCTGTCCTGCAGGCCGAGGACAGCCTCAGGAGTAAGATAATAAATCGTCCGAAAGAACTGGGACGAATTGATCGTCTGCTCCGAGGGTACACCGATATTTCGACTCAGAAACGCTTTGTGACTTATCCCGAAGTCAGCCAGCTTCAAACGATTTGCAGGATCCATCAAGATGTTTTCCGGCCGTAAATCCCTGATGAGAAATTTATCATGTACGTCGAGGGCAGCTCTAAAATTCGGCCTACCGATGGATGATCCCCTTCTGGTGAAGATGTTCGAGTCCCTGAGCAACCTGGAATGTGTAATCCGTTGCCACTGCCTCCCCGATTCGACCCAGCGAACTGATCAAAGCGGCACAATCACCCTGGGGAAGCAATTCTTTGACCAGATAAACCTTGCTTTTGCTCTGAAACGCGAAGTGAATCCTGTTGACGAAGGGGGAATCGGATTGATTCAGAATAGCCATTCGTTTGGCACGGATTATAGTCATTTTGTTCTTTGTGAACATGTCCGGCTTCGCGATGACTTTAACGGCGAATGTATGGCTTGTAGCTATTCTCCTGGCCAAGAAAACAGAGTTCGAAGGACCCTTGTGCAAGATCCGGATGATGTCGAAGTCTTTGATAGATCCGGGGGCATTTTCGACGGAGTCTTGGAAAGGATGGGATGGATCGGAGCTGCTCAGCTGGAGATCCTTCAGCAGCGCGTATTCGGGATCTTCCTCTCTTCTCACTAGAAGGTTTGGATGAAGTAAACCTTCCTTGTTCCACGAGTCCATTAAAGAATCCTTCCAAGGTCCTGTATTTCGAAGCGTCAGCCAACGGCACGACACAGTGCATAGCGCAAGCTAACCGTGAATTTTGCCTTTGGTATCTTTGTAGTACCACCGAGAAGACTTTGAGACAAAAAATGACCAGGGTTCTTTATCTTCGTTGCCCAGAGAAACTTCCGGATATTGATCAGCGTGATACCATTTCAACGCTCGACTGAATCTGGAAACCGCTAGCAAGACCTGAGAGTGCCAGTTCTGTCCAGCCCCGTGGGGAGTAGTTTGCCACATTTTCCCAATATTACGGAGTTTTGTCACAAAATATTGACAAGCCGCAGCGTCGGTTAAAAACGTTTCGAGAGAAGTGTTGATCATTTCCTTTCCGACGCTGAGGATATCACGGAAGACGGTTTGGGAGGGATCAAGGGACGCTATGGCGTCGGAAGGATTCATGGCCATCGAGGAAATATTCGGACTGAGTAGCGGGCCTGAAATATGCCTTCGCGGACTCGCGCCATTTGACTGAGTGACTTCTGACAGGACGGTGAGTTCACGGCGATGCGTATTGTACATGTCCATACCGTCCGGCTCCCTGGACGCATGAGTACCAACTTCAAATGGGTGGTCTTGGTCGAGGGGAAGGACGTTCTCGAGGAATGAGTGAATGGTGCCGAGGACCTTTTGCAAATCCTCATCACATCTTTTCTTGCTGGATGCTAGGATGTACATTGTTCCTTCCGATGCGGCACGTCCGATGCCTGGGACGGGTGCGCGGTAGTAGTCCATAGTAGCAAGGACCGATTAGTGGCCCACTGAGAGCCCGAGCCGATGTCTTCCCCGCGTGACTTTGATGGTCCCTGAATGCCGGGGGTTTAGATAGTACTTACTGTTTAAGGACTCGTTGTCCCGAAACATTGGTGGGTCTGATTTCGGAGGCGGAATTACGCCGTGGAATTTTGGCGCTTGCGGATTGCCTGAGTGCCGGATTAGAAGCCGAATTGTTGGAGCACTGCTTAGTACTGCGGTCATTTTCTTTTTCATGTCAAAAGAAAGTTCGGTAAACATCAACGTTGCATAATGAACGAACACGAGGCGGCATCAAACATCATAGTCCCGATCCTTTTCATCCGCCACGTCAACATTGTTCATCTGCTTTGTCTCCAACGCATGCGGGATGACTTGGTCGCCAAAGACCGCGTCCTAAAAGAAATCATCTCAGATGCCCGGTCCACAGGTAATCCGAACACACTGAACGTACCATCTCCTCCAGACTTTTTCCTTTCGTCTCGGGGAAACTAACAGGATTCGATCAGTCAAATATACCACACGAGCTAGAAACACACCCACAAGAAGAACACGACGAGCCCGTTGACTATATTCGTCACTACGAAAAGAATATAGAACTCTGTTGCAAATACAATCAGGTTCCGTTCAGGAAGGGGTTTTTACGCTCACTGTATTGAAGGCGGGCCATGCCGATAGGTGAAACTTGTGAGATGAGAACATTGCATGCCCCTTTCGCCTATCGTCAAAAAAATAGGAAGCAGTGAATCATCTGGACTCACAATTCGCGCATGTACAGACTGATGTCCCAATAGCACGGATCCGCATCGGGAAACTATAACCGGATGAAAATTAATGGTGCCGGTGAGTGAACGAGGACGCACATCTCGCTCTGATACACCCACGACACCGGACCGAAGCTGACGCTGAAGAATAGGGACCCAAAGATCTGTGTATCCGGTAGTTGGAACCATGGCAAGACGACGTGGTTCGAATATATTAATACGCACAACGATGAATGCGACACCGGCAGTTTGAGCAGCATGATTATGCGAGTTTGTCCCACCCCATTTGGCGTTTATAGCAGCTTCTATAGCCAACGAGATCGCCATGCCCACCGCGCCTTGCAAGCCGACTCAGCGGAGACTCCCAGTCTTCCAACGAACAGCAGATCACTTACCGAATAACAAAGGGGGCTTCCTCCCGACGCGGTCCAGGAAGAAGTAGATGAAGATGATCGTAGTGGTGGCCCCCAAGGCGCCATTTATGCCAGTGATCATGAGCACTTTGGAGCCGCTGAGGCCCAGGGCGGCGTATACTGTATTGAATTACCTCCTGCAGTCACAACTTTATCTTATTCGACCACTTACACGTCGGTTGAAAGTAGGAGGAGACGTTGATCCCTGTAAACTGCGTGCACACTTGAATAGCGATGCCGGTAAGCGTTCGACGGAGCATTGGCTTCGTGGACCACAAATCGGAGAACTGGCTGGATGTGTTAAAAGCGGGCGGCAGTTGTATAGACACATACTCGAGTTGAAATGTGCTCCTTCTCGTACTGGATTTGCTCGAGCCTGGAAAGTTCAGCGGACTCAGGTACATACAGGAGTGCAGCTTCAACACGAACATTTCAGCAAATTCTAGATCGATGAACTCTTTGTTATTCTTGTCTCCGTGGAGTTGCTGGACAACGGCGAGAGCTTCATCGTTCCGGCCCTGGCCAAGCAGCCATCTAGGTGAGAATGGTAGGACGAACATCCTGGAGCCGATGAGAGATGACCGAACGAGGTAGAGGTATAGGGCTACCCCAGGAATAGCAGTGCCGCAGGGAAAATTTGGACCCCGAGGGCGGCGCGCCACTGGGCGTCGCTTCGTATAAATTGGCAGCCGTACCCAACCCCTGGGGTTCATTTGTGTTGCGGAATGCACGAATAAAGGAGCAGAACGCACAATTGGCGACCAAGAATCCGATACTGACCATCACTGGAGAAACATATTGAGATAAAGAGCGCGTAGTGCAAGAAGTGCTCACATTGCGTCAAACCCGTTAAAAACCCTCGCATTCCAGGTGGAGATATTTCACTCTGGTACAACGGAACCACTGGACGTGATATAAGCCTCCGCTTCCTATAGCTATTCACCAAGCGTACCCATGCTCAAGCTGAAAAGAGACAGATATAGCCGTTGGTCTTAGATGGATATGAACACACACCAGCCGATAGCAAGGCCCGCGATCAATCGTCCTACTATCAAATACGATACATTTTGCGCACCGGTCTGCAGGCTGCATCCGAGCACTGCGACCAGGGCACCCATCTGGATTGTGCGCTTGCGGCCAATATGATTCGCCAGCCAACCGGCCGCAGCAGCGCCAAAGAAGCCTGGATGTGACGTGAGCCAAGATAGAACGGGAGCAGAATAGGGTCTGGGCCGCACATCCGCCGGCGAACTGTATACATAGGGTGCCGTTAGAATGATGGGGGAAAGATGTCCAAGGCCTTCCAAGACGCACCGTAGACACAATGGCGCCGATGATGTTGACCCCAGGTGAGTGAAAGTACGCATGGAAGAAGTTGAATTCTTGAGATACAACAGATCCGATGATGCCGGAATCGCTGAGAGCGTTGAACACGGACTGAGGGCGGGTTTACGTAGGTATGAGCTATATGAGACGTACTATCCTGGAGGGGGGAATAAGTTGGCCGGGACGAATATTACAGCTCAAAAAATCACCAAAGAGAAACCTAGAGAGAGAGTCATAGTCATGTCAACACCAACTCCGAAAAACAAAGAAAAAAAGAACTCACGACCCGAGGGCAGAGAACAGTGCGACGGAGAAGTTATAGAAAAGCCCCATTTTGGCTCGAGATGGAGGGTGAGCACAAGAGGCGCCATAACCATACCCTTCTTAAATACGGATAGCTCCGTAGGACGCAAGAATACACATCGTCACGTTGTGATAGCCATTAGAATGCCCAGAAATACAGGCAGACACATGGGCCACAATTTGACAGTACGGGAGTGCAGGCTAGTCACAGGACTGCTTCTGGCGCGGCGTTTGATCGATTCAAACGGTAAGTTTTGAATGGGTGGAGAATAGAACGCGGGATGTACACAGTCGAGATCCGGGGCTCGGTAAAAAAATGGATGGAAGTTGGATATCCAGAATAGCCTCTCGATGCCGGTTCGGGTCGATGGACGCGAGAGAATCGCGCCGAAAACTCTCTGCTCTGAGCGAGGAACGAGGTTGTCTCATTACAGCTTGATTATAGCGTCTGTCTTCGACCAAAGGCTCCGGTTGCTGTTGACGGCACCCATAAAGACGCCAAGAGAGAAGCTACGGCAATCTACACCGAGTCAGCGAGCAGATTAGCAAAGAACTGGACGGAATCTCTCGATGGAAGACACCTACGCTATTGACGCGGGTTTTCGTCTAGGACGTGGCCAAAAGGTCAAACGATTATCGACTCGATGAGGTGGGTAGCGTGTCACGCGCTCCTGAAGTGACACGTCCTATTAGAGAGTGATCGGCGTCACGCTGCCCCAACTTTGCTTCCTCCATTCAAAAAGGTCTGCCGGCTCAAAATGCCACCCTTGTTCCCTCCGCCAACCGACATGCTATCCAACATGCTCGGTATGATGCGCGACATGGAACCCGTATCTGCCCAGAGCATTGCCCAATCTTTCGGCTTGCTCGACGGCAAGTGGAAGGATTTCGTGATGGACAAGTGCTCCTTCGGAGAGCGGATGATAGGGGGCATGAATGTAAGAACAGAACATTAGAGATCAACCCTTACCGATCTTGCACTAAATATCCTGGGCCAGCACGGCAAATTTTGCGAGAAGACGTTCGGGAAAAATCCTGCTCTCGAACCTATAACCAACGAGGTATTGCGCTCATTTCACTGCTTGTGGCCCGTTTATAGACAGAGATTCTCTTCAGTTTGCTGCGCTGCATCTCCCGATTCTGATCGAGGCGTATACCTCTGCATATGAAACGCGGAAACCTCTTGCCGATAACTGGATGGACTCCTGGGAGCGCTACTACGCGTACGTGCTCCGGGACTGCGTTCAGACCATGTTCTTCTCGCGATGGATGCGCCACCACTCGCCAGAGTCCAACAACCTCATGAACAAGCTCGCGGGTCAAATTGCGCAGTTTCCTCTCGAGGTCTGTGCGCTCTACGAACTTTTCCAGATCCCGGCCTGAATTCATGGGCCCTCCAGTGGCCAGAAGTTTGCGAGGCGCAGCGCCAGCTCGAGCGTCTTGGCATTTTCGTCTGGGTCGCCCTTCGCACCCGGCAGTGCTCTCCCAAACATGCTGTCCACATCCCGCTCGAAACACGCCAGAAGGTTATCCCATATCTAAAAAATCTCAAGGTTCTCGTCAACAGCGAGCTCCGAAATCCTAAATGGCGCAAAGGCAGGCCCTGTCTCCTCTTCCCTCCAAATCGCTGAATGAGCTCGGCACTCCAGATCTTGCAAAAGACAACTTGACAGAGGCACTGAGACATATCAAAGTATCACTGGAGCAGTATTTCGATGGCGAGCAGCGGTTTGGTGGGACTCGCGACGTGACGTGTGTCTGATCCCTTCACGTATGTTTGTTATTAACTCCAAATTCCAAATGCAGGATGCTTGCGGAGCATCAGCAGCGCTGGGATGTCTGTGCCGCCAAGTCCTCGAACTGCACGATCAGCGACAAGCACCGATTGAGAGAGTGTGCGAAAGTAAGCTTTTTTGCTCGATTGCCACACCTGTTTTTCTGAAAGACATTTTCAGTGCCACACAGTTCGTTATTGCTCGCCAGGTAAGCGCTTTGGTCTTCCAGTTCCGCCGAAAAAAATCTCATTCTCTGGGAAGAGCATCAGCGACAACATTGGAAGGAGCACAAGCCCACTTGCTTCACACCTTCGTACTAGGTTGTTAGAATAGTTGTTTGTTTCCGCGTGCTACGGCATCAATCAATCCGTCGTTTGCTTGCGTCTTACTTCCATCTGTGTCTGAGCCGAGTCGCCACTAGCGATCTCAACCATATCCCCCTATACTTCTAACAGGTTATGGGCCCCGTGAGTGCTCCCCGCTGCCTCTAATCCTCTCTATTCTTTGCACTTTTGCACTCTTTCACTTTGACGCGTCACCTTGCCAACCCTCTTCCGACTTCTTCCGTTCCAATTTTGGACGCGTCATCCACATCATTCTCACGCTTCCGACTCCTTCCGTTCCATTTCGGACGCGTCATTCATTCCACACCCCGATTTTTTCCGGCTTTTCCGCCTTCATCCGACGTCATTCCTATTGGTCATCAACATTTGCCGACCCTTCCTCCGAGCGACGCGTCGTCCATATCATTCCAGTTTTCGACACTTCTTTCGACATCGACTTCGTAGACGCGTCTACCCTCTATCTATTGTGGTATTTACCATAACATCGACAATTACGAACGGAAGTTCCACGCGTTTGTACCGACATCTGCAGCGCCGTGGAATTTCAGTTCGGGTGGGAGACGGGTTCATGGTGGTTTTGGTGTAACAATTTGGCGTGGTCATGGGTTATCTTGTGTGGCGCATTTCCGACTTGCTTGCACACAAGAGTTTTGCGTGGTGAAGAACAATCGACGTGAACGAGCTTTCAATCGTGCTCACAATGGTCACCTCCTCGACGTCGACTTCGACTTCTCATTCACTTGACTTCGGTGGCATTTCACGTTCACGTTCAAGTGCCTCTTCACGTCTAATGGACTTTGGTTTGGGTGGGAGTTGCGGTCGAAGCGGTGGGAGTTGTTGATTATTTATCTATCTTCTTTCTTGCCTTGCACGCCTCATCAGGTGGGAGTGTTAGAATAGTTGTTTGTTTCCGCGTGCTACGGCATCAATCAATCCGTCGTTTGCTTGCGTCTTACTTCCATCTGTGTCTGAGCCACTCTGTGTCTGTGTCTGAGCCGAGTCGCCACTAGCGATCTCAACCATATCCCCCTATACTTCTAACATAGGTTGCCGCAGCGTAACGTCCTTGCAGCACAGAGTAAACATCTGCTACGTTATCTTCGAAACTAACTCGAGTATGTATGTCACTTCTGACCGTATACGGTTCAAATTATTGCATCTGCAAGCTGTGAACCTTCTTCCTTCGTCTTGTAGTTGTTCATTCAGTGCCCTCTCATTTGAGATTTCCTTCCTTTGCCCTGCAATGTTGACCGATGTAGGGCCGTAACGTCGCGCCACAAAACTTGGTTGATGGTGGCGATACACCCTATTATAGACCCCTATTTGACCAGCGTGAACGTCTCAAATTCCCCTCACAAGAAAATGCCCACGGCTCCCCGCATAGGTGTGCCCCCCCTCCCCCGTTCACCCGTCCTCCTCTCATGCCAAGCATGCCAGACGGCGACTATGTGCTCGAAAACTTCAACGCATACGACGCCGAGGGTATAATCAAGATCCTGTCCGCCCTGCAGTCCAACGATGGAACCGAGAATATCGACATCGACCCCAACACGACCTTCACGGCGCTCCGTAACTCCTTTGCGGAGGCCCAGTACGAGGGCGTCGCTAAGTTTTTCGGCCTCGTTGGGGACGAAGAGGAACCGTTCAAGGAGTGGAAGGACATCGATGTTCCCCTTGTCGTGCTACCGATGTCGGTGATCGAGAAGGTCGTGATGAGGACGATGGAGTCGTTCGTGCGCGAGCCTGCGACGGGGTTGTTCCGTGGTGGGGTAAGTACTTCCGTTACCCGTGAAGCGGTTTACGATGAAATTGCTCACAGGCTTTTCAATCTCTGGTCTCTCTTTTCGGAGGTATCCTGCAATACAGGCCAGAACACACAGCTTCTGGGACAGATTTTAGCAGTGGCGAGGAAGCGGCCATTTTCTGTCACGACGAGATGCTGTTTTTCGTGCGCGAGTTCAAAAACCGCCGCCGATCGGAAAGGAAGAAGTTCATTAAAGCTCTCGCCCAAGTCCTGTGCGAGTTATTTGGTGCGCTGTTACTTGAATTCAAAACGCGAGTGCCGATGATGCTGATTCCGGTGATTGTACAGGTGTATGGCACCTAAATCGCAGAAAGAAAGAAGACATCGACCCTACCATGCTCATCCCAGTTCACGCATGTCTCTACGACGCAACCGATTTCTATTTCCTCTCCTACGACGGATTCGGTTTCCGGAAGCGCATTTTCCGCAATAGCGTGGCGCCTCAAACGGGGGGACGAGACGTTCAAGACTATGTGTATGAGACCTTGCGAGGTAAGGTTCAACTCCAAAACCATCGCCATTACTTATTCGAAATTTTTTTTACTGACATTCGAGTCTAGTGCACATGTACACGTTCGCATTGCTGCTCGAAGGGTACAACAGCGCCGTCACACTGCAGTATGAGCGTTCAGTGCGACGGAATTTACTCCTGGGGCCGAATGTAAGTAGTGTAAGCACCATCGGAATTTCATGCGTTACGCTGAGCTGAGTCCAAATCTTTCAGGTGGGGCGCGGCGCGTGCAGAGACACCGGGCACAGCACAACAACAGCAAGTGGCTGGCGCACTGCGTGCCGCCTGGCGTACGAATCGCGCGCCTTTTTCCAGAGAGCGCAAGAAGTGCACTCGAACGAGCCCGCGGAAAAGGGGCTCCGGCGTCTTGCTGAGAGGTTGGTTGTGCTTCAATTCTCCTCCTCCTCCTCTTTCCTTCGATATAAAACAGCTCACTCGCTCATACTGCAACAGTGTAGAAGTGTGGTCGCCGGCGCAGGGAGGTGGAGGAGTCATCCACCTGCGAGTCCTCCTCCCGCCCCAGGTGAAAGCGATGGCCGAATTGGTCGCGAAGCGCCACGAGCGGAGTCTACAGGCGGACTACGATCTCAAATGGGTGCCGCCCCACTTCCTCGGTGTCGAATCGGCGACGGTGCAAGTAAGATTATATAGCTTCCCTTCAAGTCATCTTCATCTGAGTATCAACACCAATTTAGGAGCGCAAGAACCGCGCCACAGACGCGTTCTGGGCGGGCCTGCACCGCAGCTTCCGCACGCTCTTCGAGCCGATGATGCTTTTCAAAGGCGACACCTTCCTCGGTCTTTCCGTCGCCGCCCACGAGCCGCGCGAATACCAAGCGATCTTCGAGAAGCGCGCACCACGGTTCATGGCGCTCGTGTTGATAAAGAAGCTGGAAGAGTCGCAGCAGGAAGGGAACTGGGTGGAGGATTGGGAATAATGGTCCGAAAAAAAGTTGTTGAGCGTGATCTTGGCGTGATCCCAGTGAGGACCCATGATTATCCCTACAGAGGTTGGATACCGAGTTCGGACAAAATTTTCGGAAAATTTTGGCAAAAAAAAAGCGAAAAAGAACGGCCTTGTCGAAATAATCGTTTTGGCCGATTCAGAAAGCGTGGGAAAGAAAAAAAAGTTCGGACAAAACTCAACTTTGGGCCCGATTTCGGTATCCGACCTCTGGTGGGATAATCATGGGTCCTTCCCAGTGCGAGGTACGAGTGATGGGAGCTACGGGATTCGCGCAGCGAGGATCTTTCTCTTCCCACCACTCAAACTTCTTCGCATTCCATCGATACGAAACCTAAAGTTGTCCATTTTTTTCAAAATGTTTCAGTTATGTACAATTATTGCCTATTGCCCATCCTCGGGTAGATGGATCCCTCAAAAGAAAGCGACCTCCGCTGGAGGCTACATATAGAGAAATCCACCCTGAACAGGATGCCACATAAACCACCCACATTCTTTCTTTTACCGCGGGCACCCTCAGTCAAAGCGTCGAGAAGAGGGTTGATTAGTCCCACTGTGATGGACAGGACTGACGTGGCAGCTGTCCAACGTGTCAAGATAACGGAGGAAGACGCGAGAAGCCTTCGGGTCCTTTGTGTGTCACTGCGTGTCTAGAGCAACCACGTCGGACTCGGGCGGCCGAACTTGGGCCGAACGGTCCCGGTGATGAACTGTTAAATGCCCTTCTGTTCTTTCTTTTCCCCCTTTCCCAGCAAGTCAACATGAAATGAAAGTGCCGTTGCATTGTAAGTATATAATCTGGGCGACAATGCAAGAGGCACATCTCACCCAAAATGTTTATTGACATTTTGTTACGGAGAGATGATAGTACCTCGGCTAGCAGTGCCGACAGGAATTGATGCCCCGCCGTGTTCCGCTCACTATCATAGTGATTATTCTAATATCCAATTTATTGGACCTCGGTCAACTTGAAACCTCGGTGCGCTCTCTGATGTCCTCAAATCAACCTCAAATCCTCTGCCCAGTCTTCTCTGCGGCAGCTTAGAATTACAGGTTCAGCAATAGATTTTTGATGGTTCACAATTCCTTGGAGTGACAGTGCATAATGAGGTGAACAGGACGAGAAAACTGCCATATCACATTGGTGAAAAATTACGAAGTTTCATAGTGTATTAGGACATCTCACCAATTTCCCATAAGCTCAGTGAAAGCCAAAGAGGACAAAGCCCTCTTTTGATCACTGACTTTGATGGACCGGGGATTCTTCTCCTTTTTTTCCCCTGACTCTTTCGGTTAGTTTTAGGTGAAAAGCATAGTAAACAATCCCGAGAAAAAGACTGGAGCCATAGAAAGCAAGGGGACACAGAACTATGAAATCTTTAATGCCGACGGCATCAGCGGCAGAGATCGGCAACGCTTCGGGGTTGCTGAATAGCGGCAACCCCCGTGCCAAAACTATTGGCTTAACCAAGGGGAAAATTCTAATCAACCGACTGAAACAGCCCTCCGAGTCATTAAAAGTAGCGGAATTACAAGAAGAAGTGCTTAGCCACAGCTTCCAGACCGAAACCGCCAGCGGAACTGTCATACTGGCAGGAGTCTCTTCTATTACGCGCCATCACAGTAGGACTAATCAACCCCATCCTCCAAAGCGTCAAATATCGAGTCACGTGGATATATCATTCAAGTCTGGGATTCCAGGCCTACTGTCGTGGACAAACTGCAAAAAAGGACCAACGTCACTCTTCAAAAGATGATGCCGCGGGTGGGAATCGAACCCACGTAGAACGATGAAAAGCATGGAACCATGTACACTCGTACCGCGCGCCTAACCTCTCGGCCACCGCAGCGTTCTGCATAATTTCATACAGCACCTTTGCCAAATTCGGTAGGTAGGTACATAGCACAAGGGGCATAACCCGATAAATCATGCAAACATAGCCAAAACATAGGTTGGTCACAGTTATAATGAGTTTCACATGTTACACCAAAATTTTTTGGAAATTTTTTAAAAATGTGTTTTGAATGAAATCTGCTGAAATATTGGATACACATTTCTTGTGCATTCTGCATATGTTTCTACTGTGATTCACCATATATTTAGAGTGTATTCACATTGAATCCAGGGATTAAAATGGAAACCCAGTCAGACTGTGTTTCCAATAAGTTACAAATATGGCGTGTAGAAATTTGGAAGACATATCTGATACATGTTTCTGATATGTTTCCAGTATTGTTCAGCATTTGTTCACCCTATCTTCCACCTAAGTATCAAGTAAATCACCTTGTAAAATGCAGCACACATTCCAAATATGTTTCCAATAAAAACACCAGAAACTTGCGAAACACATTTGAACTGTATCTACCATGTGTTTCTGCATATGTTTAGCCTATGTTCAGACAAAGTTTGCGGCCAAGATGCTGGACATATACAAAAAATGTTTCAAGTAAGGCTTACCACAACATACGAGACAGATTTTTATTGTGACCTGGCTATGTATTGAATATGTTTTACAATATGTTTCGGCTGTCTTCAGGATAAAACTGTGATCTGAATGCAATGTATATTCAAACTGTATTTTGCGTAAGGTGCTCACATATATTTGTATGTCCATTCCATGTGATTCCGCCATTATTTTGGTATGTGACTCCACTGACTTGTGCAACCAAAGTCAAAGTACGTCTCGGGTATATTTACCAGTCATTGGTCCGATCCAAGGGAGACATATTCTCAATAAAGTGTCATGTGTATTTTCAATAAGGCTTACTGACAAAGGTGAGATGTATTTTGAATACATTTTCTAAATGTGTCTGATATCATCCAGCATGATTTCCAGATATGAATTGTCTGCGTCAAACACATGTGTTTGAACAGTGTCTGGAATGAGGGCAAAATACATTGCCACTGAGTTATAAGCCTATGTATGCTGGCTGTGACCTCTCGTTCCACCTGGCTTGATTGCTGTCCTCAACAACGGCCTCCTGTTTTTCTGTGACATGGCCTACTCATTGTTGCTTCCACTAGCATACATGAAACCCATCAGCATAGGAGGGCTCAGGCTAAAGCCATACAACATCAGCCTCCTCATAGGGATCTGCAGAATCCAACCCACTGTCCAAACTTTCTTTGGGGGGCAGATAATCCAATATGTTGACCCGTGCCACATCTTCACAACAAGTTTCTAGGTGCCAATCCTCATGCTGGCCACATACCTGCTACTCAGCTTCCTCGCTGCACATGCAGGGTGGTGCGGTCATCACCATCCCTGTTGCCATCCTCATTGCCCAGCTTAGCTGCACACTTGTGCTGTACCCCATGTTTGCTGAGTCTTCTGCCTATGTTACAGATCCTCAGTGTTCACAAAGATGATGTAGATGACAACAATCTTCATTATGGACCCTGCGCTGAACAAGGCAAGTGTCAGGAGCGTGAGTGGGCTATCATAGATGGTGGGGATGACATTACACAGCATCATTCTCTTCTTCATCGGGTTGACACTCGGTGCTGTCCGTTGGGCAAGGTATACCTGCAGTTCCGTAGTCTGTCATTTGTGTGGTTGAGCAGTTGTTGAAGTTCTATGGTTGACCATGTCCAGCTGTTGAGCAATTTGTGGGCAAGGCATTGCTGTTTGTCATTTAAGAAGTCAGGCAGTAATCTGAGTATCTAGTTTACGCTTGCAGCAGTCATTGCAGCTCTGTGGTTGACCAGGTTAAGCTGTTGAAGGATTTGCAGGCAAGGTATTCCTGCAGTTTTGTAGTTTGCCATTTGCACAGCAGAGCAGTTCCACAGTACAGATATTGAATAGTTGAGTGGTCTATGCCCGAAGCCGTTGCTGCAGCTTAATATTTCAGGACAGATCTATCTACCCATGAGCAGAAGGTTGACTTTCTATGCTGTTGGTGGAGGGCATAAAGCCTTGCCATATGATGAAGACATTCTGCTGTGCTTGCTGGATAGGTGAGCTTCTTGAATATTTCTTTCGCATTGAGAAGTGCCTCTCGAACTTGGACTGCTTTAAGTTGCCATGAAAGAAGATTAGTGAGTCTGAGGAAACCATGGGTGACATTTTCTTTTTGGTGCAAATTGTATGAGAGATTAGCCTGAGCCTCGAACGCAAGAGAGTGAATTTTGCCAGCTGGGAATGTGAGATTCAACGTGTACATGTTGCATTCGACAAGCTCCATGGTACGTGGTTGAGCAGGTCGACCTGTTGGGTGATTTGTGGGCAAAGCATCCCTGTAGTTTTGTAATCTGTCATTTGTTCAGCCAGGCAGTTCACCAGTTGAGATATTCCGCACTTGAGAAATCTATGCCTGGAGCAGTTGTTCCGGTTCTGGGGCTAAGCTGTTCAGCAATTGTTACAGGTCTGTGGATGGGGTTGAGCTCTTCAGTGATCTGTGGGCAAGGCATTTCTGCAGTTTTGTAGTTTTTCATTTTTTCATTTCAGCAGTTCAATGGTGGGAGGTTGTTGCAGTTCCGCAGTCGACTGGATTGAGCCATTAAATCATTTGTGGGGAAGGTAATTTCTGCAGTTCCTTAATTTGTCATTTGTGCAGTCAAACAGTTGTTCAGTTGAACAGTTTATGCCAAAAGGGTCATCTTGACAATCCTGTCCGTATTTATACCTAAATCCAAAGTCCGTTACTCCATGTTAATTACTCATATCCTGACCACTGGTCCCGCAAATTCCCACAGATTTAGAATGCAATCCCTCCGATTGGTTGGTCAAGGAGTCATCTCGACTCATGAAACTGCTCAGTTGGTTGAGTCTCAATTTGGTTCCATTTTTCCTACTGTTTGTCTGTTCTTTGTCAGTAGCTCTATGTCCCGAGCTCATGAGGGTCTTCTTTGTCTCGACAGCCTTCGTCGCTTGAATATGGTATCCCTAATTATATGGTTGTCTCGAACCCTTCTTGTATAAACTCTTGTTCTTGGTAAACTTCGGATCTCTCCGTGTCTAAATTTGGATGTTACTCCGTTCCCGTAGAATAACACATGAAATTTTAGTCCAGATCTCATCGGACTCGACGGTCTGGGCCCGCACATGATCTAACATGTCATGGTCTTGATGCCAAATAGATGCAACTTTGGTCTTGTCAATCATTTCTGAGCGACTTTGGTTCACCTACATGCGGCATAGTGAAATTCCTTCCCTTCTCCTTGGTATGTGTCCTAGCAAACAGCCCAATCTTGGCCCCTTTTGTGAAGGTACCGCCATAGGGTCTTCCACATTGTCTCGACAGTGCTAATAGACTTATAGGCTACTTGTTCGGAGCTCCCGAAAGCCTCTTGTATATAGAGAACACATGTTTGACTACTAGAAATATGGAAAATGTGCAAATTCCTGTGTACTTGATTACACGGCTTATCACCGGAGAAGTTGTTGCAGTTCTGTGGTTGTGTCTGCAGTTCTTTTGCACATTGGGTTTTCATCTGCGTAGTTCTGCTCAACCACAGAATATGTCTACTGCTGAACTGCCCCACTGCATAAATGCCAAACTATGAAACTGCAGGAAAACCTTGCCCATGGCTCCTTCAACAGCTCAACCCAGTCAATCACAGAACTGCAATGACCTTGCCCAGAACTTGCTCAATGGGTTGGAACAACATAATAAACTCCTCAACCATAAAATATCCCCACCACACAACTGCTCAACTGCCCAAATGATAAACTATGAAAATGCAGGAATGCTTTGCCTGCAAATCACTCACCAGTTGGACCTGGTCAACTGCAGAACTGCAACTGCAGTTGACCAGGTTGAATGGTTGAATGATTTGTAGGCAAGGAATTCCTGCAGTTTCTTAGTTTTTCATTTGAGAACTGCAACAACTGCTTTGGGCATAAACTGCTTGACTGCAGAATATTTCTATGTTGCTGAACTGCTGAACTGCATAAATGGAAAATCCCAAAGTGCAAAGACTGCAAACACAACTGTAGAACTGCAACAACTGCTCTGGGCATAGACTGCTCAACCACAGAATATCTGTACTGCTGAACTGCTGAAATGAAAAAATGACAAACTGTGAAAGGGGTGGAATGTTGCCCACAAAGGGGTCAACAGCTCAACTTGTAACCACCAAACTGCTACAGGCGTAGACCATTCCACTGCAGAAGATCTGTGCTACAGAACTGTCAAATGGGTCAACTCCAGAACTGGAACAACTGCTCCAGGCATAGGATGCTCAACTAGCGGAACATCTCTACTGGTGCACTGCTTGGTTGCACAAAGGACAAATTACAAAACTGCAGGGATGCTTTGTCCACAAATCAATCACCCAACAGCTCAACCTGGTCAATGTATGTAACACCAAAATCTACCTGGAGCTGTTGAGTGATTTGTAGGCAAGGCATTCCTGCAGTTTCGTAGTTTGTCATTTATGCGGTTGAGGAATTTATGCATGGAGCAGTTGTTGCAGTTGTGTGGTTGACCAGATTACAGCCGATCCGGAAAGTAATGAGAATAACTTTTTTTTTTGCGCGTTTCTCAATTTGGGAATTCCAGATGCAGGCGGTGGTGGGTTCGATCCCGGGCAAGGACATAATTATTGTCGGCAATCTTTCAGCGGCTTCAGCTTAATGTGGGCATAGAAATTCGACCGGGTTGTACCAGAGGTGATATTTTGTTCATCCATGGACTCAGGTGGAGGCAGGGCAATGCAGGAAACAATATGTGATCTCCCATGTTCCGTACTGAGAGCAAGTACAGTAAGCTATTCCAGAGCATTCAGACTCACAGTAGGACATTTGAAGGATCCACAGTCACTCTGAAGCCATCCAGGATCTTTTTACAGAAACTGAACAGGATATAACATATTACTTCAATTATTTTGAGCTCACTTGAACCTGCCTCTTTTGGAGTCAGACGGGTGCATAGAAATCTACATGAAAGTGACTTGGGTGGCCGAAAGGTTTTTCAATTAATTCTAACCTGTTATACATCAACTAGGCAGTACTATATTTGTTTCTGAAAATGTGCCAGCGCCCGGGATCGAACCACCGGCCACCCAGTAAGGAATTTCCAAATCCAGAATCGCGCAAAAAAAAAAGTGACCATTCTCATTACTTTTCGGAAAGGCTGTAAGCTCTTGAAGAATCTCCGTGCAACATATTCCTGCAGTTTTGTAGTTTGTCATTCATGCGGTTGGGCAGTTCTGTGGGAGAGATGTTCTGTGGTTGAGCAGTCAGGCATTGTCATTTGTGCATCTGAGCAGTTCTCCAGTTGTCTGGTTTATGCCTGCAGTAGCTGCTACAGTTCTGCGGTTGACTGAGTTGAACTGTTGAGTGATTTGCAGGCCAAGGCATTCCTGCAGTTTCTTGGTTTGTCACTTGTGCAGTTCAGCAGTTCAGTGGTAGAGATATTGGTTGAGAAGTCTATGCCCAGAACAGTTGCTGCAGCTGTATGGTTAATCAGGTTGAACTGTTGAGTGATTTGCAGGCAAGATGTTCCTGTAGTTTCTTAGTCTGTCATTTTGTGCAGTTCAGCAGTGTCACCAGTAAAGATAGTTGTGGTTGAACGGTCTATACCTAGAGCAGTCGTTGCAGTTCTGTGCAGTTTTTGCATCTTAGGATCTTTCATTTGTGCAATTCAGCAGTTCAGCGATAGAGATATTCTGCAGTTGAAGAGTTTATCCCAAGAGCAATTGTTGCAGTTCTGCAGTTGAACAGGGCAAGCAGTTGAGTGATTTGCTGACAAGGCATCCCTTCATTTCCATAGTTTGTTATTTGTGCAGTTGAGCAGTTGTGCCGTCAAGATATTTTACAGTTGAAGAGTTTATTCTCAGAGCTGTTGTTCCAGTTCTGTAGTTGACTGGATTGACCTGTTAAATAATTGCTAGGCAAGGTCATTGCAGTCCTGCCATTGACCGGGTTGAGCTGTTGAAGGAAGGGTCCATAGGTAAGGTATTCCTGAAGTTTTGTAGTTTCTCATTTCTGCAGTTGGTCAATTCAACAGTAGAGATATTCTGTGGTTGAGCAGTCTCTGCTTGAGTATTTTTCGATCTTTGCCGTTCAGCGGTTCAGCAGTGGAGATTTTTTTAAAATTTCCTTCTCCAGCAATGGACAGAACCGAGTGTCAACCTGATGAAGGAGACTGTGTATTAGAGAGTTTGTGCAACAGCCACTCGAGCCACCCAGTGGCTGTTTTGGTGTGCGCACGAGTGACTCAAGTGGCTCGAATGGCTAGGATAACTGATAGTATTTTCGATTAAATACACTCATTTGTAAGTATTAAGACTCATGTAGAGGCACGAGTTGTCCCCTTACTTCAAACAGGACTGATGGCAATCCAAAATAATCCATTTCCCAGGATTTTTTATCCTAATGCGGTTGAGGCCAGTTTTCTCACTTGTACACACACATTTGCACTTCATCTGGTCTCATTCTAGTATGACCAGATAGTAAATTGGATACAGACCATCAGCCACTCCAGCCACCAGCCACCTATGTGCGCACGGCAAAGCAGCCACTGGGTGGCTCGAGTGGCTGTTGTGCAAACTCTCTATTGAATATGTTTTGCAATATGTTTCAGCTGTCTTTAGGATAAAACTGTGATCTGAACTCAATGCATATTAAAACTGTATTTTGTGTAAGGTCCTCACATATTTTGTATATCCATTCCATGTGGTTCAAATAGAATTCCACCTTTATTTTTGTATGTGACCCCACTGACCTGTGCAACCAAAGTCAGAAGATATCCAATGTACATCTTGGGTATATCTACCAGTTATTGGTTCGATCCAGGGGAGACATTTTTCAAATAAAATCTCATATAACTGCTCCATGCATAGAGACCACCGACCTGTAGAATATGCCTACTGCTGCATAGACCACTCAATCACCTGAACTGCTCAAATGACAAACTATAAAACTGTGGGAATGCCTTGCCCACAAATCAATCAACAGGTCAACAGCAGAACTGCAACAACTGTGTTCACCTTACACCACCTCTATTCCACGTTGTATGATCACTATCCTTGCCCAGCTCTGCACCAACTTCTCCAGCCTCAATGAAACCAGGTTCGGGCTTCACCAAACTGATTCCCCATGGCACCTCATCTGAAACCTGTGCCATTATTTACTCTCCTGCCCTGTGTGGGAGCAGTATCAGCCTCCCTTGTCCCTTGCAAGCTGCATCTTACAGTGCAAATATCCTGTCCCTGCTGTCCCATCCAAAACTCCTCAAAGTGGACATCTAACACTGGGGTCAACGACCTGCGCATGTCAATTCGACATGCGTGGTTTGCGTGTCACTTGTATGAAGTAAGACTTATTTGATAAGACAAAGGGAAGCTTTGTCGGCTCACGGGGACCAACAAAGCCCCTTTGCTAGTCATTCTACTGCATGTGGGTGACATGTGAACCACGCATGTCGAATTAATATGTGTAGGGCTTTGCCCCTGGTGTAATACATAGATTCGAAAGGTTGTTTTGACCCATCGCAATGGTTCCTGTCTTTCCTTTCTTTTCCTCTCTATCTTACTTTACTCTACATTAACTGCACCTTCCCCTTGGCTCTCTCCTCACTGAGTATCCCTGCACTGGATCAGCAATTGTCTCCCCCATACTCCTTTCCATTGAACTGCCCAACTGCATAAATGACAAATTACAAAACTGCAGGAATACTTTGCTCATGGGTCTTTCAACAGTTCAATGAGTCAACCAGGTCACCCATGGAACTGGAACAACATCAACTGTAAAATATCTCTATGGCACAACTGCTCAACTGCACAAATGACAAATTACAAAACTGCAGGAATGCCTTGTCTGAAAATTGCTGATGTGCTCACAGTATGTCTAAGAGCACAAGCTGACACAACAACTATTAGGCTCAACACTCCAATGGCCAGAAGACAGGGGTAGAGGCCCTTTTCTGAATACTCTTCAATTAACTCCTATTTACTTGTATTTTTCCATTTCTCTCAATGCATAGGGTCACATGCTCCACTATGTAATCATCTACATATGCCTTTGTACGTTGAGATCATTATCATCCTTCATACCTTAACCATCCAATGACCTAATGTTCATTGTCTTGCCCTCTTAACAGCAGCGGTGAACTGGGCTTGTGGGTGTTCTTAAGTGTATTGGTTCTCAGTCTTCTCAAGCTTATTTCACCGAGAGAGAGTCTCAAGCATGTGCCAGCAGTAATTATCTTATCTGCCTGCCATCCACTATACATCTACACTTGATCCATTTCATAGAGCTTTAAAGCTCTATCTAGCATTCTCCTAGTTTCCAAGCTAGTTGCGGATCAAAGCCATAGTAGATAATCTCATTGGCTTGCTGTTAGACTAGATCAGTACTTGAACACAGATTTCTGGGCCAAGGAGTTTCCATCTTTATCTATATTGACTCTCTCAGGGACTTGGAGGCTTATCCAAGTCCCCACAACACCATTACAACTCCTGAGTACTTGCCAGGGTCATACAACGTGCATCCCACAATAAATATTTGTAATCCACACCCGAGGGTCGTTACAAGGGGTGCAAGGGGTCACTCAATGTGACTGGTGGGAATAGCAGAGGCAACTTGATATGAGCGCAATATCGTGGGGCATATATTGACTCGCCGTCAATTGTGACTGTGAAGTCAGTGGCATCTGCTGAATTTATTTTGAGCATTTGGGATAATGAGATTCAGTTTGCAGAAGCATGGCACAGTCATCCACTGGGTCTACCAGAAAATTGACTTCCGGGAAATCCAAAGCTTTTCTGAAGGTCGAGACTTCTGGGAATAGTGCACACTGGTACACATCATGGCTCAACGGCTCAACCCAGAACAACCACTCTAGCCACAACCTGCTCAACTGCAGAATGTCTCTACTGCTGAACTGTGAATGGACCTGCCCAACTACATAATATCTCTACTGCTGAACTGCTTGACTGCATAAATGACAAACCAAAAAACTGCAGAGATACTTTGCCCATGGGTCGTTGGACAGCTCAATCACAGAACTGCAGCAACTGCTCTTCGCATTACCTCCTCACCTGCAGAATATCTCTACTGCTGAACTGCTGAACTGCACCAATGAAAGAATCTAAGATGAACTGCAGACACAACTGCAGAATTGCAACAAGTGCTCTGGGTATAGACCGCTCAACCACAAATATCTCTACTACTGAACTGCTGAACTGCGCAAATCACAAACTAAGAAAATGCAGGAATGCCTTGCCTGCAAATCACCCAAGAGTTCAACCCGGTCAACCACAGAACTGCAGAAACCGCTGCAGGCATAAACCAGACAACTGGAGAACTACTCAGATGCACAAATGACAATGCCTGACTGCTCAACCACAGAACTGCCCAACTGCATAAATGACAAACTAAAAAACTGCAGGAGTACCTTGCATGGAGACCCTTCAATAGCTTAACCTGGTCAATTGAATAACTGCAAAGTCTGCTGCAAGCATAAACTGGACACCTGGATTACTGCTGGAGTACACAAATGATAAACTACCAAACTTCAGGAATGAATGCCTTCAAATCAGCAATTTGACATTCTGATTGTGGCATTTCACGTGTTGTTTGGAGTTTTCGCGTTGTTCACCAAAATCGAAAGTGTTCCCCGGTGGGTTGGGAATGACCTACCTGCCTGAATTGGGGCGGATGGTAGTAGATGTCTGGAGGGAGGTCTAAAACCACCCTGAACGTCGGTCGTTCTGACGTTATCTGCTAATTAGTTCAGTGTTGTCAAAATTTCATCAAAAATTGTTCGCGTTGCATGTTGCAGCGTTTTCATGCATTGACGCCACAATGGGAATGTCAAAAGACTGATGTTGCCCACATCTTGCTTAACTTTGTCAGCTACACAACTGCAATATCTGCTCTAGGCATAAACTGCTCAACCACACAAATGACAAACAGCGAAACTGCAGGAATGCCTTGCCCACAAACCACTCAACAGCTCCATGTGCTCAACTGCAGACATAGACCATTCAGCTGCGGAATATTTCTACCGCTGCACTGGTTTACCACAAGGTGCGAAGACTGTAGACACAACTGCAGAACTGCAACCCTTTGAAGAAGCCCTAGGAACTCTGCTTAATCATCTCCCATTCAGACATTAATCCAGGATTGATTCCGGGATTACAGCCAATTCCGAAAACAATGTGAACCATTTTTTCTTTCTCTTTTTTTTTTTTCGGTGCGATTCTGCATCGGGAAATTCCTTACCAGGCCACAGGTCGGATCCCGGGCTCTCGCACATTTTTAGAAACAAATTCAGTCCCACTTAGTTGGTGTATACCAAGGGCCCACGCACACTTTAATTAAAATTGAATTGAATTGAATTGAATAGCTATGGGGATAAACTCCTCAATTACAGAATATATCTACCACACAATTGCTCAACTGCACAAATGACAAATTACAAAACTACAGGAATGTCTTCCCTGAAAATCATTCAATAGCTCAACCCAGAACAACTGCTCTGGCCATAACCTGCTCAACTGCTGAAATGTCGGAATACTCAAGCATGTACTGCTCTACCACAGAGTATCTCTACCGCTGAACTGCCCAACTGCATAAATGACAAACTACGAAACTGCAGGAATACCTTGCCCATGGGTCCTTCAATAGCTCGACCCGGTCAACCGCAGAACTGCAACGACCTTTCCCAGAAGTTGCGTGGCAGGTCAACCATGAAACTGAAGCAACTGTGGGTATAATAAACTGCTCAACTGCAAAATATCTCTACGGCACAACTGCTCAACTGCACAAATGACAAACTACTGTAATGCAGAAATGCTTTGCCTGCCAATCACTCACCAGCTGGACCTGGTCAACAGCAGAATTGCAACAACTGCTTTGGGCATAAACTGGGGATTCAGCCTGTATTTTTTATATATGACCCCACTGACTGGTGCAACCAAACAGGTGGATTTATGCAAAATATTCCGGGAAATTTGGTTTCATGTGCCCCTTTTGAGATTGGGGTCTGTGGACTACGGAAATCACCTCTAAATAGTCCACCTGACCCGGACTCGCTTAATCGCTGGCATCCATTTCCCTTACACATTTGGGTATATTTACCACTTATTGGTCCGATCCGAGGGAGACATATTTTCAACCAAGTCTCATGTTTGTTTTCAATGAGAGGTGCTGAAAAAGCTGAGATTTATTTTGAATACATTTTCTAAACATGTCTGATATCATCCAGCATAATTTTCAGATATAAATTGTCTGTATCAAACACAGATGTCACAATGTGTTTAGGCAGTGTCTGGAATGAGGGCAAATTATATTCAAAATAACTTACAATTAGCTACACAAGCCAATGTACGTGAGGCCAAAATCTGCCCGGAGCAGTTGTTGCAGTTCTACAGTTGGGTTTGCAGTCTTGGCACCTTGGAATTTTTCATTTATGCAGTTGGAACAGTTCATCGGTATAGAAATATTCTGAATTCAAGAAGTTTACACTGGGGGCAAAGAGGGACACATGTAAAACCACATGCTTCCTATGCATGTCGTCAGCATGCAGCCGTGACATAGGCGACATAATTACAATAGGTCTTTGCGAGAGTTTTCTTTGTAGTTAAGTACCTATGACTTGAGAGTTACCTAGATCCAACAGATGTATGATATTGTTTTAAACTACTTAGTTCCGATTTTTTTCCCTCTAGAGTATACATATATACCTAACTCGAAAATTATGTTGCCGGAAGCCGTGAATCAGCCGCAGATGCCTAGATGCCATCGTATCTGTAGGAAACAAGGGCATGGTGGAGCCGGAATAAGACAGAGCTGCGCAGGATTGATGCTCAGCATCACACTCTCATCTGTCCCGTCCGCTCCTAACGTCGTACATCTGCCTGCCTCGTGCTTTTCCCATGCTAGCCCCATTGTGCTCGGTGCACAGCACCTTTGTTGAACACTACGCATGCACCCCACCCTTTGTTGGGCTAGAACTATGCTTAGGTGTTGGTTTGACAGGCTACACCCATGTCTGCTGGTTGCCTTTGTTTGTTCACCGCTGTCCCTGCGCGTCGCCTGAAAGCGGCTCGCTGTCGCTCTGAATATAAACGGAAACTCCGAGGTTGCTGGACACTTCTGAACCAAACACAACCTTATGTACGCTACCGCCTTCCGCCAATTCTGCATCTTTTTGCAGGCTCAAAAGAGTGTGCATCGCGTCCCCGGCACTTCACCCGAGTCTTGAACATGATCAGTGCATTCCAAGACGGAGCCATGGAGACTCAGTGAGAACCACCAGAGATTGACAAATTGTTTTTGTCCCACTGCTAAAGGTTGGCTAAAGGTTGAAGTTTGCACCTTTAATTTCAAAGGCTTTCAAAGTGGGTGAAGCCACTACATTCGTCGCTGTCGTTGTGGCAGTCAACATGTTCCACGTCCAAATTGCGGTGATCTCCTGGCGGAGTTTGAAGGCTTCGGACAACACAATTTTATAAAGAGGGAGATGAAAGGTGTCATAGCCCAACTAGGTGGCATGCCAGGGCAGTGCCTGACAATGACATGTGCATAGCCCGGTTGGTGAAGGTGGTGTGCATGCATGCAGATGTGCCTGCAAAGGTAAAAGGGGCACAGCTGGGCAGCCCGTGCTATGAACAAAGAGATGAATGACAATACAGAGAACAAAGGTGCGGTGACGTGGTCACGTGCCTTCCACGGCCACCTGCAGGCAGGGCGGTGGCCCGACAAGGACACATGCATAGCCTGGCAGAGGTGGTGTGCACGGGTTCAGTGTGAGGGCTGTATGTGCTCTGTGCATGCCCTCTCGTTCCATGGCTGCTCAGCTCAATGGCGACGAACACTCATTATGGACGAACACCTTATTTGGCAACTTGGTTTCCGCTTCCAGAACGACACCCACCGGCAACGAGCGACACCACACATGAAATACACGATACCTACACGGCTTCGACAACGAACGACGACTCCCCCTGTACCTCAGGAGTGCTTCAACAATCACCTTTTATTGCTACAATATTGAATCGACCCACTAATTGCTGTTTGGACCTTTGAAGCGAGCCTCGCCAGCCAATGAAGGGCTACTATACGCCTTCACCCTGCATCTACACAACATTGCACGGGCTTCCACTCCTTAAGATGACAGCATTGAAATCTACGAACCTCAGCATCACACCTCCCAAGCAATTTTGACAACCAGCAGCATGCTGACCATGGGCGAGCCTTGCTCCCCAGCGGTCGGGCAGCTCGGTTTTAAAGCCGACATTCCAACACATCGCGGGACAAAAGACCTCAATCCAGCTTTCAAGAGTCTCTCAACGGAGAACGACACAATATTTCACGAATGAGAGAGCACCTTGGGGCATTTTGGGTGATAAAATCCCACAGGTCCGCGCCTCAACCTTGAAGCGAGTGTTTCACCTGAACACGAGGCTGATGGGGGAAAAGGGATAAAAGGTGGACGATTTAGCGTACTAGACATTGATTTTCGGGGGGTCAGACCCCTCCCCACTTGTACCCAAGTGTCATTACACCCCACAATTCAAGAATTGATCACACCCTTTCGCCATATTCGTCTTAAGACACTACTCTCGCTCCCCTCTTGCAGCTTAAGTCACCTAAGCTCGCGCTCACATACCTCACCCACGAACTTTGCGCATCTTCCTGCACCGACCAGCAGCGGGGATAACACTTCAAGGATATCTACAATATATCGTCCACGACTGAACTAGTGGAACCCCCTTACACATTGAGCAGTTCACCACCGAAGCTCTATTGATATCGAGTTCGCCAACAAATCGACCACTTTAAAGGATTCAACGACTCGGTCACGTGATCATCGATTGTAGAAGGAACGCACAAAGTAGGAGGCTTTGGAGATAGTTCAAAGAGACGAGTTCACAAACTTTGTTCGCCGGCGAGGAGGTATATTTCGCAGTTCCCCCATTTTTGCTAACACACACAGGACCCTACAGACATGCCCACCTCTGCATCGACAAACGTTCCCCTGCTCGGAATCTCACAACAAACCCCTAGAGGCCGGACAAGCCTACTTCCTGAGCACCATCCCAGTTCACGTTGTAGCATCGCGGTCCTTATCACAGCAGGTGTGCCGGCAGTAATTAACAAAGGTGATATCTGGGCATAGTTGCACCCTGACAAAGACAATGCGGGGGCTTGCAGGTGTGTCGACAAAGGTGACGTGGGAATGTGGTGGTAGCCTGACTCGTACAGTATGCCTCATCTACGGCTCCATCATGCTGTGGCTCGATACAAACACAACGGCATGTGCCGCTCGTCGCAAGCTAAGGTACATGTACATATTCTGGATTTTGCAAACTCCAGTTAAGTCTTGGTAACCACATTCTCATATTCACTGAATCTATGGTGCCGTTCACTTAGTCACCACTAAAGTTGGACTAGTTCCAAATTTGGCCCAAGAAAATTTTATTTTTTCCAAGGCAATATATGCTGCTCAAGGGCAATCTGAACCATTTCTGACCAACTAGAACTGCTGTAGACAGTTGAACACTTGACTACCTGGTATCATTTGACCACATTCACGACCAAATCCAACTTAGCTTCAACTTTTGGTTGTTGAAGTGTCTGCCAAGTTTCATGGATAATCTCATCTCAAAGCACAGTTTTAATCATAAAAAGGCCAGAGAATGAATCATACAAGATTAAATGACTTTTTGGGGGGCCATACATTGCTATTTTGTGCATAGTCCCAAATTGGTTGGTCAACAATTTTATAACTCCCTCCGTTTTGAAGTTATGGAAAATCTGTCTTGGCAAAAGATTCCTCTCATTGAAAGGAGCACTTTTGCAAGAGGGATAAGAAAAATATCTTTTTCTGAGTGACTAGTAACACTTGTCAGAAAGTTGTGGTGACTAAGTGAACGGCACCATACAGAACTGCAACAACTGTTTTGGGCAGAGCACTCAACGGCAGAATATCTGTACCACTGAACTGCTCAACTGCATAAATGACAAACAGGAATGCCTTGCCCACAAATTGCCCAACAGCTTGATCTGGTCAACTGCAGAATTGCAACAACTGCTTTGGGCATAAACTCCTCAACCGCACAAATGACAAACTATGTAACTGCAGGAATGCCTTAACCACAAAATTGCTCAACAGTCTTATGCAGTCAACTGCAGAACTGCAATGACTGCTGTGGGGATAGAGGCAGCCCTCAGCTCCTCCACCCTTGCATCCCACATGAGTCCCCTCTCCCATTGAGCAACGCAGCAATGCTAGCCTGCAGCGCGAAATTCCAGCAACGCTGGCTTGAGGAATAGTCTTCCTGCCCATGCTTCTACTATCTCTTCCTCTTTGACAGTGTCATGCCTTCCAATGCTGTCGACCAGAGGTATGATGACCTGAGTCGTCCGCTATGCAGCATCCTCATGCACCTCAATGCATGCTTCTGCTTCCACTTGTCTCCCTCCCGTGACTGCCAGCTCTGCCTCATTCCCAGGACCGTCCTGCACTTCCTCCTCATGTGTCCCCACTTCTGCTGCCAGTATCTCGCCCTCGTCCAACACCTGGGCACCGCCAGCCTCTCCCTCCATTGCCTGCTCACTGCAAAGTCCAACCAGTCCTCACTTAAATGACAATGCCTCATCAGCCTTTTGACAGATTTCTTGTCACTTGAATGGACTTGAATGGACTTGAATCACTTGAATCAAAAAAAATGGACTTGAAAATTTTTGCGAGAGGGCAGGGAACTGACCGTTGTGAGGGCTGTTTGCGCTCTGCGCATGCCCTCTTGTCCGAAAGGCGCTACAAACGACCCATCAACACTCTTCCCGTTTTGGTATTTCAAGTTACCTCTTCAAGAAAGTCCATATTTTCCCAGAAATAAATCGCCACAACCCTTACACAGGCACAAGGATCCAATACAGATCACAGATTAAACAGCCTGGAGGCCACTACACTCAACAAGTCATTACAAACACGACCACGACCTTGAGGGAGCCATCGAACTTCCATATTTTCCCGGAAAAATGCCCCAACTACGACCAAGTCCCATATTTTCCCGGAATAATTCCGCCATAATCTTCGCCCAAACCAACCCTGGACATGGCCCACCTATACTAAACCTTCACCATACCACAGAACTGCTAAAAACAACCAGGAAATCAAGGACACACCGAAACTCTCGAATATTCCTGGAATAAACACCCATGGCCACGTAAGGGCTGTGTTCCAAATATTCCCGGAAAAATCCCTCCAGACCAGGCACAGCTCGCGTTGTGATAAGGACTGCGACGCTACGACGTGAACGGGATGATGCTCAGGTGGTAAGCTTGTCCAGCCTCTAGGGGGTTTGGTTGTGAGGTTCCGAACAAAGGGATGTTTGTCGATGCAGAGGTGGTGCAGCGGGTCTGATAGGCCCTGTTAAAGTTAGCAAAAATGGGGGAAAGAACAGGAATATACTGGTTCGCCGGGGAACGAAGTTCGTGAACTTGTCCCTTTGAACTAACTATCTGTGAAGCCTTCTACTTTGATCGAACGACGCGCCTTCCTCCTTTGATCGTTGGGGCACGTGATCGAGTCGGCGAATCCTTGCAAGGGGTTGGTTCGTGGACGACTTCGACGTCGACAGAATTTCGGCGGCGAACTTCTCGGAATATAAGAGGTTGTGGCCGTTCAGGCGTTGACGATTTGCCAAAATATCCTCGAAGCTTCGTTCCCACCGCTACAGGAGGTGTTTCCGCGAGGGAAGGTGTGCGAAGTTCGGGGGCGAGCTATATGAGCGCAAGCTTAGATGACTTAAGCTGCAAGGGAGGGAGTGAGTAAAGTGTCCTGAGACAAGTAGGTGCAAGGGTGTGATCAATTTCTCGATTTGTGGGATGTAAGAACACTTGTGTACAAGTGGGAGGGATCTGAGCCCCTGGAAACTCGATGCCTAAGTACGCTAAATTGTCCGCTTTTTATACCTTTTCCCCCATCAGCCTCGTGTTTGAGTGAAACACTTGCTTGTGGGAGTTTCTTCCCCAAAACGATTCCAACATCCTTTCGCCCGCGAAATATTGTATCGTTTGCCGTTGAGAGAGTGTTGAAAACCAAATTTGGGACAATTATCCCGCGAGTTGTCGGACTGTCGGGTTTAAATCCCAATTAAGTTCCGACCCGTACGTCCTGCTAGGTAGCATGCTCGCCCATGGTCGGCGTGCTGCTGGTCGTCCAATATTTTTAGGACACAAGGTGATAATGCTCGTTCGAGGCGATTGACGTTTGTTGTACATAATAGGTACTGGGGGAAATGGTTTGTGAAAGATGAAATAGGACTAGGCCATCTTAAGTTCCGAGTGAAATCATCGCAAACGGAACTTAAGTTCGGCGGGAACTCAAGTTCGGCACCGATGCAGGCAAAGCCCACAGGGCACCCGGGGTGGGCTCCCTTTCCATACTCGAGGAGCTTAAGTGCTCTTCGAGCTTAAGATCCTTCGAACTTAAGACCTTCACTGTAGCCCATAACTGTAGTTCAATTAAAAAAGATACTGCACTTCAGTTCAACAAGACTTGAGTACTTAAGTGCAAAAGAACCCAAGTCAAAGGCTCAAGTCCCGATGAGGAGCTTAAGAGCTTAAGATCCTCCCGAACTTAAGTCCTTCACTGTAGCCCATAACTTTAGTTCAATTCAAATAGATACTGGACTTGAGTGCAAAGGAACTTCAGTCCGACAGAACTCAAGTCCAAAGAGAACTCGAGTATGCTTTGAAGGTGGGGTGGCTGTGCAACGATGAGCAGCGCCTACGGGGCCTAGGGTTTTTTTCGGGCATGGGGGAGGAGGATGGAGAATACTAAATGAAGGGATGGGAAAGAGAAGAAGGAGATGGTGGTGGTTCAGGAATAGTGTAGAAAACAAATTGAGATGAGGACACAAAAGAACACACACCTGAGTGTGCCATTGACAAGGTGCTTGCCAAGGAACTGCTGAGGAGCAAAACAGTTGAGAGGAGTTAGTAATAGACAAGGAAGCACACACCTGCACCTATTGCGATTTCTCAACCCATTCCCAAAAGAGAGTAAGGAGGGTACTCACCGGTGTCAGCGGGTGGCACGAGCCAGTAGCACAAGTTTCACGATGGCCCAGAGAAGTAGAACCACCCGGGGGACTGCCATGCCACCAGAGTGTAGAAAATTCCATTGCAGCCAGGCTACACAGCTAGTTGATTGTTGTGGCACATTGGTTGGTGATAGTCGGAAGAGAAGAGTGTGATTGAATAACGCGTGAGGGCAAATCACGGTGGCAGAGATCACCAAACACGCCACAACCAATCATTTCTACTTGTCTCAAACTTCGATGTTGTCTGCCTGACACTTCACCCTCACATATTACAGACTATTCAGGTAGCCTCTGGAAGCTACAGCTCAGTTCTACTGACCTCTGACAGACCTCTGGCTGTCAGTGAGTTGGACTTTCTATAGTATTCTGTGGCACTGTGGCTGCATCATGGTATGCCACAGTTGTGTTTACAAAATCAAACACTAACTGTCCATCCCAATAGGTACATATTATAGTTCATCCTTGTGAGTGTCCCAATACTTCATATCCCCGTAATATTAATGTCATTTCAGGGATTCATGCCACCTTGCTGAACTCGAGTTTCAGACTCCATGCGCAAACTTGACTTGAGAACTGATATCTGTGAGTCTCAAGTTCGTCTCAACCATATCACGAAACTGAACATATACCTTACAGAATTTAAGTTTCATGGAGACTCAAGTCTTAAGTATTAAATAACTCAAGTTCTTCAAGCACTTAAGTAGCTGAATTACTGAATTACTATATGCATCCTTAGATCTCAAGTTCTATGTTGCGGGGTCTTAAGTTGACTGATCTCAGGTCTTAAGTTCGCGGAACTTAAGTTCCTCTACCATGACTTAAGTCCAAGATGGCATGGGGCAGGATCATTATCCCAGCTAATAGTGCTATATGATACCAAGAGATGACTTAAGATCCACCAAAACTTAAGTCCAAAATGCGGTGATTTCACCCGGAACTTAAGAGGTGCTAATCCATTATTTGATACATAATTCGATGTTCTTGCATTTCAACTTGCCTGTCCCCCCGTTTGTTGAGTCCACTGGAAAGTGGAGAGCATAAGTTTGTCTTCAGGTGTACTAGTAAGAGGTTACCCATACTTCTGCGTTCAATTTGTTGCCGTGTTTTCAGACTTTTTGCGAAGGCCTTACTTTTGGTATTATTGAAGTGGTTTTTATCACACGCTCTGGTGTGGTTTTTCATGCCCCGGGACGTAAAACTTTGGCCGCACTGCTTGCATTTATCCTTGCTGGAATTCATTTGACGTGCGACGCGAGTGGTTTCAAACAGGGAGAGAGTTTCACGTGACTTCAATCCTGATCGTGTTCTGCTCTTCTTTCTTACCTCGATGTTTGGTGGTTGTCGTTGGCGCACCGCCATGCACTCCGAGACACCAACATCGACGGGATTTCTCTGGCCTTTACCATCCACCGGGCCTAGTCTCTGAAGCTTCGCGCCTCAAGTCCCTCACAAATCACGATCACGATTAGTCGATAATTTACACATCCCAAGATTAATGAACCTCATGCACCGTTGGAGAGGCTGCGGTCACGGTTTAATCGCCGTTGATGTGACGATGAAGTGCTCTCGACAATGGTTCCGGAATATGCAAGGCTGCCTTTATATTTCCCCGTGCGTCACATCCTTATTATCTACTTGGTACGTCTCCTCTTATTCTTTTTCTCATTCTTGTAGGTGATGATGCACCCTGTGCAGTTTTCCTGGACATGTACTCTCGCAGTAATGGACCCCATCATCCCAGGTCCATTTTCGATCGGTTGCACTGCAAAGGTGTAAGATGGGCATGGGTCAGAAAGACTCTTACGTCGTGTATGTCCCGCATCTGTCCCAATCGCCCCTGGCGCTCGTCTTATTGGGTTCCACAGCGACGAGATGCAGTCGAAACGGGTCCCTTTCGCTATCCTGCACTGTTGGTCCCGCTCCCGCTCCCGCTCCTGTGCACGCACCTCAGCCTCGGTGTCTCCGTCACCACGGATGGGACGCTCTTCCATACCGAGGTATCCGCGGCGTCGCACTTGCCCGCCGTGCTCCCTGCGCTGCCTCATGTCCCAGCGCACTAGCCCTGGTCGTCACACGGGCATGGCGTCCAATCCTCGGACACGGCCCACGCGGGAAGGATCCCGAAACACGTGCGCCCAGTCCTGCTCCTTCTCGGGATATGGCTTGGTCTGGACAGCATGAATCCAATCTACTACGAGATGATCAAGGTGCGTGCTGTTTCCTTCCCTCTTCCCACTGGCTGACGTGCGTGCTGTCGCAGCTCCTCTACACATTCCCGCAGTCGATCGGCATTGCGGGTCGGCGCCCCTCGTCTTCGTACTACTTTATCGGCGTGCAGGGCAACGGACTGTTTTACCTCGATCCCACCACTCACGGCCCGCGGTCCCGCTGAGGCCGTTCGTGCCCCCGCCTTCAACAACACGCAACGGGACGTCGGCGCCTGTGCAGGCTCACAATACATCCTGTTCGGTCACCCCCGAGGTGTACGCGCGTGGAGGGACCGAGGCTGGCTACATGCGCGCAGGGTCGATGAGCCCAGAGAGCTTTGTGCGCAACGAGTCCACGCAGCTGTACACCCGCTTCTTCTCCGCCCCACTCTCGCTCTTCCTTCCATCTCCGGTGCCGCCCGCTTCATTTTATAGTGCATGTGGACTCCATGCACCCCCACCCCCTCAAGTACGCCAAACACGCTGAAGTCCGTGCGCACCTGCGCCTCCGCCACACCATCGTCTTCTCCGGCGCATGCTGCAGCGTGCCTTCGAGTTCACGCTTGGGGGCCTTGCAGTGCGAGCGCATATAGCTGCACGGTGGGGTCTGGCGCCTCCGCCTCCGCATGCACGTTGTCGCCCGCGTGGGTGTCGGGGGCCGGCATGGGGCGAAAATCGGCATGCCAGAGCCCAGCACGTGCATCAGCCAATGGGTATCCTCATCCTCAAGTACCCGATTGAGCATGGCATCGTCACCAACTAGGACGACATTGAGAAGATCTGGCACCACACCTTTTACAACGGGCTCCCTGTCGCCCATGAGGAGCACCCATCCTCCTTACCAAGGCCACACGTAACCCCCAAAGGCTAACCACGAGAAGATGACCCTTCACAACCAGCGCCGCACATGAGATCGTCTGGGACATGGAGGAGACTCTGTCCTACACCGTGTTCGACTTCAAGCAGTAGCTTCTCACTGCCACGCAGTATTCACCGGTTCGGGAGTACGTTCATATCTTTATCGTAAGGGACCAGACTGAAGGGCACGATTGTAGAGGGTTTTTAACCCGTTGTTCAACGGATGATAGAGCGGGAGGCGGTGTAATCCTGTACTTGGCTATGGCTTGGGTTTTGCCCCGATTTACGGTGTGTGTATTCTATGCCCTTCCATTTATCAGCATTGACCATATTTCTACGAGCGCACGCGTCTCCTGCACCATCGTAAGCAGGCTGCCATTTATCGCGAAAGCTACTGGAAGATCTGCGGGACAACGCAACAACTACATGGCATGGAGCTCCGAGAAAGACTAAGCGCAGGGGTTCTAATACGTGCTCATACACCTCTTCCGGGGGTATTTCGTAGTGTCTCCATTTGTGAATCCCAATCATTTCCCTCGATCTACGGCTACGGCACTGATTCCAACAGGGCCTGAGACATAAATACCCAGCCTCAACCCTGATTATAAACTACGCGAAGGCTTGGCTTCTTCTTCACCACCATTTCTTTTCACCATGGCGCACAATCCAGACAACAACAATGGGTCTGACCCGAACTTCGTCACAGATCCACCGCTCCCTCCCGACCCAGACTTCATCCCTAACCCACACTACGACCCGCGCTATGATAATATTCACTTCGACCCCCGTTACGACAGGGCTCCGGAACCGCCCGAAGCCAGGAGGGCTGAAGATGCGTGGCAGTTATATGCAGACCCGGAGCAGGTATGTATCTCTTCTCCTCTTCTCTGCTTGTATCCTGATCTAGCAACAACACATCTTATCCACAGAATGACAAACTCTGTGGCGGCTTGCGGAGACCCCGCCACATATTCTCCGCCGCACGAACACAGCTCACGTCTTACTATACCATCAGCATGTTGACCAGATGCTGGAACTCCGAGCCGTGCAAGCTCAATTAAATGTTCTTACCCGTAATTATGAGATCCTCGCGTGAGTATTCACTTGTTAGTTATCCAAAGAGCGCTAATTCTGACAGGTTTGCAGTCGTACTCACGAGCACCTTGTCGACTACTATGCGGAGGCGACGGGCGATTTGTCGGCAGCGATGCGTCGAATTGCCAGACTCCAGAGGGACCTGTCGGAAGCCAGAGGCGAAACGGTGGCAACTCGTGTCATTCCCATGTTTCACCACACATCACCAGCGGATGTCCCGGAGTCCGCCCAAATGCATATGTCGTTCAATGGACTTGGGGTTCAGGAGGCTCATGGGGAGTATTTAACATAGTGCTTGTTATACCACTTTGTTCACCTACTTAAATGTCCTGTCCCTTACCATAATAGAAAACTTTTGGGGCCCACATTCCGTTTCCATGAATAATTTTAGGCTTGCTGCCGATCCTGAAAATTCTATCAAAGTTTAAACATGATTCAGATCAGGTCTCCGCGTCAATTATGAGAATTCCTCGAACAAGTGGCTCTCTCCCTCTTTCTCTCTCTCTCTGTTGCTTTCCATCGCCTTGTTCTTAGACTCTTGGCTCCTTCTCGGAATGGCTGATGAAACTGATTCAGACTCGGACAACGAAGGTCTCGCTCAGACTTTTGAACCGCCGTCACAAACCGCGACGCGCGAGGAACTATACAATGTTAGTGCTTCCCAGCTCCAAAATATCTGCAACAATGCTCACCGAGATATAACCTAGGTAGTAAAGGATTTACAACTGACCACGGGACGTCTAATGGTTGAGAACCGAGACCTGTGTGCACAGGTTTCCGCGTTGAAGGCCTCCGGCAAGAAACCAGTGGAGAAGGGCCGCAACCCCTTGAACTACCAGGCAGTTATCATAACATTGGGCAAGAAGTTCGGCTTTATGCACGAGCCTTGGATTAATCTGGCCGCATTCACTGTTCTTCCACCCAACCCACCGCCGGAGGGTACCCCAGAGGCCATAGAAGAGATCTTCAAGCCACCAGACCTGTACCTGCAACATGTCACTTCCAGCTTGTACGGGCATGTGCCCTCGAAATACCACGAACTTTTGGACTCGGAAAAGTTTACCGGGTTTGGCGAGGATGTGAGTTCCGTCGTTATACCTCACACAGTTGTCTTTGCTAAAGCAGTTGCCTGTAAGTTCATCAAACATCTAAATGCAGGCCGCTCGAGTGCTGTCAACTCGTTAAAGAGCCAACTTTCCCAAATCCTCACTGATTTCAAAATAACGAATGCGAAGGATTCACTCCTTTACCACGCGGGTGACAACAAAGCTCTTCCTCCTACGGCATATCCCCCATCCTTTACCCAAACTTGAAGAAGAATACGCAAACACTTCTCTTAAATGAGGCCCTCCCGATGGTGCGATCTGCTTGAGTTCTAACATCAGATGGAATTAATTGTTTAGCAGGCACTGCGCTGTATGCTCTTTGGTGCGGCCAGTATCAAGAACAAGGGAACGGGCAGGCCGCAAGCGGGCACTTTGGGGTATAAGTGGAAACTTGGGGAACTCACTGTCGGCAGTCTCTGCTTTACCTTAATTGTTGTACGTCCTTTTTCACCCCTTTCTGATTTATTTGACCATTGTGCCGACAGGTTCTTCGCATAATTTCGGAGGTGGACGCAGTCTTCGAAGCAACTGGCAAGATTTCGAAAATACCTTTCCAGGCGTACTTCTACAAGTACAAAAAGATGTTGCTGAAGAATGCGAAGACTCCAGGTGTGCGCAACATCCTTAATACTTGGAACAAGATAGTTTTTGCGGGGGTGTCGACCGTTACCGCCACCGTCACGAGCATCAATGGGGATGGGGCAGACGACGACCTGGACGAGGTAGCTATGGAAGCAGAATTTGCAGCGGCAATGGAGGAGATGACGCTTGGGAATGATGACGACGATGATCATGATCTCGGCAATGAAGATGGTGGACTCAGCGGTAACAGCGACGATGGTGAGCAGAATTCTGCTGACTGTATGTTGATCTGAGCTTGTATTTAAGGAGATGCTCGAATCGTTCAGCCTGCTGGGGTGATACCGGGCTCGGGACAATCAGTTCAAGCTGCACCAAACGATGAGGGGAACAATTTGGGATTGCAGGGACCGCCCGGAAGAGATGAAGGACACGGCCAGGAGGGTAGGGTTGGTGCTCAGGTCGCTGTCCAGGGCCGCCGCAGGGGTCGCAAGGCAGCTGCTGCTGTGGTACAGGTTGAGGCTGATGAGCCTCCGGCGGCCGGTCCAGTCCAGAGAAAGACACGGGCTCGTACTACTAAGTAGACAATAGTTATCTGTCCCTTCTTGAATTGAGTCTTATCGACCGAATTTTGTAAACGTGCGTCATGGGCATATGCATTGAGCGGTGGGCGGAACCTAGATAGTACTGATATACAGGATATGTTTGCAAGGAATATAAGGACTGCTGGCTCAGTTGTTATGTTGCTGCTTATGATTTTATATTAATAACAATAATACCTTTGAAAGGTAAGAGGTCGCTGGTTCAATTCTCACAAGAAGCATGTTAAAAACATTAAAAACCTCCCTTGGATAAGGGAGGGCGACCGAGGCAAGGTCGAGTTAGCATTTTGACCCCCTTATATTGAGAATATAAATCTTACAATGACTTATACTCTTATCTGGCCTTATCTAACCCTAATTCCCTTACAAACCCTTATGACAGCACCGATCCTTGTAAGACCCGGGCAAGAGCGGCATCTTACGGCGATCTTATCTATATTGGTCCTGTCATAATGTCATTGTAAGATCAAATCCTCTTACGGCCTTATAAGGCCTTACAGCGCCTTACAACGTAAATTATAAATTTCCGACATTGCACTGTGGTATCTGGAAACAGGCCTTTGTATATTATCAAGTTTATAAGCGTACCACGACATTTTGAAAACATCTTTTCTTATATGCTCATTGAGGCTCCTGGACTTCGATATCAGATTGTTTGGTTCACCCCCGTGAGTTCCTTTCTGAACTCCTTTGGCTCTAAAGACCCCTCGGACACCTACTAGCAACATGACAGCATTTTCCTGATTTTCCACCCCCTTTGTTTCTCAAATGTCGGGCCTCTATATGACTCCTTCCCACTCATAAACACGTTCCGCTGTTGCCGTTTTCCAATCCTTGCAAAATTACACAAGATACGAGCCGTGGATCCCCTCTTCAATACAACTCAAAAGGGCTGTCAGTATTGAGTGTTATCTCAATAAGATCAACTCAGTATTGATCTTTACACATACCTAATCCATTTCCCGTCGTTAGAACTTCCGGGAAGCAGTCAGACACCCATGTGCGCGGCCATTTTCAACTTTTCCTGATTTTTGACCCCCTCAGTTAGCTTTCTTTTCACCTTGGATGTCATTGATGGCTAGTTCTGGGGTTTTCCGTGAATTTCGAAATTTATCCTACGTCCGTCCGTCCCATGGTATATACCTCGAGATAGTTTTCGGCGATTTGTCCCAAAATGGACAACTTTGCGTGACACAGCATAACTGTCACTGTGCCAGCTCTTCGCCCTCACCACTGTATACGTTTTCCTGTCTCGCACAAGGCAGTAATACCCACGAAAGTTGGCCTCTGCCATCATTTCAACTACCCTGATGCTAAGGTACGGTTTCTCAGCCATTTCTTCAATTCATCTCACACCGGTACTCGTGCCAGCACGATATCGTCATGCACTTCCTAACGCACCAACCCTTCGAAACCCGGGTGCAGAATCGTGCGCTGAGTCTTATCGTAGGCCCTATGGTGGTGCTGTGCGCGGTTTTCGTGGGTTGATGCGTCCGGAAGGTCATAACCACGATCTTTCTCCCAAAATTTGCATGTTGCAACAGTGATGCTCAGAGCAGCTGCCAGGGAACTCAAGCTCGATGACGCCGGTGGTAAACCAAGGACGGGATGAGGAGTCAAAGAAGGTGCGTAGCCGTATTCTACACAGTAACCTGTTGTCATGCTTGTCCAGGATGTCGTCCTCGACGCCTTCACCTCACATTCGCCGCGTTGATTCCCCTGCCTACCCATCCCTGCCTGCACACGGACAAGCACCCACGCCCACACCCCACGCCCACACCCCCGTCCGGCGCGCACACCCTTCCGCGTGGCAGCCCCTGGGCACCCATATGCTATGCAGCATACCCGCACTCGTGCTCGCACCCGCTTCCCCTCCCTTCCTGCACCTTGCCTGCACCCATGCCCCCAGCCCCGCGAAGGCCGCGCCTCGCGCCCGTATCCGCACACGCCCTGCGTGCAACGGGACCCCCGGACCTTCCCCTCCCCTTCGTCGTCCTCCTGCAGCTAGCCGCCTCTTTTGAAGGCTCTATATCCATCCCTCCATCTCGGTCAGTGGTAGCGCTGCACAGCCTCGTCGCAGACACGACGCTCGTGGTGCCCGGCATTCGGCATCCCCGCTGCAGACCAAGTGGTGCGTGTGTCCTTCCCGTCGTCTACCAGCCACCCCGCCACACCGGATGCGATCTCAGCGGCAGCCTGCGCGCCCCCCGCGCTACATGCCCACGGTCGCTCATTATTACAGCGCAGCCTGCTGATGGCGAGGGCATTGCAACGGGGGTCAGTGCCGGACCGAACGCAGGGCATGCGCCGTGGAATGGCGAGGTCCAGGATCTACAGTATTGCCCGCATCACAGTGAGGCGGAGTGGAAGGCAGCGGAACGTAGATGGGCCGTCAACGGGCGGGGGGAAGCCGGCGAGGCTGCGCTCCTGCACCAAGGCTTGGAAGTGGATAAAGGGAGGACGCAGGGGAGAAGGGGAGGCTATGCTAGGGCGGCTGGATTAAGGATACGTCTGAGGGTGACGTTCAGGGCGAGGTTGCCCGCGTCGTCGCGCGAAGCACATTCCGCCCCGGGGAAGCACAGAGACGCGAAGGCGGCGCTGAGGTGTTCGAAGTACGCGAACACATCACATCTGTCTACTCTAATTTTTCTGTTATTAGGCAGGCAGATGTACGACGTTAGGAGCGGACGGGACAGATGAGAGTGTGATGCTGAGCATCAATCCTGCGCAGCTCTGTCTTATTCCGGCTCCACCATGCCCTTGTTTCCTACAGATACGATGGCATCTAGGCATCTGCGGCTGATTCACGGCTTCCGGCAACATAATTTTCGAGTTAGGTATATATGTATACTCTAGAGGGAAAAAAATCGGAACTAAGTAGTTTAAAACAATATCATACATCTGTTGGATCTAGGTAACTCTCAAGTCATAGGTACTTAACTACAAAGAAAACTCTCGCAAAGACCTATTGTAATTATGTCGCCTATGTCACGGCTGCATGCTGACGACATGCATAGGAAGCATGTGGTTTTACATGTGTCCCTCTTTGCCCCCAGTGTAAACTTCTTGAATTCAGAATATTTCTATACCGATGAACTGTTCCAACTGCATAAATGAAAAATTCCAAGGTGCCAAGACTGCAAACCCAACTGTAGAACTGCAACAACTGCTCCGGGCAGATTTTGGCCTCACGTACATTGGCTTGTGTAGCTAATTGTAAGTTATTTTGAATATAATTTGCCCTCATTCCAGACACTGCCTAAACACATTGTGACATCTGTGTTTGATACAGACAATTTATATCTGAAAATTATGCTGGATGATATCAGACATGTTTAGAAAATGTATTCAAAATAAATCTCAGCTTTTTCAGCACCTCTCATTGAAAACAAACATGAGACTTGGTTGAAAATATGTCTCCCTCGGATCGGACCAATAAGTGGTAAATATACCCAAATGTGTAAGGGAAATGGATGCCAGCGATTAAGCGAGTCCGGGTCAGGTGGACTATTTAGAGGTGATTTCCGTAGTCCACAGACCCCAATCTCAAAAGGGGCACATGAAACCAAATTTCCCGGAATATTTTGCATAAATCCACCTGTTTGGTTGCACCAGTCAGTGGGGTCATATATAAAAAATACAGGCTGAATCCCCAGTTTATGCCCAAAGCAGTTGTTGCAATTCTGCTGTTGACCAGGTCCAGCTGGTGAGTGATTGGCAGGCAAAGCATTTCTGCATTACAGTAGTTTGTCATTTGTGCAGTTGAGCAGTTGTGCCGTAGAGATATTTTGCAGTTGAGCAGTTTATTATACCCACAGTTGCTTCAGTTTCATGGTTGACCTGCCACGCAACTTCTGGGAAAGGTCGTTGCAGTTCTGCGGTTGACCGGGTCGAGCTATTGAAGGACCCATGGGCAAGGTATTCCTGCAGTTTCGTAGTTTGTCATTTATGCAGTTGGGCAGTTCAGCGGTAGAGATACTCTGTGGTAGAGCAGTACATGCTTGAGTATTCCGACATTTCAGCAGTTGAGCAGGTTATGGCCAGAGCAGTTGTTCTGGGTTGAGCTATTGAATGATTTTCAGGGAAGACATTCCTGTAGTTTTGTAATTTGTCATTTGTGCAGTTGAGCAATTGTGTGGTAGATATATTCTGTAATTGAGGAGTTTATCCCCATAGCTATTCAATTCAATTCAATTCAATTTTAATTAAAGTGTGCGTGGGCCCTTGGTATACACCAACTAAGTGGGACTGAATTTGTTTCTAAAAATGTGCGAGAGCCCGGGATCCGACCTGTGGCCTGGTAAGGAATTTCCCGATGCAGAATCGCACCGAAAAAAAAAAAAGAGAAAGAAAAAATGGTTCACATTGTTTTCGGAATTGGCTGTAATCCCGGAATCAATCCTGGATTAATGTCTGAATGGGAGATGATTAAGCAGAGTTCCTAGGGCTTCTTCAAAGGGTTGCAGTTCTGCAGTTGTGTCTACAGTCTTCGCACCTTGTGGTAAACCAGTGCAGCGGTAGAAATATTCCGCAGCTGAATGGTCTATGTCTGCAGTTGAGCACATGGAGCTGTTGAGTGGTTTGTGGGCAAGGCATTCCTGCAGTTTCGCTGTTTGTCATTTGTGTGGTTGAGCAGTTTATGCCTAGAGCAGATATTGCAGTTGTGTAGCTGACAAAGTTAAGCAAGATGTGGGCAACATCAGTCTTTTGACATTCCCATTGTGGCGTCAATGCATGAAAACGCTGCAACATGCAACGCGAACAATTTTTGATGAAATTTTGACAACACTGAACTAATTAGCAGATAACGTCAGAACGACCGACGTTCAGGGTGGTTTTAGACCTCCCTCCAGACATCTACTACCATCCGCCCCAATTCAGGCAGGTAGGTCATTCCCAACCCACCGGGGAACACTTTCGATTTTGGTGAACAACGCGAAAACTCCAAACAACACGTGAAATGCCACAATCAGAATGTCAAATTGCTGATTTGAAGGCATTCATTCCTGAAGTTTGGTAGTTTATCATTTGTGTACTCCAGCAGTAATCCAGGTGTCCAGTTTATGCTTGCAGCAGACTTTGCAGTTATTCAATTGACCAGGTTAAGCTATTGAAGGGTCTCCATGCAAGGTACTCCTGCAGTTTTTTAGTTTGTCATTTATGCAGTTGGGCAGTTCTGTGGTTGAGCAGTCAGGCATTGTCATTTGTGCATCTGAGTAGTTCTCCAGTTGTCTGGTTTATGCCTGCAGCGGTTTCTGCAGTTCTGTGGTTGACCGGGTTGAACTCTTGGGTGATTTGCAGGCAAGGCATTCCTGCATTTTCTTAGTTTGTGATTTGCGCAGTTCAGCAGTTCAGTAGTAGAGATATTTGTGGTTGAGCGGTCTATACCCAGAGCACTTGTTGCAATTCTGCAGTTGTGTCTGCAGTTCATCTTAGATTCTTTCATTGGTGCAGTTCAGCAGTTCAGCAGTAGAGATATTCTGCAGGTGAGGAGGTAATGCGAAGAGCAGTTGCTGCAGTTCTGTGATTGAGCTGTCCAACGACCCATGGGCAAAGTATCTCTGCAGTTTTTTGGTTTGTCATTTATGCAGTCAAGCAGTTCAGCAGTAGAGATATTATGTAGTTGGGCAGGTCCATTCACAGTTCAGCAGTAGAGACATTCTGCAGTTGAGCAGGTTGTGGCTAGAGTGGTTGTTCTGGGTTGAGCCGTTGAGCCATGATGTGTACCAGTGTGCACTATTCCCAGAAGTCTCGACCTTCAGAAAAGCTTTGGATTTCCCGGAAGTCAATTTTCTGGTAGACCCAGTGGATGACTGTGCCATGCTTCTGCAAACTGAATCTCATTATCCCAAATGCTCAAAATAAATTCAGCAGATGCCACTGACTTCACAGTCACAATTGACGGCGAGTCAATATATGCCCCACGATATTGCGCTCATATCAAGTTGCCTCTGCTATTCCCACCAGTCACATTGAGTGACCCCTTGCACCCCTTGTAACGACCCTCGGGTGTGGATTACAAATATTTATTGTGGGATGCACGTTGTATGACCCTGGCAAGTACTCAGGAGTTGTAATGGTGTTGTGGGGACTTGGATAAGCCTCCAAGTCCCTGAGAGAGTCAATATAGATAAAGATGGAAACTCCTTGGCCCAGAAATCTGTGTTCAAGTACTGATCTAGTCTAACAGCAAGCCAATGAGATTATCTACTATGGCTTTGATCCGCAACTAGCTTGGAAACTAGGAGAATGCTAGATAGAGCTTTAAAGCTCTATGAAATGGATCAAGTGTAGATGTATAGTGGATGGCAGGCAGATAAGATAATTACTGCTGGCACATGCTTGAGACTCTCTCTCGGTGAAATAAGCTTGAGAAGACTGAGAACCAATACACTTAAGAACACCCACAAGCCCAGTTCACCGCTGCTGTTAAGAGGGCAAGACAATGAACATTAGGTCATTGGATGGTTAAGGTATGAAGGATGATAATGATCTCAACGTACAAAGGCATATGTAGATGATTACATAGTGGAGCATGTGACCCTATGCATTGAGAGAAATGGAAAAATACAAGTAAATAGGAGTTAATTGAAGAGTATTCAGAAAAGGGCCTCTACCCCTGTCTTCTGGCCATTGGAGTGTTGAGCCTAATAGTTGTTGTGTCAGCTTGTGCTCTTAGACATACTGTGAGCACATCAGCAATTTTCAGACAAGGCATTCCTGCAGTTTTGTAATTTGTCATTTGTGCAGTTGAGCAGTTGTGCCATAGAGATATTTTACAGTTGATGTTGTTCCAGTTCCATGGGTGACCTGGTTGACTCATTGAACTGTTGAAAGACCCATGAGCAAAGTATTCCTGCAGTTTTGTAATTTGTCATTTATGCAGTTGGGCAGTTCAATGGAAAGGAGTATGGGGGAGACAATTGCTGATCCAGTGCAGGGATACTCAGTGAGGAGAGAGCCAAGGGGAAGGTGCAGTTAATGTAGAGTAAAGTAAGATAGAGAGGAAAAGAAAGGAAAGACAGGAACCATTGCGATGGGTCAAAACAACCTTTCGAATCTATGTATTACACCAGGGGCAAAGCCCTACACATATTAATTCGACATGCGTGGTTCACATGTCACCCACATGCAGTAGAATGACTAGCAAAGGGGCTTTGTTGGTCCCCGTGAGCCGACAAAGCTTCCCTTTGTCTTATCAAATAAGTCTTACTTCATACAAGTGACACGCAAACCACGCATGTCGAATTGACATGCGCAGGTCGTTGACCCCAGTGTTAGATGTCCACTTTGAGGAGTTTTGGATGGGACAGCAGGGACAGGATATTTGCACTGTAAGATGCAGCTTGCAAGGGACAAGGGAGGCTGATACTGCTCCCACACAGGGCAGGAGAGTAAATAATGGCACAGGTTTCAGATGAGGTGCCATGGGGAATCAGTTTGGTGAAGCCCGAACCTGGTTTCATTGAGGCTGGAGAAGTTGGTGCAGAGCTGGGCAAGGATAGTGATCATACAACGTGGAATAGAGGTGGTGTAAGGTGAACACAGTTGTTGCAGTTCTGCTGTTGACCTGTTGATTGATTTGTGGGCAAGGCATTCCCACAGTTTTATAGTTTGTCATTTGAGCAGTTCAGGTGATTGAGTGGTCTATGCAGCAGTAGGCATATTCTACAGGTCGGTGGTCTCTATGCATGGAGCAGTTATATGAGATTTTATTTGAAAAATGTCTCCCCTGGATCGAACCAATAACTGGTAGATATACCCAAGATGTACATTGGATATCTTCTGACTTTGGTTGCACAGGTCAGTGGGGTCACATACAAAAATAAAGGTGGAATTCTATTTGAACCACATGGAATGGATATACAAAATATGTGAGGACCTTACACAAAATACAGTTTTAATATGCATTGAGTTCAGATCACAGTTTTATCCTAAAGACAGCTGAAACATATTGCAAAACATATTCAATAGAGAGTTTGCACAACAGCCACTCGAGCCACCCAGTGGCTGCTTTGCCGTGCGCACATAGGTGGCTGGTGGCTGGAGTGGCTGATGGTCTGTATCCAATTTACTATCTGGTCATACTAGAATGAGACCAGATGAAGTGCAAATGTGTGTGTACAAGTGAGAAAACTGGCCTCAACCGCATTAGGATAAAAAATCCTGGGAAATGGATTATTTTGGATTGCCATCAGTCCTGTTTGAAGTAAGGGGACAACTCGTGCCTCTACATGAGTCTTAATACTTACAAATGAGTGTATTTAATCGAAAATACTATCAGTTATCCTAGCCATTCGAGCCACTTGAGTCACTCGTGCGCACACCAAAACAGCCACTGGGTGGCTCGAGTGGCTGTTGCACAAACTCTCTAATACACAGTCTCCTTCATCAGGTTGACACTCGGTTCTGTCCATTGCTGGAGAAGGAAATTTTAAAAAAATCTCCACTGCTGAACCGCTGAACGGCAAAGATCGAAAAATACTCAAGCAGAGACTGCTCAACCACAGAATATCTCTACTGTTGAATTGACCAACTGCAGAAATGAGAAACTACAAAACTTCAGGAATACCTTACCTATGGACCCTTCCTTCAACAGCTCAACCCGGTCAATGGCAGGACTGCAATGACCTTGCCTAGCAATTATTTAACAGGTCAATCCAGTCAACTACAGAACTGGAACAACAGCTCTGAGAATAAACTCTTCAACTGTAAAATATCTTGACGGCACAACTGCTCAACTGCACAAATAACAAACTATGGAAATGAAGGGATGCCTTGTCAGCAAATCACTCAACTGCTTGCCCTGTTCAACTGCAGAACTGCAACAATTGCTCTTGGGATAAACTCTTCAACTGCAGAATATCTCTATCGCTGAACTGCTGAATTGCACAAATGAAAGATCCTAAGATGCAAAAACTGCACAGAACTGCAACGACTGCTCTAGGTATAGACCGTTCAACCACAACTATCTTTACTGGTGACACTGCTGAACTGCACAAAATGACAGACTAAGAAACTACAGGAACATCTTGCCTGCAAATCACTCAACAGTTCAACCTGATTAACCATACAGCTGCAGCAACTGTTCTGGGCATAGACTTCTCAACCAATATCTCTACCACTGAACTGCTGAACTGCACAAGTGACAAACCAAGAAACTGCAGGAATGCCTTGGCCTGCAAATCACTCAACAGTTCAACTCAGTCAACCGCAGAACTGTAGCAGCTACTGCAGGCATAAACCAGACAACTGGAGAACTGCTCAGATGCACAAATGACAATGCCTGACTGCTCAACCACAGAACATCTCTCCCACAGAACTGCCCAACCGCATGAATGACAAACTACAAAACTGCAGGAATATGTTGCACGGAGATTCTTCAAGAGCTTACAGCCTTTCCGAAAAGTAATGAGAATGGTCACTTTTTTTTTTGCGCGATTCTGGATTTGGAAATTCCTTACTGGGTGGCCGGTGGTTCGATCCCGGGCGCTGGCACATTTTCAGAAACAAATATAGTACTGCCTAGTTGATGTATAACAGGTTAGAATTAATTGAAAAACCTTTCGGCCACCCAAGTCACTTTCATGTAGATTTCTATGCACCCGTCTGACTCCAAAAGAGGCAGGTTCAAGTGAGCTCAAAATAATTGAAGTAATATGTTATATCCTGTTCAGTTTCTGTAAAAAGATCCTGGATGGCTTCAGAGTGACTGTGGATCCTTCAAATGTCCTACTGTGAGTCTGAATGCTCTGGAATAGCTTACTGTACTTGCTCTCAGTACGGAACATGGGAGATCACATATTGTTTCCTGCATTGCCCTGCCTCCACCTGAGTCCATGGATGAACAAAATATCACCTCTGGTACAACCCGGTCGAATTTCTATGCCCACATTAAGCTGAAGCCGCTGAAAGATTGCCGACAATAATTATGTCCTTGCCCGGGATCGAACCCACCACCGCCTGCATCTGGAATTCCCAAATTGAGAAACGCGCAAAAAAAAAAGTTATTCTCATTACTTTCCGGATCGGCTGTAATCTGGTCAACCACACAACTGCAACAACTGCTCCATGCATAAATTCCTCAACCGCATAAATGACAAACTACGAAACTGCAGGAATGCCTTGCCTACAAATCACTCAACAGCTCCAGGTAGATTTTGGTGTTACATACATTGACCAGGTTGAGCTGTTGGGTGATTGATTTGTGGACAAAGCATCCCTGCAGTTTTGTAATTTGTCCTTTGTGCAACCAAGCAGTGCACCAGTAGAGATGTTCCGCTAGTTGAGCATCCTATGCCTGGAGCAGTTGTTCCAGTTCTGGAGTTGACCCATTTGACAGTTCTGTAGCACAGATCTTCTGCAGTGGAATGGTCTACGCCTGTAGCAGTTTGGTGGTTACAAGTTGAGCTGTTGACCCCTTTGTGGGCAACATTCCACCCCTTTCACAGTTTGTCATTTTTTCATTTCAGCAGTTCAGCAGTACAGATATTCTGTGGTTGAGCAGTCTATGCCCAGAGCAGTTGTTGCAGTTCTACAGTTGTGTTTGCAGTCTTTGCACTTTGGGATTTTCCATTTATGCAGTTCAGCAGTTCAGCAACATAGAAATATTCTGCAGTCAAGCAGTTTATGCCCAAAGCAGTTGTTGCAGTTCTCAAATGAAAAACTAAGAAACTGCAGGAATTCCTTGCCTACAAATCATTCAACCATTCAACCTGGTCAACTGCAGTTGCAGTTCTGCAGTTGACCAGGTCCAACTGGTGAGTGATTTGCAGGCAAAGCATTCCTGCATTTTCATAGTTTATCATTTGGGCAGTTGAGCAGTTGTGTGGTGGGGATATTTTATGGTTGAGGAGTTTATTATGTTGTTCCAACCCATTGAGCAAGTTCTGGGCAAGGTCATTGCAGTTCTGTGATTGACTGGGTTGAGCTGTTGAAGGAGCCATGGGCAAGGTTTTCCTGCAGTTTCATAGTTTGGCATTTATGCAGTGGGGCAGTTCAGCAGTAGACATATTCTGTGGTTGAGCAGAACTACGCAGATGAAAACCCAATGTGCAAAAGAACTGCAGACACAACCACAGAACTGCAACAACTTCTCCGGTGATAAGCCGTGTAATCAAGTACACAGGAATTTGCACATTTTCCATATTTCTAGTAGTCAAACATGTGTTCTCTATATACAAGAGGCTTTCGGGAGCTCCGAACAAGTAGCCTATAAGTCTATTAGCACTGTCGAGACAATGTGGAAGACCCTATGGCGGTACCTTCACAAAAGGGGCCAAGATTGGGCTGTTTGCTAGGACACATACCAAGGAGAAGGGAAGGAATTTCACTATGCCGCATGTAGGTGAACCAAAGTCGCTCAGAAATGATTGACAAGACCAAAGTTGCATCTATTTGGCATCAAGACCATGACATGTTAGATCATGTGCGGGCCCAGACCGTCGAGTCCGATGAGATCTGGACTAAAATTTCATGTGTTATTCTACGGGAACGGAGTAACATCCAAATTTAGACACGGAGAGATCCGAAGTTTACCAAGAACAAGAGTTTATACAAGAAGGGTTCGAGACAACCATATAATTAGGGATACCATATTCAAGCGACGAAGGCTGTCGAGACAAAGAAGACCCTCATGAGCTCGGGACATAGAGCTACTGACAAAGAACAGACAAACAGTAGGAAAAATGGAACCAAATTGAGACTCAACCAACTGAGCAGTTTCATGAGTCGAGATGACTCCTTGACCAACCAATCGGAGGGATTGCATTCTAAATCTGTGGGAATTTGCGGGACCAGTGGTCAGGATATGAGTAATTAACATGGAGTAACGGACTTTGGATTTAGGTATAAATACGGACAGGATTGTCAAGATGACCCTTTTGGCATAAACTGTTCAACTGAACAACTGTTTGACTGCACAAATGACAAATTAAGGAACTGCAGAAATTACCTTCCCCACAAATGATTTAATGGCTCAATCCAGTCGACTGCGGAACTGCAACAACCTCCCACCATTGAACTGCTGAAATGAAAAAATGAAAAACTACAAAACTGCAGAAATGCCTTGCCCACAGATCACTGAAGAGCTCAACCCCATCCACAGACCTGTAACAATTGCTGAACAGCTTAGCCCCAGAACCGGAACAACTGCTCCAGGCATAGATTTCTCAAGTGCGGAATATCTCAACTGGTGAACTGCCTGGCTGAACAAATGACAGATTACAAAACTACAGGGATGCTTTGCCCACAAATCACCCAACAGGTCGACCTGCTCAACCACGTACCATGGAGCTTGTCGAATGCAACATGTACACGTTGAATCTCACATTCCCAGCTGGCAAAATTCACTCTCTTGCGTTCGAGGCTCAGGCTAATCTCTCATACAATTTGCACCAAAAAGAAAATGTCACCCATGGTTTCCTCAGACTCACTAATCTTCTTTCATGGCAACTTAAAGCAGTCCAAGTTCGAGAGGCACTTCTCAATGCGAAAGAAATATTCAAGAAGCTCACCTATCCAGCAAGCACAGCAGAATGTCTTCATCATATGGCAAGGCTTTATGCCCTCCACCAACAGCATAGAAAGTCAACCTTCTGCTCATGGGTAGATAGATCTGTCCTGAAATATTAAGCTGCAGCAACGGCTTCGGGCATAGACCACTCAACTATTCAATATCTGTACTGTGGAACTGCTCTGCTGTGCAAATGGCAAACTACAAAACTGCAGGAATACCTTGCCTGCAAATCCTTCAACAGCTTAACCTGGTCAACCACAGAGCTGCAATGACTGCTGCAAGCGTAAACTAGATACTCAGATTACTGCCTGACTTCTTAAATGACAAACAGCAATGCCTTGCCCACAAATTGCTCAACAGCTGGACATGGTCAACCATAGAACTTCAACAACTGCTCAACCACACAAATGACAGACTACGGAACTGCAGGTATACCTTGCCCAACGGACAGCACCGAGTGTCAACCCGATGAAGAAGAGAATGATGCTGTGTAATGTCATCCCCACCATCTATGATAGCCCACTCACGCTCCTGACACTTGCCTTGTTCAGCGCAGGGTCCATAATGAAGATTGTTGTCATCTACATCATCTTTGTGAACACTGAGGATCTGTAACATAGGCAGAAGACTCAGCAAACATGGGGTACAGCACAAGTGTGCAGCTAAGCTGGGCAATGAGGATGGCAACAGGGATGGTGATGACCGCACCACCCTGCATGTGCAGCGAGGAAGCTGAGTAGCAGGTATGTGGCCAGCATGAGGATTGGCACCTAGAAACTTGTTGTGAAGATGTGGCACGGGTCAACATATTGGATTATCTGCCCCCCAAAGAAAGTTTGGACAGTGGGTTGGATTCTGCAGATCCCTATGAGGAGGCTGATGTTGTATGGCTTTAGCCTGAGCCCTCCTATGCTGATGGGTTTCATGTATGCTAGTGGAAGCAACAATGAGTAGGCCATGTCACAGAAAAACAGGAGGCCGTTGTTGAGGACAGCAATCAAGCCAGGTGGAACGAGAGGTCACAGCCAGCATACATAGGCTTATAACTCAGTGGCAATGTATTTTGCCCTCATTCCAGACACTGTTCAAACACATGTGTTTGACGCAGACAATTCATATCTGGAAATCATGCTGGATGATATCAGACACATTTAGAAAATGTATTCAAAATACATCTCACCTTTGTCAGTAAGCCTTATTGAAAATACACATGACACTTTATTGAGAATATGTCTCCCTTGGATCGGACCAATGACTGGTAAATATACCCGAGACGTACTTTGACTTTGGTTGCACAAGTCAGTGGAGTCACATACCAAAATAATGGCGGAATCACATGGAATGGACATACAAATATATGTGAGCACCTTACGCAAAATACAGTTTGAATATACATTGCATTCAGATCACAGTTTTATCCTGAAGACAGCCGAAACATATTGTAAAACATATTCAATACATAGCCAGGTCACAATAAAAATCTGTCTCGTATGTTGTGGTAAGCCTTACTTGAAACATTTTTTGTATATGTCCAGCATCTTGGCCGCAAACTTTGTCTGAACATAGGCTAAACATATGCAGAAACACATGGTAGATACAGTTCAAATGTGTTTCGCAAGTTTCTGGTGTTTTTATTGGAAACATATTTGGAATGTGTGCTGCATTTTACAAGGTGATTTACTTGATACTTAGGTGGAAGATAGGGTGAACAAATGCTGAACAATACTGGAAACATATCAGAAACATGTATCAGATATGTCTTCCAAATTTCTACACGCCATATTTGTAACTTATTGGAAACACAGTCTGACTGGGTTTCCATTTTAATCCCTGGATTCAATGTGAATACACTCTAAATATATGGTGAATCACAGTAGAAACATATGCAGAATGCACAAGAAATGTGTATCCAATATTTCAGCAGATTTCATTCAAAACACATTTTTAAAAAATTTCCAAAAAATTTTGGTGTAACATGTGAAACTCATTATAACTGTGACCAACCTATGTTTTGGCTATGTTTGCATGATTTATCGGGTTATGCCCCTTGTGTAGGTACTTAGGTATTACCTCAATATAATTCTGGTAACATTTACTGTGGATAGATAAATATAAGTAATAGTAGGCGCGCTGGCGCGGCAAAGCCCACTATCGTAGGGTAGCCGTAGTTCAATTTCTTCTTTTCTTTCAAAGCCGCCGAGGAAAGACTAAACGAATCATAAGTTTCAAGTTGGCTTTGAACGTATTTCTCGAGAAGATTATTTTATTTCAACGGAAGTTTTTCTAGCCTATTGTACCGTAGAATTCTTGGAATGCTATCGCCGAATTCCACGGTGTCGGAGGAGCTCATCGTACGGCGGCGCCCGCTCCTCGGCGTGCAGGTATCCGAAGCTCTTTGCTTGTGCGTCGTCTTGATTTGGAGGTGCTGCCAGTGATGATCCCGTATGCGACGAAACATCTTGAGAGCGCCTTACCCTTCCGGTCATGGGTGTGCGATCTTCAATCTGTGCTTGCATACTCTGGTGCTCATGCAGCTGAACTGCAGCTCCTATGCAGCCTCTGGGAACGGGAACTCCGGCTTACATAGCAGCAGGGCACTGAAATCGCAGTCAGTACACGGCGCAGATGATTTCATTGAACAGGTACCGAGTTTTTCGACGTCCAGTGGACCCCTGATGCGACGGGACAACAGAAACGTCCAACAAGTTTAAGGATCCCGAACAACAACGGCTCACCAATCATCGGGGCGCATCAAGCCGTCTCCGCTTGCGCCGTTGAACAGGCATTCTGACATCTCCATTCAAAGCTCTTGGCGCATCCCCGGAAGGCATAGATGGGAAACCGGTTAAATTCCGTTCTGAACACCACGCAGACGGTATGGCCCTCTACAGCATAGCACAATTGACTTGTATTAAAAATTGCTTTTGATAAAGAAAGTAACGTGGATGATTGCTTTGTCCAATCTCGTTGGATATGCAGCTGCGAAGCACTGTATGAGAAATAAATAGGCACCAAAATGCATCATCAAATCTGACACGAGCAGCTTTATAACTCACAGGCTCCGACGATTTAGGACCCACACAAGCACCAGTCATTAGATGAGTTGTTCGACTGTAATCAGACTGTCCCGTATCAGGCCGTGCTCATGCAGCAATTTTGAGAAGTAACCTCGACCTTAATTGGTGAATATGTTACAGGAAGTGTCAGGAGACAGGCATAGAGAGACGTCTTCAACGGCCATTGGTCGAACCGGCGGCAGTGACGACAGAGACAACGATGATGCCGAAGCGCCCTCGTGGACAGGTTTACAGGGTACAGGTTTTATTGCGGAGCATACAGGGGTCGAGCGCGCATGCGAAGGTGCACGTTCGAGGGTGTCCAGAAAGTGCACTGAAAATAATCATGAGTACAACAGCAACTATACAGCTCAATAGTAAAAGCTAACCAAGGGGGACAAACTCGGTGAATGGATCGAACGAGGGAGGAGCGGGAAGGCCCATCGCCTGCATCACGCATGAGCTCCCGCATAAACAAAGCCCGATCCAAGCTAAGCAACTTGTACGCCCCTTCGGCGGCGACAGCAAAGGGAAAAGCAACAGTAAAAAGTTCCAGCGGCAGCAGTTACCAAAGTTACAGGCAGGAGATCGGGGACGGGACGACCAGAAAAAAACAAAGAGGTGAACGCAGAGGACAAGGCAGAGTCTGGCTGCGACCACCTCGCTACACGAGGGGAAGCCACACCGTTTACGTAGAGGGACATAGAGAGAGGGAGGACGAGGGAAGTGTGCAAGACGCGTGTACAGCATTGACGATGGAAAGACAATAGAGGTAGGAACAATGGGCGAATGGTGGGAACTAACTACCAAAAGAAAGAATTCGACGATTAGGATCAATGATGCCAACATCTCAAACCAATATAAGGAAATTTGATGTCGATGCGATCAGTAAATCTTCATAAATTTGTGATAGGGCCACCCAACAACCCACTTCATTCATTACATTCATTCAATAGTGGGAATATATAGATAACCGAGGGGGGGGGGTAGTACGTCGGAGAATATCGACGACGAGGAACCGCGGTGACGAGGAACCGCGACTCGGAGGCAATGTGAAGAGACTAGGGGGGACTTGGGGGATTCGGACGAAGAGTCGCCACCCCACGACGAAGACACAAGACGCCGCACGCTAAACGCCGCGCGCTGCGTTCCCGTTTCCGGGCCGATGTCCGTGCGTCCGTGTCCGCCAGCAGGCGAGTCCTTCCCTTCCCTTTGCTCCTTTGCGCATACACGTGCGCAGACCCTCACGACGCTACGCCGATACACCGAACACGCACGCCCCGCCGATCTCGTCGTCGGGTCCAGAGCACCGCAGTTACTAGATGATGCAGCCAGCCTCCACCGCAACTGGCGACGATGCGCCGAGGCGAGGATCCGAGCTCGGGTGGGGTGGGGTGGAGGTGCGACGCGGACGCTGCATCGCATTGCATTGGAGCCCAGACTCCGGAGGAATCCCTCTCGCGTCGAGTCCAGGGTAAGCCGCGTCAATGCGCCTCCGCCTCCGCCTTCGACCCCCCAGGCCGCCGATGGGATGGGATGGGATGGTGCAACGCCAGGAGGGTGTGCATCGCGCGTCCGTCTAGCAGGGTGTTCTATTCCTCGAGAACCAGCCGGGATGGAAGCCAGAGAGGGGCGAAGCCGCCTTCCCCGCTTTGTCCCCACCCTCGTCCAGCTTCCCAGCATCCGCGCGCCTTCCCCCGCCCGTCGCGAGCCCGGGCTCAATCACAAGGTCCAGCCAGCGTACGCCCGTCCATCCAGCATTCGTCCACCCCACTGTCCCCAGAATCCGTGCACCTCCACCCCTCCCTCCCTCGGGGGTCGGCACTCATAACTCGAAGCCGAAGTGTGCACGTCCGGGCATCACCGCACACCCACCCCACGCCCAAGCCCAAGGGTCAGTCCGAAGCACGTCGAGCCCAAGCCCAACGGCTAGTTCAAGCACGAGCGCGAGCACGAGCACGAGCACGAGCATCCAAAGCAATGGGTGGGGCTCGGAAGGGACGCGGCCGGGCGTGAGCGATGAAAATGTAACCGGTGAGCGACACTAGACTGGGCACACCGATCGTCGATCGCAGCGGCGGCGGGCACGCTCCGCACGGAGTGGGAGTGGGAGTCGGACGGGCGGGGGAGAAGACGAGGGCGGGGGCGAGGGCGAGGGTGCGCCTCACAATCATTCCATATCCCAAATGCGGTTGGTGGTCCATCGGCGACACCGTCATCGGTCGTCGCGCCGCTCTCGCATCGCACACGCGCGAATTACCGCGCGCGTGCATCTGGTCCCTTGTCGAGGGCCTCTCATAGCTGGCCAAACTTCGTGTCGACTCCCACATCGCCACGGCGCCGCCACACGACGTCAATAGCGTGCCTACGGGATCGGATCCGAGTCGGGGCGCAGCGGATGAATGGGTCGAATGCGGGGGTACGAGTGAAATAGGACGAATGAGATACTCGAGGTCGGGTCGGGGGCGCCCTTGTGGGTGCTTGCGGGTGGATGGATACGAATACGTAGATATCGAGGCGAATGTGGCGGGACGCACGCGTTTCGTCACGGTGACGGTCCTGAGGAGAGTGGATCAGTGCTAGAAGTGAATGCGGTAAGAAACCAGTGGGCGAGCGCAAAGTGGGGTCGTAGATCGACACGGATGGACAGGCTGCAAGGAATGCTGTAGAGGCAGGAAGACAACACACACCTTCACCGTCTTCTCGGCTATTAGCAGGTCAGTGTGCAGATCTCATCGGCGGCGGGGAGGAGAGCTCCGGAGGACGTCGAAGCATCGGCCGAGAGCTACGCGACGAGACATGAACAACTGTCTGCATGCAAAACTTTTAAGTACTCACCGCACTTGAATGATACGCCGCGCGCCGGCCCAGCGCTCGTTGTGGCCGAGCCGAACCCATCTACATTACATAATACATTGTACCAACCAGCAGTCCTCTTGAGCTTACGGTGGAGACGATGGAAAAGACTAAAGTTGCGTAACACAAGAGAACGCGTTACTGGTGGCGATGCACCAGCTCCGGCCATCTCCGGTTTTCAACTGATGTGATTGAACTTGAGTTTGACACTCCTGCCAATTCAACCTCTCGAGCAATCGGCGCCCAGCGCGGCGGCTCAGATGCAGGGAAAAGGGGAATTTCAAGGGATAACATGGGCTCAGTCCCGTACAAATAAATATTAGCTGTTCTTCCTCCACTACTTAGCCGTAATACCCATATCCCCCCGCGAGTTGGGAGTTAAAAGAACTTGAAGGAGTGGAGTCCGTTGGATTGAAAAGGCTGGCTAGTACTGTAAATTCTTTTGGAAAAAAGGAAAAGGAAAAGCAAGTTCCATGATAATGGCTTGGGCCCGAGTCGAACAGGCATCATCCGCAGTTAATGGATTTATCAGCTATTATAACTCCAGCAGCTGCATAACACCCGCCACCGAGCCATATCTACAGCCTTTAACAACTAGGAAATAATGAGTGAACGTCGGAGGATAATTGGTTTTACCCAAAATGAAATAAATGCACTCACTGGCAACACTTGAGTATTGTGCCATGTAATATTCAACCACCATAACACAACTCGAGGTGGTCATAAACTACCAGGACACAAATCCAAGGAATCTGGCATGTCATTGAAGAAAAAAGAAGAAAGGGGAAAAAACCAAACTACAAGCCACATATGGCTTTAGCCCGAGTCGAACAGGCATCATCTGCATGTACAAGATCAAGATCCCATACTGCAGCTGTGGACCATCCGGGCACGGTGAAAGTGCCGCCACTGCCGCCAATGTGCCGCCAATTGCCGCCACCATTTATTTACTGCCGCCATATTGGGCGGCAGCTGGCGGCACTTTTTGTCACACTGCCGCCATGTCACGCCTTGTATGCCGCCCATCTACCTGTAATGATTAATTTAAAGGCATGAAACAGATGAATGGCTTAGAATTATAGACATCAATGAGGTCAATAGCCTGGCAGTTTATTCCAGCATTAAGAGCCGGACTGCTTTCCTTTATTGAGTCTCGTACTTATGCGTAGTGGGGTTGGCTTCGGTTGATATTTCGGCATCTTGAGCTTCTGGCATCTCTTGCTCTTCCTCGAGCTCCCCCGAGACAAACCCGTTGGTGCCGTCAAAATTCCTTTTATTCGGCTTTGCCACGCTCGGTGGAAGATCTGCAACCGTGAGAATCTGTCGCTTGCCATCCTTGACCCAAATTGGTGTCCGCGGCACCCATCCCAGAGGCATCGCATGGCGTTGGCAGAAAATGATGTGCTGAGAAGATTCGTAGATAGTGTGGTGAGCGCGGAATCGCGCCTCGAAGGTGGCCATTTGGGAGGCATCTAGCTTTCCCACTCCGTTCCCTCGCCGTGGATCAACTGCGCACTATACTCTTTGTCGCGATTTTGAACGGATCTGGCACTGAATGGACCTCAAAGAATCATATTTTAGGGCCACCTGATTTCCGTTCAGTTTCCAGCTACAAATATTGGAAGAAGGAACTGATGAGGATCAAATGTGGATCTGGACCAGTTTTGCAAGCGAAAATTGGCATGCGGGCTCGCCGAAATATATTATGGTACATGTTAGGGACGATCCTGAATACTTCTGGGGAAATTGGACAGACGGAGGCAGCGTAGGACTAGTCGGCTCTATTTGGGTTTTGTTTTGTTTGCACTCAAAAGGCTCTGGGAATTACAAAGGCTTCTCAATTAACACAATTTCATTGTAGGAACGACTTGAAGTTGTGGCTACAATGTGCAAACTTCATACCTGCCGCCAACTAGTTGCCGCCACTTGGAAAGATTGCCGCCACCGACGTCACACTGCCGCCATGTCACAGATGAAACTGCCGCCATACTGCCGCCCTCAAACTGGAGTGCCGCCAACACTGCCGCCCAACCCTGCCGCCCACACTGCCGCCAGTGACGCCTACTGCCGCCCAAAAAAGCTTTGTGTCCGCCACATTGCCACCATCCAAAATGGTAAACTGCCGCCAACTGCCGCCAACTCAATCGGAAATTTACAAGTATATGACCATTTACCCTTCTTTTTTGCATTACTCGGCATGTAATTGACAACAAAGTACATAGGCAATGTGTATACAGCTGAGAAACCCAGACCAAGCACAGGGTGAGCATGTGTGTCGGACTGCCGCCATTTGTTGCCGCCCACACTGCCGCCAACTGCCGCCATGGCGGCACTTGGCGGCACTTTCACTTTGCCCGGACCATCCACCACCAAGCCTTGTTTCTGTAGTTCAGAAATGGGTCAGGAGGAGTAAACCGGAGGAGTTTTGATTATCAAAAGAAAAAAAATGAGCACCAATTGTATGGCTCAGGTTTGAGTCGAAACCGGCACAACCACCCCTCCAAAACGCAGATCACGTGCTCGGCAAATAAGGACACACAATACGCTTTTCTCAACACATCGCGTCGCATAGGTGGCTCCTCGCGCCTGTGCAGCCTCTACTTCTGAGATCACATATTTATTCCTCTAAAATATGTTCTACCGCCTCTATGTACAATTAGGTTCTAATCAAGAAACATTGTGTTCGGGGTACTATCTTTCCAAGTACGAGGGTTCTTTCGGCGACGTTTGTGCTCCCGAATCTCGTTGGCTGCAGTCTCAATGGGGGAGAATAAATGATCCAATCTGTTGGCCATTTTTGGCTGAACACCAGTCGGGTTCTCGGCAATTTCGATTAATTCGGCGAAGCATCGTTTCAAGTAAGTGAGTCTGGTTGGCTGGAACCGCACCTAAAATATCATCATATTCACACCTTCAATCATGAGAAAGGATGGCAAGACTTACCCTATGTGGCTCCCCCTCTGTCTCAGACTCGACTCTGTCTTCGGCGGCAGGCGGTGTCTCTGTCTCGTCGTCGTTGGCATCAGCTGGACCATCAGCGCTGTCAGCTACCCCACTGAGGGCTGATGGTTGTCCCTCAGGACCCCCAGAGCTTGATACTGCCCGGCTATGGGACCTTTCATCTGATCTGCGAAGCGCAGAAATTTTGCGGGTGCCAGATCCTCGGCCCAATGTAAGAATCTCTACTTCTTGAATTTCGTCCTCCTCATCTGCGCTGGAGTCTCGACTGGGCTCGTCCGTGTCGTGAATCCCGGGAATGCAGTAAAATGGCGAATACCGGCGACGACGAAGATCAATAAAAAATTGCAAACTGGTTAGTGGTAAATCCTTGAGACGTTTGTTGGCCTCTCGGACTAGATGTTTGCAGATGAGGAAGTGGTTCGGTGCGAATGATTGGCAGTTGCAAGTCCAACGCTCGATGTCAGTGTGGTAGGTGCCATGCTCCCGACTCTCTTCCGCTTCCAATAATTCCAGCCTCTCTGCACGTCCTTTGGTGTTCCGCGCTGACTTCAGGCATTTAAGTTGCTTCTCAGTTAAGCGATGTTCATCACTGCGGCTCATGTCGAGCCACGCTGATTTCATATCAACCTGCCACTCCGCGGGCGCCTTCGGGCGTCCTACACGTCGCTTACCTCGGACGTAGTCCAGTGTTCGAGTTACGCGTGGAAGGAGATTGGTAATGACAATGTGAGTGACGAGGTCAAGGCGTGGGCGATTAAATTGGGCCAGGTCCCGATGTTTAAGATGCTTCCAGAGACTTTCGACAACCATTGTCGTCTTGATCACCGGAATGGCATCACATGCCGCTCGTGCCCATAGACGCCATTGGTTTGGAGTATACCACCTGTTCCACATGTATGCCCAGACTTGTGCCAAGTCATTTTCGAAGCAAAAACTGTAAATATCTTGGGCAGCACCCAGGTGAATTTCATCAGCAGTGAGAAATGTCCCTGCCTCGTCGCACATGGGGATCGACGGGTGTTGGTGGAAGTGAACCCGAAATTTTTGAAGTAAGGTTTGACGAAATTCTTTGGGGCAGAACTGCGGAAGTGGAACTTTACTAGAAATGGGAGGATTGGGCCACACAGGAATCCGAGAGTCTCCAGTCTTCAGGATGAATACCGGCGGCAGACAGGTTTGCGGCACCACATCAGCCTTGCATTGATCAGAAACTCACGGAAAAATACCGAATGTTACCGCTTACCGGCTCCTCATCGGATGGTTGATTTTCATCTGAGGCTACCATCTCCATTTCAGCATCCTCCTCGCACACACCGTCTTCGACCCGGCCCGAGGAAACACCTGGCGCCCATGTAGGATCAATAAAATCGAAGGTTCGGTGAGCTATTCGGGGATCATAAGCGGCGGATGGTCGATCCTCGGCAAGACGTTTCTCGATGTACGAAAGTGCGTGGATGTAGCATAATTGGTGCTTTGCCTGTGGGATTTCCTTGTGAAAACCATTGATTTCGACTGTGTCTTTGTCCGAGCCTGTAAACATAATATTCGCGCAGTGTTCTTTGACGTGCCGAATCAAGTGGCAGAGCGTGCGCTCTTTTGCTCCGGAGTCGGTCTCCTCCTCCGAGTGGCCGATGAACATGAAACCAAGAGGTATAGCCTGTCCATTGGCTTCCCCGACAATCCCATACAACTCGTGACCGAGCGCGTTTGTTTTCCCTGTGCTTGAATGTCAGTAGGGGGTTGAATTATTAAAAATGTAAAGTCACATGTGGAATCCATCGCAAGTTCCGCAATTTCTTCCCCAAAATCCCGTAAAATGGTAATGAAGCTGAAGGCAATGGCGACAATTCCATTCTCCTTCTCGATCGGTATTATCTCGATTTTTTCCCCGTCGTATCGCTCAAGAAGCATTGTGGCAGATTTGATTTGATCGGGGTCTAATTTCCAACGAGATTCGTTCAAGTGAGCCCATCTTGTATATACTTGCTTTTGAGTGATCTCCGTCGATGGATTCTCTCGTAAAATGCGGTCCCAAATCTGCTTGAAGGTCAGTATCTATTGTACAACCTCAATCTGGGACTTACAGCCGACGGGGTTGAATTCTTCATCTCATCAACAATATTCTTGATCTCTTCGTCCATCGAAATATCGACATATTCACAATGGGTCAGAAAATGGGTCATCCGGATTCCAACAGTCTCATCTCCATCAGCAACAGTGATGTACAGATATCCCTGACAGGGGAAACGGTCCATTGTCGTACGTGCGCGCCGCTTTTTGGGATCTTCTGTCAATTTTTGCTTCGTGATCTCCTTGTTGTTCTGAGCACAGAAAAATGTGAAAGCGTGCGTGGTGTCCGAGCCCGCGCTCGCCTTCTTCTTCTTATATCTGGATGGAGATGGAGATCAACAGGCGGCATTGTTTAGAAAGTAAGTTGCCCCACTCACATAAATCGGTGACCCGTTAAATCCCATACCTGCTTGGCAATATTTTTGGCAGTTTCTGCCCCATCATCTGCCATTATTTCTGCCTCATCATCCTCCTCCGCGGGCAACACGACAAACGCGTCAAGTTCGAACGCCTCCTTGCCGTGCTTCTCGAGAAGACCCGAAAACTCGGCCCAGGACAGCGTGGGACGCGCCTCATGCGCTCGCGCTGTCGGACCGCGTCGTTTACCTGCTGTTCCTTCGGAAGATGGGTTTTCTTTATTGGCGTCGCGTGCATCACGCTTTTCGGCGTGTTCCTTTGCAGCCTTATCTGTGCACCCAGTGCACGTTTTGAGATACGTAAGACTTGTCTTTCGGGGGTAAGACAACTGCGGCCCAACATATTTGCATCGGGAGCATCGAACATTCGGATCTGCGCGTGAAGTATTCTGTCAGAACAGTACCATATCTTCACGCCACTCAGGTGTATATACCGGTCATAATCTCGGGGATAGTCACAATTAGCAGAAAGATTCAGCTTGGGGACAGGATATAGGAGATATAAGATGGTTTCTGAGTGTTCACGGTCGAGTGAGGCTACACAGGCGCGAGGAGCCACCTATGCGACGCGATGTGTTGAGAAAAGCGTATTGTGTGTCCTTATTTGCCGAGCACGTGATCTGCGTTTTGGAGGGGTGGTTGTGCCGGTTTCGTTTGAGTCAAACAGGCATCATCTGTAAGTAAATGCAATGAAGAACTTACCGCGAAGTTCCACAGCTGCAGGCCGTCCGCCACCGACCCTTATTCCTGCAATGAAGAAAGAGGTCAGGAAGAGTAAACTAAGGAGCGTCCGTCTGTGTCACTGTGTTCTATTCCTCGAGAACCAGCCGGGATGGAAGCCAGAGAGGGCCAACGCTCCCGCCGCGTTCACGCTCTCCGCCCCCAGCATCCGTGCGCCTTCCCCCGCCTAAGACCACGAATTGGATGGAGCGTATTCGGGTCCCGGTCCACCCTCCCCAACGTCCGCGCACCTCCCATCCCGCCCTCGGGAGTCGGGGCTCGCCACCCCAAGCGTGCACGTCCGAGCTTGGAGCATCCCGCACCTCGAGTCGAAGTCGAAAGGTCAGTTCGAGTACGAGCAGGAGCACGAGCACCAAGCAAGCAAGCCAGGAGTGCGCGAGGAATGTAACCGGCGAGGCCCTAGGGAGGGTACATCGATCGTCGATCGCAGCGGCGGCGGGCACACGTCACACACGGGCGAAGGCGAGCGCGAGCGCGAGGTGCATCCTATCCGGAGCGCGGTCGGCGGTCCATCGGCGTTGATATCGCTATTGGAGAGGACCCGCCAGGGACGTCTGCGCAGTCGTCTGCCTCCGCGCCGGCTTTTCTCCTGCATCCTACATCCTACATCCTCACCGCGCGCAGCCGCCAGTAGCCAAAAAAACTGCGCGTGCGCATGTGTGCGTGCGGGATCGGATCCGAGGGGGTGGGGGCGCAGCGGATGAATGGGGCGAAGTCGAGAGGAGGAGTCAGATAGTTGCGGTTATGGGCGCTTGCGGTGGATGGATACGGATGCGAGTACGCAAGACGAAGCGGAAGGGGACGACGGGGCCCCGAGCGCTCCAGGACGGCATGGGATGCTTCAAGTGCGACGATATCGACGCGGATATGACGGATGCCCACTAACTTTAAGTAGTGGGTCCTGTAGCGCCCTATCAAAATTTTTTGGCAGTAATGATCTCTTTTTGATGAAATCAGTCCTTTTTGATTGATCCTTTGATGTACCTGCCATTTTTCTCCGGTTCCACCCGATGTTTCCATTTACGTCCGTATATTCGGCTTGACCAGTGTTCTTGGCCGATGTTTCGGCCGATGTCGATTACAGGGTGTTGCATAAAAACATGCAGTAACAAAAACGACAAAATGGTGTTTGTATCTATTATCTGCTGCAAACTTTGTACAAACTTCATGACACGTGCTCTTCCAGGCACTCTGGGGCGGGCGTGCCTGGGCTAAGGGAGCTAGAAAGAGAGTGTAATTGACGAGGAGTTTCTTGTGCCTCGATCATTGCGCAGCATCGGCAGACAAGAGGACCCTGGGACGGTACAAGTGTACAAGAATTTGGGCAAAGCTTGGCGCATACGCCGGAAAGTAATATGTACAAACACCATTTTGTCGTTTTTGTTACTGCATGTTTTTATGCAACACCCTGTAAAACTCAAATTTCCTCCTCAAAATTCTCACCTCTTCAATGTACCTAGCTTTTACCATCAATTTTCTTCATGTCCTGTCATTGCAGAAAAGACTCAACCATTAGTATTTTGCTCAAAGAGCATTGTGCAGATACAACTCAGTTTTCTGTGCCCACCTTTGGCAGGTTCTTGGGCCCTATGCGAGCTGGTCGACATGTCGACCGAGCGAGAATGGGGCCTAATTGATGCTTCTGGGGATCACATAATTTCAGTTGGATTACTGTGAACAATTTATATTTACAGCTGTTTGCAGAAGTAATGACACCTCCGATCATTTTGTAAATAAGAGCAAATTTGATCCTCCCTCTTGTCACGCTCATTTTTTGCTCATTTCTCGACCAATTGACTCGAGACTAGGTGCGTTCAAAAGCGATTCCAAAGAACTATTGACCGATATACAAGTCATCCTCCAAATTTGTGGTTTATTTTTCTTGCAACAAGGCGGATCGAAAAGAGTATTATCTGCGACTGGCTAGCGGGCTACACTAGGTAGTGGGCCACTTGGCCTCTATTGAGGCAGGACTCCTGAAATGTCGGAGTTTGGGGTTTGGGGATGGAGTGGGACCTCCAATGATGATTCGTACCATTTTTCGACCGAAAGTGATGTTCGGGTCAAAAGTTGTGGCACGTCTTCTCCCCTTCCTCTATGTGTTATGTTATGTTTTATGGCTATAGTACCGGCACCCGACCCGCGCTAGCACCCAGCTCATGGGCGCCTCCTGGCACATCTCCCTCCACAACTTTACTATACAAACACCCGCCAGCTCACATACACATACACTCACTTATTTATATTAGCTCACTGGTGGGGCACCGCGTCTTAGTAGTTAGTTTACTTGTTGCGGTATAGAAATGCAGATACAAAAAAAAAAAAAAAAAAAAAAGTTGTGGCACGTGCCCTTTCGGCCGAGGGGCTCCGACCGCCGTTTTGTTACCGTTTTCTTCTCCCCATCGCTCTTTCTCTGCCAATTCTTCGTCTTTCGACGACTTCCTGGGCTCATTCTACTCTTACGATGAACGCCTTGACTCCTTGATATAATATGGGGTCATTTAAGTTCACACACTCTTGCTATGGCACGGATACACCGCGGCTTCAATTCTGAGTGCCTCGGGCTGGCCACGTCACCAGCGCGCGACCCATCCACGCTATGGGTCTGGGATTTGGCAAGGGTTTTTGGAATTCGGCATAGTTCATGTTTGTGTGTCCTCCTACTTTTTCTTCACTCGACCCCCTTCTCACTGCTGTCCTTTACCCCAAACCACCCAAATTCGGTGCCCGAGACATTCGAATTTTATTTGGGAGCTAGGGATATCCCGGAATGAAGGTGGGGGTCCTAGTATGTCAGAATGCTTCATATAAAACGAAATGTCCCTGATTCTGGGCGGCCACAGCTTCTGGTCGTGACGAGGCGCCGGGGTAGTCCGGGATCTGCGTTTCCGTCACTTCCGCTGCGGTCTCGGGCATATTATTTTGGCCATCTCATCCCTTTTTGTGAGGACGGTAACTACACAAAATCTTCCACAGTACTTCCTTGTATTATTTCTGAATAAATATTCGGCCAATTTGGGCCTGCAGAACTCATTTTGACGGGATGGCCCGTTAGCTAGTATTTGCATCTGTTGGGGGTACCGGCGGAAAGAAATTCACCGGTCGATCAACACCCCATGTAAATTCGTGAAAATGGGCTTGAACCATTCGCAGGATGCCTACCTTCATTTCCCCACACAGTCGATTTTACAGGGACAGTATGGCTCTCGAGAACTAGCAATAAATCCTAAGGTGGCCCGGTACCCAGTCATTGATAATAAGTCGGGGCTTTTACAGGCTGAGTAGAGGCCAATTGGAAAGTCCACCAATACTTGCAATTAACCAGCCATTGAATGGCTCCGTCTCTCCCTTGCTTGTTGCCCTGCATCATGGCAGATATTGATCGTTTGGCACTGCCAGTGGTGGGAGCTCTAGATATATAATTCTTCTGGCCTTTGCTTCAAAGCTGACAATGACCCCCCCATCTGAGTCCATTAAAATTTAACACTTGTTTCCGCCGATGTTCAGATCAACTCAGTGGCCTCTTGGATTTTTCTGTATGTTTACTTACTTTCCCTTTGCCTGTATATGCCGGTTGGTTTTGGAACGGTGTATAATTGACAAACCCAAGTTAGTGGGCTCTGCCGCAAAGCGCGCTATAATTGTTATCATCACACGATGATGGCTCGCAGGCAAGGCGGCGGGGTCCTGCGGAGAATGGATGCACGTTAGAAGTGATCACGTGAATGCGTAAGACGCCAGTAAGCAGGCGCAAAGTGTATTACAGTAATGTATGGAAATGGAATCCGGGTCGCGGTCGGGGCAGAGGAGGCGCAGATCGACACGGATGGGTAGATCGACACGGATGGGCGGGTTGCAGGGTATGTTGTGTAGAGGCAGGAAGAAAGGACACACCTTCACCGTCGATTCAGGCATTCTCAGGCATTCGAGGGTCAGTCGCGTGTGTCATCGGCGTGGAGCACGGCGGGGAGGGGAGCTCCGGAGGACGTCGACGTATCGGCCGGGAGCTGCGCGACGAAATATGAATGTCTGGCACGAAACTGTTATTCCCCGCACTTAGATGATAGGACGCGCGTCGGCCCAGCGCTCATCGCGGGCAAGCAGAGCCAGTTAGAGCCAACCTACCGTCGCCTTGAGCTTACCAATGTACCATGGAATCCAATGATGGAAAATGTGCACTTCGTGGTTGGGAGCAGCACGGAAACGTTGACGGTGGCGATGCACCCGCTCCGGCCAACTCCGGTTTTCAACTGAACCGCGACTCAGCACTCGGCACTCATCGATATCGTTTAGCTCTCAGAGGCAATGGATGCAGAGGAAATTATTAAGGGAGACGGTGGGCTGGCTCGGGCTTTGACGTAATTTCCAGCCTTCCAGCATGTTCCGAGTTCGGGGCCTTCGGGCCAAACGTCCACAGCCTCTTCCCTCCTCTTATCAGAGATTTGGGCGCTGAAGAAAGGAGTGGATCCTTTGAGATTGAAAAGGCCTGCTAGTACCGTAGGTTCTTTTTGGGTTTTTTTAAAAAAAGAAAAAGAAAACCATCAGGTCTTCAAGACAGTGGCTCAGGCCCGAGTCGAACAGGCATCATCTGCAGTTAGTGGGCATTTTCAACTGCTATAACTTCAGCAGCTGCAGACCACCCACCACCGAGCCATATCCAGGGCCTTCAAAAACTAGGGAATCATGAGTGAACGGAGGATTGGTTTTACTCAAAATAAAATGAAGGCACTCAGGCTCACTGGCAACACTTAAGTATTGTGCCATGTGATAGTCAACCACCACTTACGTAGAGGAGATAAATTCAAGGTTGAAGTTGGCATGTCATTGAAGAAGATGAAAGAAACAAAAAGGAGAAAAAGAAATACCACTACGCTGAACTATGTATGGCTTGGGCCCGATTCGAACAGGCATCAACTGCAGATACTAATGCGCCCACTGGAAGTTCAGCAGCTATGGACCATCCACCACCGAGCCACATTTATGGCCTTTGAAAACTAGGGAATCATGAGTGCACGCAAGATTGGTTTTACTATCAAAAATGCACTCAGTTCAAATGATTGCCCAATATTCAACCACTATAACACAACTCGAGGTACTCATAAATATTAGGAGGGGACACAAATGCAAGGAAGTTGGCATGTCAAATGAAAAAAAAAATGGAAGTTAAACCTAACCCACGGCTCGGGCCCGAATCGAACAGGCATCAGCTGCAGGGACTACCAACATACACTTTAAGTTCAACAGCTGTGGACCATCCACCACCGAGCCATATCTAGGGTTTAAAAACTAGGGAATCATGAGTGAATAGAGGACTGATTTTACCCAAAATGAAATAAATGCACTCACTGCCAACACTTAAGTATTGTGCCATGTAATATTCAACCACCATAACACAACTCGGGGTGGTCATAAAAGACTAGTGGAAGCCTGTCGGCCAGACAGGAAACACTAAAGTCGAAAACACACCAGATCCAACAAGACCACGTTGTGATTCGAGAAGACGAGAGCGCGAGCTAGGACAAGATGGTGTTAATGGCAAAAGGTACGACGAGTGCATGTAATCAGTGATCCGTAAACTGGGGCCAGGTTTACAACTAGGAGACGAAACAAATTCAAGGAAGTTGGCATGCCAAATGAAACAAAAAAAGAAAACATGGAATCTCATACACAGCTCGGGCCTGAATCGAACAGGCATCAGCTGCAGGTAGGAATATCTCTGCTCAAGTTCAGCAGCTGCGGACCACCCGCCACCAAGCCATATCTACAGCCTTTGAAAACTAGGGAATCATGAGTGAATAATAACACAACTTGGGGTGGTCATAAAATACTAGGAGAGGACACAAATCCAAGGATGTTGGCATGTCAAAAGAAGAAGAAAAAACCCACTCGACAGTTACTATGGCTCGGGCCTGAGTCGAACAGGCATCTTCTGTATTTATTATGGGACTGGACATATACATGCCACAGCTGTGGACCGTCCACCACCAAGCCTTGTTTCTGTTGTTCAGAAATGGGAGAGGAAGACGAGTAAACTTGGGGCTGAGGCTATCAGAAAGTGGGAAAAAAAGTACATCTCGAAATGGATGGCTCAGGCCTGAATCAAACAGGCATCAGCTGCAGGTATGTGGGGTTAACTTTTCTAAGTTCAGCAGCTGCGGACCACCCGCCACCGAGCCATATCTAGGATCTGTAAAACTCGGGAATCATAAGTGCACGAAAGATCAGTTTTACCATCAAAATAAAATGCACCGACTGGCAACAATTACTGTACCACATAATATTCAACCACCATGACATGTTATAATCACACTGAGGAGGCACAAGTCCAAGGAAGTTGGCATGTCAAAGGAAGAAAAACAAAGAAAAAGGGAGAACATATTGGCTACCTATGGCTTGGGCCTGAGTCGAACAGGCCTCATCTGCATGTACAACAATCAAATCGCATTCCCATACTGCAGCTGTGGGCTGGCACCCACTACCAAGCCATATCTAGGATCTTTAAAACTCGGGATCAGAGGTGAACAGAAGATTGGTTTTACGATCAAAATGAAATGCACTCACTGGCAACCCTTACTGTACCACATATATTCAACCACCATAACACAACTCGAGGTAGTCATAAATATTAGGAGGGGCACAAATGCAACATCAGAGTTTTGACATTCTGATTGTGGGGTTGTGCAACGCCAAACAACGCCAAAAAACGCGTGAAAACACCTCACAACGCGACAACGGACAACGCGAACAATTTTTGATGAAATTCTGACAACGCCTGACCATAATTGGCAGATAACGTCAGAACGGCCAATATTTACATCGGCCTTGGAGCTTCCTCCGAACATCTAGTACGATCCACCCAAGTATGCCCCATTTTAGGCAGATACCTCATCCCCAACCCGCGGGGGAACCATTTCAATTTTGGTGAACAACGCCGAAACGCCAAACAACGCGTCAAACGCCACAATCAAAATGTCAAAAGGCTGATGAAGGAAGTTGGCATGCCAAATGAAAGAAAAAAAAATGGAAGGGAGATCTCCTCCTACGGCTCGGGCCCGAATCGAACAGGCATTAGCTGCAGGTACTACCAACATACACTTTAAGTTCAACAGCTGTGGACCATCCACCACCGAGCCATACCTAGGATCTCTAAAACTCGGGATCATAGGTGAACAGAGGATTGATTTTACTCAAAATGAAATAAATGCACTCACTGGCAACGTTAACCCTTGAGTATCGTGCCATGTAATATTCAACCACCATAACACAACTTGGGGTGCTCATAAAATACTAGGAGAGGACACAGATCCAAGGATGTTGGTATGTCAAAAGAAGAAGAAAAAACCCACTCGACAGTTAGTATGGCTCGGGCCTGAGTCGAACAGGCATCTTCTGTATTTATTATGGGACTGGACATATACATGCCACAGCTGTGGACCGTCCACCACCAAGCCTCATTTCTGTAGTTCAGAAATGGGTGAGGAAGAGGAGGAGTATACTTGGAGCTGACTCGGAGGAGTTAACTTCTATCAGAAAGGGGGGAAAAAAGTGCATCTCGAAAGAGTCGAAATGGATGGCTCAGGCCTGAATCAAACAGGCATCAGCTGCAGAAAAGTCGGGTTATCTTTATTAAGTTCAGCAGCTGCGGACCACCCGCCACCGAGCCATATCTAGGATCTTTAAAACTAGGGACTCACGAGTGCACGCAAGATTGGTTTTACCATCAAAATGAACTGCACCGACTGGCAACAATTACTGTACCACATAATATTCAGCCCCCATGATACGTTATAAGTACACTGAGGAGGCACAAATGCAAGAAGGTTGGCATGTCAAAGGAAGAAAAACAAAGAAAAAGGGAGAACCTACTGGCTACCTATGGCTTGGGCCTGAGTCGAACAGGCATCAGCTGCAAGTACTATGAAGTGCTCTTCCTAATTTCAGCAGCTGCGGACCACCCGCCACTGAGCCATATCTAGGGTTTAAAAACTAGGGACTCATGAATGCATGCAAGATTCGTTTTACTATCCAAAAGCACTCAGTATCAATGACTTTCTCAATATTCAACCACCATAACACAACCCGGGGTAGTCATAAATACGAGGGGACACAAATGCAAGGAAGTTGGCATGCCAAATGGAAAGAAGAAAAAATGGAAGGGAGATCTCCTCCTATGGCTCGGGCCCGAATCGAACAGGCATCAGCTGCAGGTACTACCAACATACACTTTAAGTTCAACAGCTGTGGACCATCCACCACCAAGCCATATCTACAGCCTTTAAAAACTAGGGAATCATGAGTGAACGTCGGAGGATAATTGGTTTTACTCAAAATGAAATAAATGCACTCACTGTAGTCTCGGACCATCCTCTCACGACATCCCAATCTAGGAGCCCTGTCATGAGAGTCTGGGCCAAAGCCGGCTAAGTAACCGTACCATTGTGCTATCAAAAATCCGGTGTTTTCCGGCATTTCCTGTATCTGTTACTTTTGGCCTATGTAAGTCGTTGTACTTCAAAACTTGGAGGCATAGTCATTTGTTTTCATCATTTGACATGTTCTGCCTGTTCAGAACTGTGGTATGGCATGTGAACAAGTCGAAATGGACGCGATTCGGTCCTCTAAGTAACCGGTAGCACTGCCACACTCGGCCCCCCACCCAAATTCTGGGAGTTGCATCTGGGAAAAGCCCAGTGGCTCAGTAGTGCTTGATAGGTCCCCAGAGAGACATAGGGCCATAGGCACCCCCCCCTTCTACGTAGAGACAAATAGAGCCATAGTTGATAGAGTCATAGAGCCATAGAGCTCAATAGCACCTTAGCCTGGTGGGTTGATATATCAGCCACCGCTGACCTCCACAGAGCCGTGGTATATACAAACCTCTAATGTAGAGGGCCGTTTGATATATCAACGCACCTTCCTTCCGCACAATATATATTATATATCGACGATGTCCAGGAGGCTTTGTCGTCGAGCACGACGACCTTGAGACTCTGCACGTGCTCAGATCAAATGTGTCCATATTTGGAACACGACGTCGAGGCGTGCTCGACGTCGTCCGCGGCGACGGCGAGAGTAATACATGGAAAAAAAATCCTAAAATTATAAGAAGAAAGGGGGGTCTGCCACCCATATTCTATGTGCCTCCCAGCCTAAAATGCGCTCTACATCACCAAAACTTCGTCCACATACGTTGACTTCACTTCCCGCTGCGGCAATTTCGCGATCGGCTCCTCCTCCTCCCCATCCGTTGCCGCGCCCTCCTCGTCACTGTCCCCATCCTCGCAATCTTGCTGGTCTTTGTCTCCCGCTCCGTCGAGGGTGCCATCTCTGCCCCGCCGAATCAATTCTGGCAACGTCGTCCACTCGTGCGCAAAGCCGTCGCCCAGCTGCTTCTGGATCGCGGCCTGGCGCAACGCATATGCAGTTTCCCCCTCGAGCTGCGGCCCCTCTGGGAGCTTCCTCCGCCCCACCTGCTCCCTCCACCAGCTCGACCGCCAGATGAAAAACCGCCCCACACGCCCCATCTCCTCCTCCAGAAGATCTACCTCCTCCCCCCAGCGAAGACATCGCGCTCGCACCTTCGCCCATTCGATGCGGACTGCTGTTTCCGGCTGTCAGTTATGCTCTACAAGGCGGATGTGCTGCGTACCTTCGTTCATCGCTGCATCGTCGCCGGGGTCGTACTGAACTCCCCGGGCAACCCAAATCCACGAGATCTCGCGTTCGGCCCTCGGCTTCTTGGCCCTCTTCTTCTTCTTCTTCTTCCTGTCCGGGTCGCGGAACTTGGACTGCGGAAGCCCCCTCACGTCGTCCTCCTTGAGCTCTAACAGCGTCCACGCCCACTCCTTCCGCTTCACTTTCGGGCCCAAGACCTCCAGCGCGCTCCGCGCCACACGATACTGCGCTGCTGTTCGTCGAATCTGGTCGTTAAGCGCCGCAATCTTGTCCTGCGAGCGCATATTTTCCCGTACACCTCTCGAATGCGTGTCCTTGAGATGGTACAGGTGGGTCCGTACGAGTAGCAATCGGCGCACTTCGTGGAGGGCTTCCTCCGCCTGCCCGACGCGCAAGCGATACTCGTGGATGTAGACGTCGTCGTTGATAGTCACGTCCTCTATCGTACCCCCGTCCGCCCCCGCAATGGCTGATGGCAGCCAAAGCTTGATGTCGGACACGCTGACACCCGGGATCGGTTGCGTCTCCGCCACTCGGGCGCGGGCTTCGTCCTCAAGCTCCTGCACATTCTGGAGCCCTGGGAGGAACCTCGTTTGCACTTCGATCCATGCGAAGACCTTGCGGCGCAGTTTGCTGGTGCGCTCGATCATAGCGCGCCGCTGCCCGTCGGTCGGATGTAACCCCATCGCCACAACATCAAACGATAGGATTCGTCTGTGACACTCGTCAGTCATACGCCCGTACGTGCTGCACAGGCCCGGACTTACTGCTGATCCTCTAATTGCAGTCCCATCGCGAGGAGCTCGGTGATATGCATGTCGCCTCTCACCGACCCTGCATCCTCTTTCCCAGCTACCTCCCTCGCCGCTGCTTCCTCCGCTAGCTCCGCCCGCACCTTTGCGACATGTGAATCCTTCCGCAGCGTCTCGAAAGGGTTGGGCGCCGTCACATCCGCCTCCCACCGCTTTGCCATCATTGTCCATTTCTCGACCACCTCCGCGCCCAACGACCCGTCGAGGTCCCCCAGCGCCTCCTTCGTCCTCACCATCTCAGGAACCGCGTTCTGGGTCTTCCTGCGAAGCATGTAACCTATACAAATAGTAAGTCGTTGTGATTCTGTACGCGTTCAATTCGCTTACCTAGCGCAATGATCTTTTTGTGGTTCCAGTCATTGAAATGATCGTCCAGCGCGTCGCGTCTCGAGCCTGGGCCCATTTCCTTCGTGCTCCGTGCCAGCGGGTTAGCGTTCGCCCATCCACGCTCCGGCGCCTCGCCGTCCGTCTGGCCAACGTCGCGGGTGAGGTGGAAGGAAAATTTGAGGTTGCAGGCCTCGATGTGAGCGGGAAGATGAAACTTCGGGATGAGGAAGGTCATAAACATCCCCCTCCCATCGAGTGTGATCGTCGTGTCCTTGTACCCGACCATCCGGTTCCAGATGTTGATGTGCCATTGGCACGCAATGTCGTACGAAACGAAGAACCGCAGGAGCGGCAACCCAACGATGCTCCGGAAAAACATGTAATCCATATTCAAATAGCTGATGGCGCGTTAACCTCGAAGCGAAGTTCGATAATGGGAAGCACTAACCGCTCTCCAAGCTGCAGGTCACCCACAGCCAGGGGACGCTTCATGTTGTGGCGGGCGCAGTCCACTGCACCGATCCCTGATGATGCCGTCCCACGCGCCTCCCGGTCAGGCTTGTCGACGGCATCGTGGGCTACACAGTGGCTCCGCTGAGGCATTCGTTAGCTGGCGCTCAGCTCATACACAGAGAAGAAATACGCACCTCTTGTTTCTGATTCCAATTCCGCTTCACATGCTCCATGTACGCCTTGACTTCACAGAAAAATGCCCAGCCCTTGCCCAAACCGGGGTCCTTCTCCTCCGTCGACACATCCTTCCGCTTCAATCGAAAGTTGGCGTCTATAGCCAAGAATAACGCATACAAGAATCTAGGCGCCATGAGTATCAACGCCACGGAGATGAAACATAACACTCACTGTTTTTCCTCAGGCGCGTCTGCCCAATTCGGCAGCAAATTGATACCGGGCTGAGGACAAGCGGGGCACAGTAAAGCGCACTCGCCCAGTTTCGTGTTCGCGATGCCCTCAGGGTCGTGGCCCCTGCCCGCCCGCTTCAGCATGCGGATATGCCGCCACTGCCGCGTCATCCGCAGAAACTCGTGGTACCGATCCTAATTGGATGTTAATACCCTTGTCACCAGCCACTGTGGGTCACGTACTTTGTCCTTCTTGTAATGCAGATTGTCTGTCTCTCTTGCCAGACTCTGGTAGAATTCGAGGGCTGCGCATTTTGACTCGAACGACAGGAGGTGGTATTTCTGGAGAACCGCAAATGTCGACGCTGTCTTGGGGTTTGTTGTCGTCGCGGGCCATAACCGGGCGTGAAGCAGCTGCACCGTCGGCAGCCCACCCTGTCCGCAACCACAGTAGTCGAGTGAAACTTCGTGGACACCAAGCACGTCGACGATAACAAAATCGTTTGTGATCGCGGGTAGGGGGACGGGGCAGGTGCGATTCACGTCGTGCCAGTGGCCCAGTTGGATGTGCAACCCCATTGACTTGAGGGTCTTTCGCGCAAACATCTTTCCTGACCAATACTTGAATGATATTCGTCAGCTTAGGCCAGGCTATGAAGCCAGGGAACTCACCTCAGTCCTGTGGAAGGGCAGCTTCAGATGGGCGGCAAGCAGACATTTACTGCACACAAGCTCCCCGCCGTCCAGGCAGTCACCGCAGCGATGGTCTGCGTTGCCATTGAGACAGCGAGGGCACCTTTCATAGCGGGCATGATCACCCCGCCCCTCGAGTCGCAACGCCTCGGCCAGGAACATGTGCATGTGGTCTTCAGCCCACTGGCGTTGAGGGTCATCCTGGACAACGCACACTTGTTAATGACACCGTCAGACTCAATGGTGGTCCAACTCACCGACTCTCGAGCATCACGGGCTTCCTCTTCGTCAACCTGCCCATCGCCGTCCCCATCGCCACCGCTATACAGGTCGTAGACAGGCTGCCGTTCCCGGCGCACATCAGGATGCACCTTTGCTGGCGCCAGCTCGTTGCCAACAGCGACGTTCACCACGGATCTATCTTGGCGTACATGTCCGTCGGTCTGCCAAATGCGAGTCTTCTCCCTCAGTACGGGTTTCGATGTTGAGGCCAAAGCTGGTGACAAAACATCGGCGGCTGCTGCTGAGCTTGGCGACGAGCTGAAGTTGATGGTCGTCACGGGCTTCTTCCGCTTGTTCATGGAAAAGACCCACCAGAGGTACGACGATGAGAGGGGGAAATCGAAGAGGGACGATAGTGAGACAGCCCAAACCGCGATCTCGCCATGGGGATCCCATGGCGAAATCGCGGTTGCTGGTCGAAACAGACACGTGACTGTCCATCGTTCTTCCTCCGGAGTCCTCCGGAATCCCACATCAAGCGCGGAGTTGAGACACGTGACTGTCCATCTTTCTTCCTCCCAACCTCATCAGCGCGGAGTTGACGTTGTCCTGAAACCAATGCAACCCTCTACTAGTAGGTTTATTTTTTCTTCTGAATATTGCGATAATTAAACCAACGCCAGAATCTCAGGGCACTGTCGACTTTCAAAAGGGTGAAACCTTCATAGCGTGCACCTTCATAGCGTTAGCCCTCTCAACAAGATCTTTACTGGCGCCTGAATTCATCCAGCATCGACGCCAGTTTTTGCCTCAAGAATTACGGGACCAACTGGCTCACAATCTCGGCCGATTTGGATGAAGAAGATGACGAGATCCCCGGTCTCGTACCTGTTGACGAAGATTTAGTTTGTTGCCGCCACTGCCGTACCTGCTACCCTACCTTGAAATCGAAGCTGTAGTCATCTACTCCCATACTCTACATCGTATTGTCTCGAATGCATTGTTTGTTGACACAAATTTCGATTGAAACAAACTATGAGAAAAAACAAGCAGTAGTCGAACTATTTATCCAGCTGCGAGTCAATGGATTGCCATCTCGTTGAGGCCACAAGACTGTAGTGGTTGTACGCCGCTGGCGCCGCCATCGCCCAAGCATGCTCCACTCGCTCAGTGTCGATCCGTTCGACTGGTTCCACGCGCTCTCCGGGCTTGCCGTCCAAAAAGCGAGGCGGCGCATGCCAGCCCATCTCCGGCGCCTCCCCATCGGTGCGCCCGAATTCCCTGAAGCTTTAAGTTAGTTTTAGATGCGAGAAGGTCGGAAGAAACTTACGCCCAGCGGCCCTCCACGTCCAGAACTTGAGGTGCCTCGTTGGGGGTACAGCATTGCCTAAAAAATACATGAATTAGACTGACATGCGAGGAGGCCGTACGAAACCCACCACTGCAACCATAGGTCTTCAAGTGGATCTTGGTCGGACAAAGGTGGATGCCGACTTTTAGGCCATTCTAGGGAGGCTTTCCATATTCGCGGGCAAAGCTTCACTGTCGATTTGGGGTGGTGAGAAATAGGCTTGCGATTATTGCGGGATTCACGCACCAACCCGTCGACGTTTTCTTGCCCCGTTCATTGCAAAGGAGTAGCGTGAAGGCAGAGGGCCTTCGTCTTGTTGCTGCTTGACACCCAAAAGTACATCACCTCGTGTCAGGAAGGAAAGGATCACCTGAGGCTAAACCACATCACCGGACGGGACATCGCTGATGCACCGAGATGGTACATGTGCCAAAAAAAGATCGCCCGAAAATGTACATGCGCCACAAAAGATCGCCCTACATTGTTGGCATCGATACAGCGGAATGGCGGTAGGATAAACACAATACCGGTGGAGGAACCCCGGTCTGCTGGGATGTTTTGTTAGTAGAAGTAGACGAGCAAGATAAATGGGCTCAACAACGAAACCCATGGCCAGCGCCGAAATTTGCACGACTTAATTTGGTGGTGATAGCGATGAGGAATGACGATCCACAAGATGGTCCCCATTTGGAGGAATCATCTTGATTTCCCTGGAAAAAATGATTGTGGTAGGTAGGTAGATTGTGGAAATGCAAGTAACCTAACGGAATTAAGAGGCTCACATGGTTGTGAAAGGTCCCCATTGAGCGTTATCGTGTCGACTTTCTCGAAAACCACGGAAGCAGAAATGGAATTGATTTGAAGCGGAAACGGAATTAATGGACGCGCAAGCAAGAATAAGGTAATCAGATGTAAAGTGAAAAAACACTGGCGTACGCGAGCTCCCCGAGCTGCAGGATGTCGCCTGCATTCAAATAGGAAATTACCTCCTCAATTTCGCCCCACCGCTTCCACGTTACGTACCCGTCCACGGCGGAGAAGCAGAAGGAGTGCAGCATGCGCGAAGAACACAACGCAGACACCCCTTGGGAAAATGTGGCGCCGTCCGAGCGCCTCAAGAGCGAGCGGGAATCGAAGCGATCAGCCTCGTCATCGGCACATACGAGCATGAGGCTATGCAGCGGGAGCGCTCAGCGATTGATTGTGCTGGCAATTGAGGCCAAGGGACCACCCTGCCATCCGTTGTAGTCAGTAAACAAGCAAAGACAGATAAATGAAGGAAATGGTGTACCAGTTGACCCCCGGTAACAACGTACTCGTACCACGTCAAGTCCTCGTCAAGAACAATGTGTTGGAGAGTAGCCACAACAGCCGGCGCCGCAAGATACAGCATCGACAGTTCAGCTGCTCCGATACGAACGACGGTGAGGCGAGAAGGCGAGTCAGCGAATCTCTGCAGATCGTTTGCCCGGAGGGTGCGTCGTCCAAATGGTGGACCTTTGAAAAACCACAGCGCCGTGAGGTAATGGCGGCGCGCAAATTTAGCCAAATCCTCGGCACGTCCCTTCATGTAACGAAGTTTTGGGAGCTGGGCAGGCCGGGGAATCAAGGCGAAGAAATCGCAGTTGAAAATGAGCTCTTCCAGGTCGGACTGGGATGCAATGAGCTCGGCCCAAGGGCCGACCACTTCGCCAGTGGAACCAAAAATTTGCAGGCGAAAGGTGAGCTGAGGGATGACTTCGCGGGGAAGGGGGATATGGCGGGATACGATCAGGTAGGTCAGGTTGGTCAAGGCAGGCAGAACCTGGGCCCATTGTCTCGGGTCTACACGAGTATGGTACCGATCTTCAAAAAGCAGTGTTTCAACCTGATTTAAAGTTAGAATAGGAACTCGAAGCAGACAACAACGGTTACGAACTAGATGAGGCAGGCGATCGTTTCTGGCGAGAGAGCGCACAAGTTCCCTGGCGCGAACGCCCACCACGATGTGACGGTACAGTATTGGAATGAGGAGGAAATTGACGCTGCGAGAGAGACAGAGAAGGCTAAGAATTTCAGCAAAACCACTCCTGGTGGCGATTTCATAGCAGACGTCGAGTGGGAGACCCAAGGGAGTCATCGGCATGAGACATGGCCCACACTCGTGTCGCCTTTGAGAGAGGAAGAAAGTGGCAAACATGGTCAATGTTGGGCAGCGCCACATCAAAGGAAGCAGTTCGGAGATAACGCCTGAATTGGGGCAAGATTGCAGATCCGGACTAATAATTTTCAAAAGCGGCCCAACATTTGATTCCACGGTCTCAATAATATTTACGGGCACGGTTTCCACCTGCTGCGCGGAGCTGCATCAAAATTTCCACCTTGGAAGCACGCGCCCTCGCGTCGCTGACCACCTTACGTTGTGCTTCCTCCCTTGTCTTGATCTCGTGGCGACGCTGATTCTCCTTTTCAAGGCAGCGCGGTCTAGGCCACTGGCGCGCTGCAGATTTGAGGGCATTATGACGCAGGTCCATCAGGCTGTCGACACAAGCTTTACGGGCGACGACTCGGGCGACGAGTTGTGCTCGCTTGCATTCGTGGACGTCGAGTCCGCGCGATTGCACCGGGGGAGCGGTGTAGTGCTGGAGCCATGCTTTGAGCTGAGGTCGAAGATCAATCCCGCCATCCCGACTAAGCAGAGCTTCTATGTTACGCTGAGAATCAATTATTAATAAGAACGAGCCGCACGACATACCTCGTTTGAATTTTTTGTCTTCGTCGGCGGTGGTCGCAGGGTTTTGGGGCGGCGCCCTGTTCAATGGCGCCATGATAGTGGTGGTAGTAAGAAGAGATATATTGTGTATGTGTATGATACATGTTATGCATATCAAATATCGCGCCAGTTGAAGAACAGCCGAACAGCATCCACCGCTTCGGTACCTTCCCCCATTGTGCGCTGTGCCTCGCAATATTCGGCCGCCGCAACTCTAATGCGCCGGGTGAGATCGTCGATCTTGTTTCTCTCACGTGTGTGTTCGTTCTCGCCACGTGCATGTTTGTTCTTGTTCGCGATAGCGAGATTGCGGGCCTCGCGTAACCGGTTCATCGTATGAAGCGCCCATGCTGCGCGGACTGCAGTACCTGGTTAGCAATCCACTGAGGTATGAAGGGGTGGGAGCATACGGCGTTGCAAACCCCGTTCCTCAGCATCCAAAGTCGGGGTTATTTCGGGGAACATGGTGGTTGATGGAAGAAATATTGTTGGTCATGAAGTCGTCATTTCGGAGGACATGGTGGTAGTTGATGCAAGAACTGATGGTCATGAAACGTGGCATTGATATGTACGACAAAGTCCTGGTAAATATGTACTGTAGTGTGAAGAATAAACAAGGAGTAGTAGGGGATGAGAACGCGCCGGACAAACCTAATGTTTCGGGAGCGACATAAACCAAGCGCGACCTTCGTCCAGGTCGCGCGCAATCTTCATTGTGAGAGCTCGGTCTTTGATAGCTTCCTCAGCTTTGGCGCTGCGGGAGCACAAAAATCAATTTTTGCCGGTATCACGCGGCTGGGCACTTACGCGTCTACGAACACTTCTCCATTGGACAGCACGAACCAGCCCATATCATGTGCGGGGGCAGTGGGAGAACCGGGGCGTTCGGCAAGACAAGCGATCGGGGTTGGCGAACGACGATACGGAAAGTGACGTGCCGACATGAGTGGCGCTCGATGCGCAGACAAAGCATGCGACGCTGAAGAAGCAGGTGATACTGGACGTGTAGGGATGGGGGGCTTGTAGGTGGTGAGGTCGAAAATCCCGCCATGGGCAACTGTCTTGGAGCGTTCGGAGCGGCGTGCCGGGATAGAGTGATGGTGGTGCTCTTTGCACCAATCGTAGATGGCGTGAGAGACAGAAGAGAGGCCGCGGTGGGTGGACATGTGCACATCCTTTAGTAGTTTCACCCCAGTGTTGCGGGCATCACTGGGATCTAAATAAGACAACATTACACCCAGTAGAAAAGGATTACTTACCTTTCGCTGTAAACACGAGCTTCCTTGGTGTTCGACACAAGGTAATAGTAGCACTCTGAGTCTTCGCGTTCATGCTCCCCCACACCTCCGAACGAATAAGTGGGGAAAAAGGGAATATTGCATGTCGGATAGTCCGCGTCGTTATTTTCGGGGCGAGGGGTGCCAATAATTACTCCGTTTTGTGATACGGAAGGCATGCGCTTGAACTCTGCAAGCTAGTATCGAGCGCGATGAGAAAGACGTTAGTGGTGGAAGGAGAGAAAGAGAAGACTGTGGCTGCGATAAAGCACACGTGATACGCTGGGGCCAGTTTAGGAAACTCTAACACAAAGGTTGGCGTCGGGCGGGAGTCACAAAAATCTGGAATATATTTCGAGGAGACAGTTATCATTGGTTAGTGGGACCAAACCATACTGAGTAAACAAGTCTAGGCTACTAAGAATTTTTTGAAACAGGAAATAGGTGCCCATCCGGCGCCAAAGCCTCTAACGTGCGAAATATTTGAAAGCAGCGGTAGGGATGTTAAATATGGTGCTTTTGAAGATTACAATGAGTTCAGGGGACCTAGCCAAAGAGTATTAGCTGTATTCCCAATGTCACTTGTATCGGAATACAAATGTGCACAGAGCACGGTTGAAGGACGGTAGATGTTACATAGCAGAGATGGACACCCATTGACTGTCGAAGATGAAGTATTAAGAAAGTGGAGCCAGTATTTTCCAATGAATGCCCCAAGCACCGTGAGTCAATAGGGAGATGGTCAGGCCTCATACGTTGCATATGAGCCGGAGGCGGGGCTTTTCAGTCTAAGATGAGTGGGCATAATCAGAGGACCTAACTAGAAAATGAATGCGAGGGAAGTGCATTTTTTGTCTTATACGAAAATTTATACAATAAAAATTGCGGTGTGGTTCAGCCAAACGCAATGATAGCCCATGCATAAGAGGAAGGGAAGAATTGAGGACGTTAATCATCAGAGTTCACGACGAGAGAGGTTGGCGTCATGTGACCATTTTGCGGCGGATCAGAACTTGACCTCTTACCTCCATGACCAAACGCAAGGGTAAGCCCCATATTCATGAAGCTCAGGATCTGGCTGGCGCGGGGTCAGTTTCCTTTGAAAACTCACAAATCATAGCTCACGATCCAGTATACAGATTCGATGCCGAGGCGGTGCGCAAAAAGCGCCGGGAGAGAGCCGCTGAATATCGCAAGCATGTATTTTTGACGGCTAGTCATTTTAAAGTTGTTAACATCTAACGCTCATCAGGCGGCCGGAGGTGAGAGAAAAGCAAAGGCAGCTAATGGCACAACGACGGTACGATGTAATTGAGCTACCGAGATATTCACCATATCGGCAATTCAGGGCAGCAGTCAAGGAGAGAAGGCGCCAATGGGACCCTCCGAAGAAACTAAAGCCAGCCCCCTCCGAGAAATCCGAACCTACCTCCGCCGCTCCCCCAACTGAAAGCGAGGCACCGGACAACGCAAACGTTGTCATCAATCATGCCGATACCAACACCGCCGTGGTCTCGTTAACTTCGGCAGAACGATTCGCTCTCGGTGTCCTTGCCGAAATGGCAGAATCACGCCTAGTAGCTGAGGATGGCGCAGCCGAGCAGGTAACGGCGTTGAGGATCAAATACAGGTGCTGTGTTTCGAATAAAATAATTGCTCGGATACTAATGTCCGTGTAGTGAGGATCTGCACCCCCCGCCACCCGCTGCGCCCCCAGCTGCACCACTGGCAGCCGGTCCATCCGCAGACAATACAAGTATGCCGTACGCCAGGTCGGACGGTGTCGACTCCATCTTGGAGATGGCGATGCAACTGAGCTCCCACAGGTGCGTGCACCGTATTCAGTTTATTTAAAACATGAATAAGTTGGATAATAGCTCCATTTCCCGGTCACATCATTCTTCGGCGGCGGCTGTCCTTGAGGCACCTGTCCGAGATCCCAACAGACGTCCAAACCAACACTATGTTGTCACCTTGCCACGCTACGCGGCACCGCCCACTCTGCTCCAAAAAAAGATGTGACGGGAGCTGGGGAGCTTCGGCCCGCTGACTCCAGTGCAGCTGCAGCAGATCTGGGTCGGCGAGCTTGCAGATTCGGTCAGCGAAGGCGAGCTAGCCACGTGGTTGAATGAGAATCCCGACACCGCACCTACGCCATTTTGCCTGACGGCTCAGCGCATCATATCGATATGGAAATGGAGGGAGCACGAACATTACGACAGCGACTGGGATTGGGAGGCTAGGAGGGGATTCGCAGAAGCGACACTACGGCAGCGGGCATTGTACGCTTAGGTCGTCCTAGACACTATCAATCACATTTGAATCAATTCTGCCGTACTTATTCACTTCAGTTGGTGCCGTACTCATTTATCTCCGTACGAACTCAAGATGTATGAGATTTGTAGTTTAAACAGAAAGACACCAAGACACAATTCATTGCAGGCCGACAATACAAAGAATGAAGCGTAAACTACTGTAAACTACTCAATATCGATCATTGTGGGAATACGCTGGCAACTGCAGGGAGAAGGTATGAGAGAATTGGTGAAGGAGAGAATTGAATATATACCGCGACTACTGCGTGGCTGCGCGGGAACCGCTGGCCGCCGGGGGCGAGGACGCAGGCACAACCGGGGCTTCGGTCACCCGTGCAACTTCACCGGCATCGAACTGGCTGCGGTAATAGGCGAGCGCCTCCTGGCGCGTGTCCTTGCGGCGGCGGGACGAGTTGGGGACACCGCGGACCTGGTCATCGGCGTCCGAGCTGAGGGAGAAAGTAAGTAGTGTGACGAAAACAAGAAGGAGAATAAAACTAACCTAGAGGCGTACAAGCCCGGGCGGTGACCAACGCAAACGACATACCAGGGCTGGTTGTCACCCTGACCGGGGGGGAAGAGAGCTTCCATCCGGCCAGGACTAGGGCCGACAGTGCAGAGAAAGGCGGGACCACTCGCTGCAGGATTGGGGTGAGTGAGTGTTCTGCATGATAATATGCATGCTGCTTACGAGTGTTCTCAGCGACCGCGGCGCTGACTTGGGCACGGACGACGCGGGGAATCTGGTCTGGAGAAGAGAATAAGGGATCAGATACAACGAAGAGATACGAGCTTCAAGCCTACCGGAGATGTCAATGCAGTGCCGGGTAACGTCCAAGGCGAGCTTGGACAGCGCTGCGACTTGGGCGACCAGCGCCGCCAACTCCTCTTCGGGGGTGGGGGCGGTGGGCGCATTGGGTGAGGTGTTGGCCATTGTGGGGGGAAGTCAGAGGTGGTGGGAGTGGGAATCGCGCAATCGGTGTTGATAAGGGAGGGCTCGCGAGTAATAACCTACATTGGGATAATTATACGAACACATGCGCACAGGACAGGTGATAGATCCAGCGAGGACACGCGGATAAGTTGATGGAAACAGAGTGTGCTAGATGATGTACCCGGAGTAGTCGCCCGTTTGGGTTTCTTGAATATCGTGGAAAATCCCCAAATTCAGGAAAATCCCCGGTTCTGAATGGAGCAGGGGCGGTCGCTAGTAGGGTTCCTGCACAAAAGGATTAGTAGATAATCATAAAAAAAGAGGTAAAACAGGTTGCTTACTGTCGTTGATTGAAATTTATATGTATATGCACCTAAACGGGCGCGGAGGTGTTGCACGCTCCACGTACTACTGCAATCTTTCACTCTCCCTTCGTCACCAAAAGTTAATATTCCATGGCTCCAAAACCTTGGGCAGAAGAGACCTACCAGAAACCTTGGCTCGAGTCGTGGGTGCCGGACTTCATGAACAGGCAGGCCCAGGGAAAGCTGCACCTCTTCTGGGCGCCGATGTATGAGGCCTGGTTCTCTAAATGGCCCGAGCATGCGAACCTCAGCCTGCCGACTCCCGACGACGTATCTGGGCGCAAGTTAACCGCCCCGGAATTGAACCTTGTCGGACTCGCAATTAATTCGAAAAAGAAGGTGTGCCACGCGTCTTTTTCGCGGGCGAGACGTCGATTTTGACTGGCATTGACAGCAACTAGAGAACTGGTTCCGGAACCGGAGGAAGACGATCGGCAACACCAAAGCTGCTGTTCCTCGTGCGGCGGGGCCGACTGTCCGCCACATGTTCAAGATGGGCGGGTCGAAGCGTCACCGGGCTCACCAGGCCATCGAGATCTTCCAGAAACGCAACCCCGATTTGATAAACCAAGAGTTGGATGCCGTGGGATACAACAACCTCAACGAGGAGAAAATGTCCGAGGACGTGGACGACCGGACAAGCGAGGCTGAGGGGGCTGCTGCCGCGCGTCGCAAGGCCGCAAAATCGGAGCGCATGCGGGTACGCACACGCGTCGTACAAAGGTTGTGGGCGGAGGCTTCAGAGGAGGAACAAGAGGCGGTGGAAGCCAAGGTCGAGAGAGAGAAGGAGGAGATGCGGAAAGAAGAGCTATGTGCAGAGAAGGTGGACCCAGTAAATGCGTCGTCGCCCGAGGAGCTCCAAACGTAAGTCGTTCGTTTCGAATCGTCGCCCAGAAGTCATGCTGACTGATTAACATAGTGGTATTGACGCGCTGGAAGGGGTATACTCCCAAATCCACAGTGCTACCTACAATGCGGCTGGATGGATTGGAATGACCATAATGGGTGGGCCGAATCCGAGGATGGGCGGGGACTTGAGTCTAAAGATGTATGCTTCCATTTTTGGATTCATACGCACGTGCTCACTTCTTCTTCTCCTCCTCCTACAGCATCTGCTTTGGCGAGACCCCTGCGGGCAACGATTTCGAGGATTCTTGCGTGAATTTCGACAAAAATGTGACGGAGACGTTCGAGGCTTTCATGCGGCAGTGTTACAGTGAGTATTTACTCAAATTAATTATGCTCGTATTGATTCGTCGACTACCAGCGGCAGAGGAGCGCCAATCGCGCGCACTTCCGGAGAGGCCTGCGGACGCCGCTCCCCGTCTGAGCCACGTGGCAGCACCGGCGGTGCCTAACGCGGAATCTTCTGGTGCCGCCGACAAATCCAAGAAGAAGCCTAAACGCGTGAGGAGGCCGAAGACAAAGACCTCCGCCCCTGCCGCAATTTCCGCTCCACCTGCGAGCTCCCCTCCCGTAGTTCCTGCCGCGCCCGCGCCCGCCATCAGCGCCGCTGACGCCACGTCACCCAAGACGACTGGTGTCACTGCCTTGACTACCGAAGATGCGGCCATCCATAGGTATGTGCTTGACCTCCTGCTGGTGCGGAAATCATCTGACAGCCTGATACCAGCGGTGCCCCTCCATTTGAGGGCTGGAGCCATGAATCCCCTCAGTCTGACGACTGGTGCCGTGCGTCCCCAGCCTCAGACGACGAGGAGTTCTTTCAAACGACACCCGACGAGGATATCCACCCAACTGCTCCAGATGGTGCCGCCACATTCAACCCCTGGCCGCCGGGCATGTCTGCGCCGCTGAGCGCTACTGACGCCGCTGCCATCGCTCAGATCGAGCGTGGAGGAGCCCCGATTACGGCGACGATGGCGATTGATCCCCGCCTCGAGGGACTCACCGCATCCCCCGCGCACCCTTCTCATGAGACGACTACTCACCACCCTCTTCCTGGCGTAGGAGAGGCGCGACCCCAGAACCCGTTCACGCTGAGCATCTTGTTCCAAGCGTTCCATGGCCCACGATCGTCGGTTACGACACCAAGTACTCCCACCGGATCGTGTGCGGCGCCCTTGCTAGCGGCTCGCGCGACGCCCTGGCTGGCGTCTCGTGTGATGCCCTCGCATGAGAATCGGGGATATGCGAGTGGGACAGCACGCATTGTCTCCGAGCTTATTAGAAACAGCGGACCGACTGAATCTACCACCACCAACCCTAGATCCCCCCTCGTAGCGGCCGCGCCCCCCGCTGGCATCGCCCCTGCTGCCTCCGCCACTGCACCCGCTTCGACGTCGCCCCTCGCCATCCCCCCTGCTACCGCTGCAGCTACGTCGACATCCCCTTTCATAGCGAGCGCGCCCCCTGCCCCCGCCACTCCAGATGCCCTCGTTGCAGCCACGCCTGCCACCGCCGCCGCCACTGCAACTGCCTCGATATCCTTCTTCATCGCAAATGGTCCCCCTGCCGCCGTCACCCCAGACCCCCTCGTAGCAGCCACGCCCGCCGCCGTCGCCACTGCCGCCGTCGCCACTGCCGCCGTTGCAGCCGCCTCAACCCCGCCCATTCTACCCTCATCACGCCCGATGGCGAAACAGCCCCCCGCCCCCAAGAAGGGCCGCGCGAAGAAGACGCTTGCGCCAAAGAAGGCGCCTGCGCCAAAGAAGGCGGCGGTAGCGATGGCAACGAAAGAGACAGCTGTGAAGGCAGCGAAGAAGGTGGCGGATGTGTTGGCGAAGAGGCCCCGGGGAAGACCGAGGAAGGAGGTGATTGAAGAAGGGGGGGATGCTGGTGGGGAGGTCCCGACGGCGCTATCGGACACGACAAATGCTCCGGAGGCGCCGCCGGTCCTGACCTACAGCATCACCAACAACAACCGTCGCGAAGCGCAGCAGGCGGCGGCGACTGAGAAGGCGGCGAAGGCGCGGGAGGCACAGGAGGCGTTGGAGAAGCAGGCGTCGAGGGGCTGGATAGAGGGGACGGACCGGGACAATAATACCTTTGTCGTTCTGATGCGTGCGCGCAAGCCGACACGATTCGCAGATGGCACGGTGTCGCAGGGGACCAGCCGCAAAAATCCCCACGCTGCGATGGAGGCAGCGCTGCTCGCGCGGACGGAGACAGGGAAGGCGAGCAAGAGGAAGGCGAGCGCTGAGAACCTGGCCGCCGGCGCCAGCAAAAGGTATGTCCATTCGTTAGCGACGTTCACGCTTTTGACTAATTTCTTCCCCAGGCGTAAAGAGAGGTGATCGGGCGACGACTAAGTAGCCAATGTCCTCAACGACACAGCGATGCGCTGCTCAACCAGCCGTACGCCTTCCCTTCGCGACTGTTTAACCAGCCCGAAGACCGCTGCTCAACCAGCGCCAATCGACGCTGCTCAACCAGCCGTCGAATTGTGTGTACTTCCTTGTCGTATTGTAGTTATGCAGTGGCGAATATAATGCATGAAGTATGGATTGACGACTAGTTGACCTTTGATTGGACATTGTCTTTGTAATTAAAATAAGCTTAAGTCGAAAAAAAGACAAAAAAGGAATTTTAAAGAAACTACTTATGGGAATCAAACGTATGCACTACAAAGACACACAACGATTCCTATACATAATACCACTAGACTACGGAGTCCCTTCCAAGCAGGGATCATAGGGTAACTAGATGTTGCGCCACAAAGCAATGAGATAATATTTTGGGTAGGCAGCGAGCGGATGAGTTGGGGGGCGGGATGGGGGGGGGGGGGGTGGGGAATGAAATGAGGCCTCGAGTGTGAGGAAGCCGCGGGGAACTGGGCCACGGACGTCCAGGGTGCCGGGGAGGGAGGGGGCGGCAGGGGCGCGCAGCGCGGCCAGTGCGCGGCCAGAATCGGGGGCCTGGGGCCTGAATGGTTGACGAGCCGGCAGAGAAGACAGACCCCGTCGAGTAGGGGTATGTGGGCACGGATGACGCAGAAAAGGGCTGCAAGGGGGCGGCGAAGCCGAAGCTGGCGGGATGCGGGGCTGCGGCTGGTGTTTCAGAGGCTGCCAGCAGGCTGTTGATGCGCGCAGGAGGTTGAGAAGAGTCACAAGTGGGCCCATATCAAACCCCGAGCGAGCAGGGGGCCAGCAGCGCGAGCGGGAGCCTAAATAAAGCGGTGCAACGGTACGGACAATTGCGAGCGCAGGAGGGGTGATTAGAGCGCTCTTCAAAGACAATACAGGTGGTACATACGTAGGGCTTGCCTGGCTAAAGTTCCAGGGAAGCGCCGGCGGCAGGGCAGCTTTTATGCAGCGTGCAGTGGAGGGGCGCGTGCGCGTGCAGTGGGAAAATAGGATCCTCCCGGGCTATACGGACTGCGAAAGTGGTATCAGAAGAGAGGCGGGAATCAGGAGCAGAGAATGGTATAGAGAGGGACCCAAAGGAGCCGCCAGAAGAGGAGGGGATCCCGAGCAGTGGAAGGAGGAAGAAGCAGCTCTAATTATAACATGTGTAAACAAATCGCTCGATTTGGGACGGCGGAGCGCGCCCCGCGCACAGACCAACGAGGCGGCAAGGCGCGGGGGCGGTATGCGGGCGAGCGGCGGGGGGCGCCCGAGGTAGGTGCTGCCCTGATATATCGAACCCCAAGCTGACTGAGAGGTTTTGATATATCACGGTTTTGCCCTAATCACCAATACCATGATATATCATAACACCGTATACGCCTGTCAATAGAGCTCGGTAGAGACCACGCCCACGTGGCGGAATCTCGGTTATTCGACCAAATTGGGTGCAACGTCCGGAATGCGCTTCCCGGGGCCTCCAGGCCTCCGCGTTCACTCGAGTCACGAAAAAAATGAGGGAGGAAAATATATTATTGTATATCACAGCTAACTAACTAACTATCAAGCCCCGGAAGTCAAACCGAAGGAGCATAAGAAAACAGAACGACTAGAAGCTCGAAGCCAAGGGAATTGATCGTTGCAAGAGGCTTGAAGAACCGAGGGGGAGACTCTGTGCTTGCACCGGTCATTTTTTTGGAGGGTTTTGAAGCTTGAAGCATTCAGGAACTTGATGCGGGCGCAGGTTTGTCGGCAGGGTAGAGGACTTGATGGACTTGCGTGGTCAGTCCGAAAACTTCGGTAAAGAACTTGGGGAGTAAACTTGAGGGAGAGGTTGATGGGAGTAGGAGGCATGAAAGGGCGCAAGGAACATGATGCCTGGTCTCTTCTTATAAAGTCCCCCGGCTACGCTTACGCAGCACGTTCGGTAGCGGCTGGATCAGTCTTGATGTAGAAGGGGTGCCCTAGCTAGCACAATAGAGGAGTGAGATTTCTACTATAGACTTTGGGTCTATAGTAGACGGATGTGCTCTAGGAGGCTCTATCGGGAGGCGTCGGCTCTATCGGGTTCTACCGAGACACAGCCACCTCTACCACGTAGGGCTGGCCCTATCAGCTCAAACCTCGTTTCCAGATGTGCCTCACCTCTGCTGAGTGAACTTTGAGATATTCTGAGGATGCAGAAGGTATTAATTTATTCTATTCAACAACTTTCCCTCTCAAGTCAAGCCAAAAGCACCTGCAATGTGGTAGAACGAGTACTGAAAAATCCAAGAATTGATAGCGCAATGGTACGGTTATTTAGCCGACTTTGGGCCAGACTCTCATGACAAGGCTCCCAGATTGGGATGGCGTGAGAGGATGGTCCGAGACTACACTCACTGGCAACAATTACTGTACCACATAATATTCACCCTAATGAAACACTTCTCCGTGGTAATGATCACACCGAGGAGACACAAATTCAAAGAAGGTCACATGTCATCGAAGGAAGGAGAAAAAAAAGGAGAACCAATAGACAATATATGGCTCGGGCCTGAGTCGAACAGGCATCATCTGCATGTGCAACAATCAAATCGCATTGACATGCTGCAGCTGTGGACCATCCACCACAAAGCCTTATTTCTGTAGTTCATCAATGGGTGAGAAGGAGTAAACTTTAACCTGAGGAGTTAAATGTCAAAAACAACATTCTCAATGAATTGCTCAAGCCTGAATTGAACGGGCATCAGCTGTAGGTAGTAATTCAGTACCTTTTTCAAGTTTGGCAGCTGTGGGCCACCCACTACGAAGCCATATCTAGGATCTTTGAAACTAGGAAATCATGAGTGAACTGAAGATTAGTTTACTATCAAAATGAAATGCACTCACTGGCAACACTTACTGCACCACATTAATATTCAACCACCATGGCACAACTCTGCATAGTCATAAAGACTAACCTGAGTCAAATAGGCATCATCTGCATGTACAAGATTAGATCCCATCCACATGCTGCAGCTGTGGGCCATTCACCACCAAGCCTTGTTTCTGTAGCTCAGAAATGGGTGAGGAGTCAAATTGAACCTGAGGAGTTAAATGTCAAAAACAACATTCTCAATGAATTTCGCAACCCTGAATCGAACAGGCATCAACTGCAGGTACTGATTCAATACCTTTTCAAGTTTGGCCGCTGTGGGCCACCCACTACCAAGCCATATCTAGGATCTTTGAAACTAGGAAATCATGAGTGAACTGAAGATTAGTTTACTATCAAAATGAAATGCACTCACTGGTAACACTTACTGCACCACATTAATATTCAACCACCATGGCACAACTCTGCATAGTCATAAAGACTAAGAGGGGACACAAATGTAAGGAGGTTGGCATGTCAAAGAAGAAAAAGGAAAAACCATGCTAGAAATCAATGACAATTTAGGGATGGTCACGGGTCCGGGTTCGGGTATGAAACAGTTGACCCGGACCCAAACCCGAAAAACCCGGACCCAAACCCGCGGGTCTACGGGTTGTCCACGGGTTGTCCGAATTGATCGGATCATGCCTGCCGACACCTGCCGGGCTGGTTCAACACCTTCAAAACATAAAATATGTGCACTAATTGAGGCTTTTAAATGCATTAGGTGCTTAACAAAAGCTTGGGAGTACCTTTGATAGCTCATAGCCATGTCCAACTGCATCAAAATGAGTTAAATTACGCAATAAATTCGATGTTCGTGGACCCGCGGATGCACCCGAGGGTTTCGGGTTTACCAAAATTGGAACCCGTACCCGTACTCGGACCGACCCGACCCGGAAACCCGCCGGGTTGACCCGTACCCGTGACCATCCCTAGAAATCATCAATGGCTCAGCCCTGAGTCGAACAGGCGTCATTTTCAGGAGTTCTCAACATTCTGGATAAGTGCCGCAGCTGCGAGCCATACACCACCAAGCATTGCTTCTGTAGTTCAGAAATGGGTGAGAAGGAGGAGGAGTAAATCAAAAGAATTTTAATTATTTTAAGAGAAATTCCAAGTGCCAGCCACATGGCTCAGGCCTGAATCAAACAGGCATCATGTGCAGAATTAATCTAATTGCCGCAGCTGCGGACCATCCCCACTGAGCCTTATCTCTGCACTTCAAAACGAGGTCAGGAGGGGCGAAGCTGAGGAGTTTTATGAAGACCAAGAAAAAATTCTGAAGACTGTTCGGACCTGCCTGAGTTGAACGGGTCTATCTCGAGAAATCGGTTTGAGCAACTGCAGAATGTCTGCTGCCAATCCATACCCATTTACTTGGCAACTAGCTGATGAGGATGGAGGAGTTGTGAGGTGCAATGGGCAGAAATAAGCAAATGAGATCAATCCATTGAACATGGATGATTCGGATCAGTGTTATCCATGTGAATGGCAGTTCTGCCCCATCCTCTACTGAGCCTTATTCCTGAACTTCAGAAAGAGGTCAAGAGTACAGTAAATCTGCCAAGTTTCTAGAGGCCAAGTAAAAAATTACGGAGACTGTTCAGAGCTGCCCGAGTTAAAAAAAGTCTATCTTGAGAGATGCAGTTTGAGCAACTGCAGACTGTCCACCACTGATCCTTACCAATTAACTTGGCAACGGGATGACAAGGAAGGAGGAAATGTGAGGTGTAAGGACCGACTGAGAATAGTCAAAAGGCGGATAATTCGGATGAGTGTTGTCCATGTGAATAGTAACTTAGTAGGGACTTTCAAACCTCAGATTTCGAGCTCATTTCAACTTTATTTCATCTCATTTCGTTTCTATTTCATGGCCTCGAGCACCCCGAAATGAAATTCAACTCTGATCCTGATGTCAAAATGAGCGAAATGAGATTTCGGCTGCTTCGGCTTGGTTTCGGCACATCAACGGAGATCAAGAATATGCGGTCATTTGACCCTTCTACGTGCAGCGTGCATACTATTATTAGTTACTATAGTTCATACTCCGCTGATCCTTGAGGATGATGCCGAAATAGAGCTTTTGCCGAGGTTCGGTTCGGGGATCCCGGATGAGATGAAATAGAAATGAAATAAAGTTGAAACGAAGTCGAAATAAGCTTGAAATCTGAGCTTTGAAAGTCCCTTAGTGGTTCTACTGCTTGCAGTTGAAAACGAGAGCCATGCACTAGGTGGATATATGGGAACCATCGCTTCTTGCACTGACACAAGATGCAGCCTTCAACCAATTTGATCTTGAGCTTAATAGTGTCATTCAAAATTGCTCCTACTAGTGCTCCTACTTATGTTCCTGCTTACTTTCCTACTTGCAAGTAGGAACAGGAAGTTTGACAAGAAAAGGAGCTTTTATGCTCCTTCTGTCAAAATTAGCTCCTACTCTGGTCCCTTTTTGTACTTCCACTCCATATTTTCAAAAAAATAATTTCACCACTGAGAAGGTATGTGCAAGTAGGTAAAACATGGTTTGTTTCCTACATTTAACATTGCTGGGATTATGTATAAAAAATACGAGGAAGTTTTCGTACTCAGGCAAAATGCTGGCTAGGCCGTTCAAAGTTGAACGAAATTTCTCTTACTCTTTCTTCCTTCTCGGGAAATAATCAATAAATTGAGCAGGAAAATATACAGAGATGTTGTAGGGGTATAAAATAAGAACCCATTCCATTTTTATCGGAATCCGGGCAGAATTGCTTGTGGGGCAAGAAGTAGGAGCCGAAGTAGGAGAGCAAGTAGGAGAGCTTTGAACGACACTAATCATCCTGTGAATTCAACCTCTCGAGTGATCAGTACACAGTGCTGAGAGCCTGAGGTGCAAGGGAAAAGGAGGGAAATTAAGAGATAACCTGGGTCCTGGATGAGGCCCCAGTCCTAACAAAGAAATATCTGTTCTTCCTCCACTACTTAGCTGTACTCATATCCTTCAGTGAGTTGGGAATTGAAAAAAGGAGCAGAGTCCATTAGATTGAAAAGGCTTGCTTATATGTAGATTCTTTTTTTTTAAAAAAAAAAAAAAAACAGCAGGAAGCAAGCACATAGCTTGGGCCCGAGTTAAACTGGCATCATCTGCATGTACACCTCACCGATATTTCACATTCTGAAGCTGTGGACAATCCACCACCAAGCCTTGTTTTTGTAGTTTAGAAATGGGTAATAAGAAGAGTTAATTGATCCTGCAAGCAAGGTATTAGTTATTGATAGACAATTGATTTACTTCTCAAAACCCACACCACTTGCTCTCTATGTATCAATCATTGCTGTGCCTTTTGTGCCTTTTTCCACCTGCCTGCATCAGAATTCAGACCAAACAAAATTCAATGGCATACGCTGCATTGAAATGTTGGCCATTTGTATCAGCTTTCTACACTTGTCAACTTGGCATCAGACCCCGAAAATTAAGAATCGAAACACACATATATACGGAAATTGCCACGAAGAGATGTAAATTGGATGAATACAAACACAGTATGTGCAGATGAGTACAGTGTATAAGGTACAGAGCATGATGTACAGGGTATGGGGTGTGATTATACTAAATATCTGAACAACGAGCCTACCGAAGACAAACAGGTGGTAATCTATTGGGGGTTGTCCTTACATATAACTACAGGATGCTAACAGGGAAGGAAGGAAGGATTGAACAAAGGAGTTATCAGGTGGGTGCCATCAGAATCTACAGTCCGATTCACAGAGGACATGAGTAATCAGGGGTCGTTATGGGGGTCCAAAGTTCCATTCAGCTCAGGCTCAAAAGCCCAATTCAGGAAGGACCTGGGAGATCGGGGGCCGCTGTTGCGGTTCAAAGGCCCAGCACTGGTCTAACACAGACCATGTTTCTGGCTTCACTGTGTAGACATCGTAGTCCGCCCTCTTGGGCCGCAGCTCGGCAAGCATTTTAGCTGTCACGATAGCTTTGCTCGGTCTTCCTTTAGATGGCAGAGAAGTCAAAATCTGGGTAGTTTGCTCAGACGCAGCAGTCAAATTGGCTAAATTTATGTACACGCACTTCAAGAGCCACAAGACCGAAAGAATATACGTCAGAGCTTTTGGTTGTACTGGGCAGTTCGTCCTCAGCCATTCCATCGATGACAAACAACAGCTCCGGTGCCATATACGGTGCTGTTCCAACAGTACATGTCGTAAAACCCGAACGGTTGAGTATCTTGGAGATACCGAAATCACAGATACGTGCAGTCCCTTGTTTGTCAACCAGAACATTTTGCTAAATGATGGACTGTTAACAAGGCAACTAGTAAGATGTTTCAGGCATACCGGTTTCAGGTCTCCATGCACAATGTCATTGGCATGAAGAAATTCGAGCCCCGAGCCCACACCCAGTACCTGCAACAAATGAAAATCACTAAATGCCTCTCCAAAATTCATTACTTACAAGGTCCTGCCTGTTGATTTCCGGGTGGTTTTTGAGGTATGTTCCAACATGACCAAATTCATAAAACGGTGAAATCAAAACAGGCAATGGTGTGAGACCTTCGCATACCCCAATTAGTGGTACAATATTCTTGTGTTTGAGCGGACTCCAGACATGCATTTCGCGTCGAAACTTCTGATAGGAAACTCATGGCAGGTCAACAAGGCAAGTATCAAACATAACCCACCTTGATGAAGTCCTCCACCTGGTCCGAATCATCAGGCATTCGGAGCATTTTCATAGCAACCTGCAGAATCTTACCGAGAGCTCATGATCGAGGAAGAATAGACAAACCCTAATTTCGCGACCGTCCGGTCGGGTTAGAGTCCCGCGGTATATGTTCGAATTGCCTCCATTTGCAAAAGGATACTGGTCGTCTTGAGTTACACGACCCTTGATCGTCCCATCCGGCAGAATGGGGTGCACAGTCGATTGAATAAATCGATTCCAGTCAAGGAAGAATCCGAATTCGGACGCATGCGGGCGGAAGGTTTGAAGACTAGAATTTCGATGAGAAATGTATAAAATTGAGTTGATTGAGTGGGCTTACAGTACTTCACAACGTTTGTGCTGTATGCCAAAGAGTTAAATGTCGGGAGTGAATGAGTAGTAGTTTCAGCACGCACATCAGGCTCAAGGCTCGACGAGGTTGATTCTGGAGTGGTCATTACCCGCGACTCGAAAATACCTAGTGGACTAGATGTGTGCTCATGAGCGATCGGCGGTGTTGTAGTCATGGTCGGCGGTGGGGAGAAGGGGGACAACAGGGTGTAGCCATGGGACTCTGGGAACGAGCCAGTGGGCGAGAGCACTCTGGGCTGCTGATGGTACGGCGTATTTGGCAACGTCCGACTGAAGAAAGAGGGGGGAGGAGGGCATGAGGACGAGATCGTTAGCTGCGAGGGGAACTGGGGCAGCGCATACGGATCATAGAGCGTCACCGAGGGCGTAAATCCCTCGGGCTGCTCTAGCTCGTGCAATCGAGCCTCTAGACGTTCGACCGTTTCCTCGAGTGCCTTTGTCCTCGACCTCGCCGGTCCGTCGGAGTATTCGCACTCATCGTCCTTGGGATGCTTTCGGCAAGGCCCGCATATCGGTTTCATCCCGTCGCATTTCTGAGGTTCGACTCAATCAGCAAGGACGGTGGTCATTTTCACGCGACATACAATTTTGAGAAATCTGGGGCGGGGCCCATGGGCTTTGCGTCAGTGAAATGCCTGGCCGAATCGTTCGCGCACCTGCAGTTCATGCAAGCCCGAGTCCGCTTCAACGGTCTGGACATCATGGTCCTCGAGGTGGCGCGTGTGCAGTTCACGTCTGTGATCATGGATGTTAGAAGAGGATCGTTATGTGTTTTCGGGTGCTAAATCGATGCAGGTGGCAGCACGCTGTAGCAGCTGCTGTTCACGGGGATCCGATCGTGCCGGCTGTCGTGTGCGCTTTTTATAGCCTTGCGATGATCATAATGGTCGACGGCGGCATTTCCAGCTCGGTGAATGCATTAATGCCTGTCGGAGAATTTATATGAGCAAGGAAAGGAGCTTAAACAAGAATATAAAATACGTACATAGGTATGCCTGCGTCGGAGACGCTTGAAAGAGACTGTTATATGCAGAAGACAGAAAAACTCGAAACTTACCTCAGTTGAACATTAGTTCAAATCGATGATTAGGTGTGCGAGGCCTCAGTTTGATATGCTCGGACTTACAAAGGCCATCCATGAACACCGATCATCAATGCCTGTCCGCCGAGTTTTACTGCCAGTGAACTTGGGGGTCAGGTTCACTATGGCGGTCAATGCGCATTTAATAAAACATATGAGGGTCCTTTGTACAAAAAAACATTTGCGCGAAGCTTAGTAAACGTTCAACTTGAAGGTTCAAGCCTCACGTTGTTGCTCCTCTGACTGATCTTTGACGCGAGGGAAGGTTGCCGTAGATAGTCTGCATGGCCGGAGAGTAAGTACGTAAGTTTACCGAAATGCGAAGGGTTGGCCTGCTGAAGGAGTTACCAATGACCCTAGTAGCAGAGCAACGAAAAACGAGGGTGGTGGTTCGGACTCGGAAGAAGCCGTTTTGTTCTGATCGCCGTACTTGAACACGTGGCCGATCACTCTTTCTCTTTTGTTCAAGTCGCCAGTCTCTGTCCCTCGATGCCACCCATCCACGCGCCGCTGTACCCGATATCGATACTCTCCTCACATCTCCTGGCTCTCGGGTTCTCATCCTCCTACGTTGGATCTCTTTACGTCGTGAAAAACGCGAGAATACGCTTAACAACGCCCGATGCGAGGCAGAAAGTGCAGCCGGGCAGTAGGGACGATCCAGCCGTTATCCGTGCTCGTTTGACCGCTGTGACGTTCGCATGTCTGTTCACCTGTACTGTGGTTTATTTTCTGGTGACCCGATCCAGCCCACCCTCCGTATGGCACTTGGATCGCTTTGTCTCCGTGCCACTCACCGTGTGCTGCTTAGAATTACCGCTCCTTCATGACCACACTGCGGCTTTTGGGTATAAGCTGGCCGGATAGCCTCTTTTCCTGTTTACAAACCCCAGTACTTTTTCTCGGCCCACTCTATGCAAGCTATCTCGCATCTGCCCTCCCTGGACAGGCAGGCTACTCTTTCCAGCACGACTTTGTCGACGTATTCTGCACGTGGATCGGATTCCGGAATTATCTCTGGGTACGTGGACGGATAGCTGTAAGTATTCAGCTGCAAATTCAATACGACCGTGTAGGCCCCACTAACAGAAGAGGTCGCTTTCCGCGCCTGCGTTCTGTCGGTTTACGCTATGGGTGGGGCTGGCCGCGGGAAGATGATCATGTTCGCGCCGCTGGTGTTTGGTCTCGGTGAGTTTGGCCTTCATTTCGCGACTGAATTACTAAGGAGCGGATAACAGCACACGTCCACCATGCATGGGAAGTCTACCACCAGTACGGACGCACCCAGGCTGCCTTGAAACGCGCGATCATCTCTTCCCGTGCGTATCTCCTCCCTCCGTATCGGCTCGCGCGTTGATGCCTCCAGTCTTCCAAACCGCATACACAACGCTCTTCGGCGCCCACGCGTCCTTCCTCTTCCTACGCACATCCTCGCTCATCCCGCCCCTCGCTGCCCACATATTCTGCAACATCATGGGTGTCCCGCAGATGGGCGCCGAGCTGCGAAGTTTCCCGGCTCGTAAAAACGGTGAGCTAGATCTATCTATGTTGTATCCGTTCTCACTGTGATCTGTCCTCTCCCCGTAATTCCTTCGTTCGTTTCAAACTAGCAATAATTACCACCTACATTCTTGGAATCGTGCTGTTCTTCGGAACGCTAATGCGATGGACCGCGTCGCCAGCGGGGAAAGAGAGCCTATATTGGCGCGCGCCGGCGGATTTCTGGAGTTTCGCTGCAGGCGGATAGTAGATCTCTGTGTATCTGGCGCACGGGGTGGAATGTCTTTTTTACTGTGGGCTGCGCGCAAGGTCAGTTCCCCTGCATACATAACTGGGAGCCTGAGGATATCTCGACGAGAATGCAATATAACTACGATTCGCCAGAGTGCTGCATCCTCCACGAGCCGTATACGGCAGTCGGAACCCGTTGCCATCGCTCAATTCGATCGGATAACTTGGTGCGTCCCGGGGCGCCCCTATCGAACATTCTCTCTATCGCTCACTCCGTGAAGCAAAAAGTTTGTGGGGTCCAGTACTTACTAGTCTCAGTATTTCCCCCCCCGGCAGCAGATACACACTGCTTCTCGTGCTCACTTACAAGCCGTGGGTACGTGCCACCTTTACCCCTCCTCTTATGAAGCTGTATCGCACCGCATCTCTAGATGATGATTATCTGATTGTTGACTACAACGCATATGACTCCGATGGCTTACTCGGAATCCTGAAGGCTCTGGAGTCCGACCATGGGACTGGAACCATCAACGTCCACAAGACCTTCAGACTGCTCCGGGCGACTTTTTCGGAGGCCCAATATGAGGACGTTGCTAAGTTCTTCGGGCTTGTCGGGACCGAAGAGAGCCCTTTCGAGGATTGGAAAGACCTTGCTGTTCCCGAGCTCATGCTACCGACGTTCGTGATTGAGAAAATCACGTCAAGGACGATGGAGTCGCTTGTGAGCAAAGCCGCGACAGCGTTATTTCGCGGTGGGGTCAGTAACACCGCTACCTGTGAAGTGGTTCACAAGGGATCCGAATTTTCTCAGGTGCTTCAATCCCTGGTCTGCCATTTCGGCGGTATTCTACGCGACGGACCGGAGAACGCCGTTCCCGAGACAGATCCCAGCAGCGGCGAAGGGACGATTTTCTGTCGCGACGAGATGTTGTCTATATTCTCCTTCCGTCGCCGCCTCGGCCTTCGGCAAGGCCGCAACGCGCGGCCTTCTGAGAACCCCCAACATAGGGAAATATGTACAACGGTAAGAAACAAGAAACCGAAATCAAATTTATACCCCAGCGCACTGTGCGCCGTCCAATCTGCCAAATTGCAGTAGAATTAACTTTCCAACTTGAGAAATTTGGGGACAATTCAAGCACAATTGGACAAGGAATATTTTCAAACTTCACATAGTTGGGATTCAGGAAATAGGTGTACATTTTGTATGAAGTGTTATTATTGAGATTTTCCTCGGCGGAAAGAGACAAGCTTTAGAGGAGAAACAGGTCATGGCAGTGGAGGAGACCAAATAAAATGAGGTGCATTGATTCCTGGACGTCCTCGCTTTCACCACGGCCCGTATAGGCACTCGCGTTTGGTCGATATCCCACAGCGGTGCCATCGAATCCCATTGATCATGCGGCTGCCTGTCCTCTACCACCGAGTACGGAGGACTGGCATGGGATTGAGCGGTGTAGTCCAAACGGATTTCGAGCCCATCGGCAATACTCTGCTGGAGGGAGGGAATAATGTCGACCTGCCGCGCACGAGAAAAATGTGCAATGACTCGCGAAAGGCGCGCACAACGAGCCAGGCTCGGGTCTGTCCGCGTCTGAACAAACGCAAGCAGCGCGTCGTCTGAGAGTGCATTGAATTGGAGAAGCGTAACCTGCTGGAGACGAGGGCATAGAGTTGAATCCAGGAGAGAGAGCAGGCGATCATCTGGGGTGGGTCTCCATGGTCCAAAATTAGGCGGCGGCGGTGACACTGGTTCAGCAGCGAGCGCTAACTCCCGCAATGCCGGTGCTTTTTGGAGCATTTCGATAAGAGAGTCCACCGTGATGTTATGTACGCTCAGCCTGAGGTGCTCTAGGCCATCGGATGAGGAAATTAAGGTCAAAAGGGGGGACGGGCTAGCGCTGTCAAAGGGACCATGAAACTCCAGGATGCGCAAGTTAGGCGCAGACAACTGTTGTAAAAAAACTGTTATTACCGACACCGATGAGGGAAAGTCGCCACAAATGTGCCAGATGACATGGTCGTGTATGTGTCTGGCCGTGTGCTTGATGGTGATTGATGGTAAGATGTAATGTTTCGAGGTTAGTGCAGTGGCGCAATATTGCAAGCGTCTCGTCGAAGGAAAGCGTTATGCCCATAAACTGGATGGATAGATGTGCTAATGCGTCCCAGCGGATGGGACTTGTATGGGCTCCATCTCGCAAGGAAACCGCTCGAAGGCTCGGTGTGCCTAGAAACGACATGGAATTCCAGCCTGTTTCGCCGTTGACCATGTTCATCCCAACAGATGAGAGTTTTGGAACATCGTTGACTGACAGAGCTGCGAGCGGTGTAAGGTACGAATCATCGGGTACATTGAACCGGATGGATATCCAGCGGGTACAAAATTCGATGAGGGTTTGTATAAGCGTGAAGGATGCAGACCGGGCGGCTTCCACGAGGGCGGAAATCTCCTCCTCTGAGGCACCTCGGGGAGGGTATAGAAGTGGTGCGATGAAAGAAATTAACACGGGCAAAGTCCCGGAACGAGATAGCCAGGTTGCGACTGCGCTATTGATTTGATGCAGCTTGGGAATGTAAGAATGCAGTGAGCGGACGGGCGGGTTGACAAGATGAAGGGTGGACCATAGACGGGGTGTCGAAAGGGCCACATTCCTCCAACCCTGGGAGATGTGACTAAGTAACAGAGGAGCCTCCTTTTCGCTCATGATAGCGTTTTGGTCGGATGGGAGCGCCGCTACGAATATCTCCCGCACGACATCGTCCGGGAGTCGACGAACGGGAGATACTAATGCCAGATGGGCATCGATGAAGGTGTACAATTGGTCGCGTTTTGAAATAAGTTCGTCAAGCAAAGATTGTACGCGGACAACTTCTTGTACGAGAGCGGCGGCTTCCTTCTGTGGCCCAACCAGTAGATCGTGGATCCGCTGGCAGTCGGCATCGGAAGGAACAGCATTGGTGTAAAGAATATCGTCGAAAGGTGACGGCTGCATTGTTGACTATATGGTTCTTGTGAGCGACATCGTAAAATGTGAACGCGAGCTGGCGATACCTTTCCTTTACTGGCTTCAATTGTCTTGCCGATCGATTTTGCACCAGTCATGTCAGAGGGACAACGGGTCAGAAAAGGATCCGAATGTCTGGGGTCTCAATCCAAATCTCCTTCTCGACTCTTGAGTGTCGCAAGTCGCGACGTGGCGTTAGGTGGTGAAAAGAGAAGCTTTTGCGGGCCGAACTCCCGGTTCGACTCACATCATGCTCAGCCTCTTCAAGTTGAACTGTGGGACAGACACAAGGTAACGATGTCATTGAGCTTCTCTGCACTAAAAAACGCCAAAAAATTGCGATGGTACTCGCCTGCCTTGTAAGATGCATTTCTGCTCGACGCGTCAGCTCACATGTAAATCACGTGCATCTTGATATCCTCCAGTCGAGGACCCCGGCTTATGCCTGGAGAGGTCCGATCTTGAGGCGGACGAAAATGGCCGAAAAATGGCCTCTATGTCCCATCACAATGCGTACGAATGGCGTGAAAAAAATTGCCATGTTCGATCCAAAATGCGGACAAGACCGTTGAGTCGGGACCAATGTCCGATCCATTTGGCGTACACATCCGTCCAAAAGTCAGATTTTTAGCAAATTTCAAGGTAGACCACACTCCCCCTCATACGGGGTGGCCCTTGCGGCCTGGAAATTTCTTCACGACACCGAAAATAGACCCTTCTCGTACCTTGAGGTCCGATCCGTTTGGCGGACGAGTTCCAGCCAAAAACAGACCACCTCATCACAATGCGTACGAACTGCACGAAAAAAGTCTGTACGGAACCAGCCAAAATCGGGGAAATCTGATCGGACCTGTGAGAGCATAAGCCGGGGTCCTTCCAGTCGACGTCGTCCATTGGTCGTCCACCTCCGTGCTCTCCTCGATCTTCCGGTCAACGGCTAATCTTTCTTGGCTCTACTTGCGCTCTGATCTCCGTAGATTTACCTTGAGTTGGATCAACGCGAATCGCGGCTCGAGAAGTCGAACCTGAGCCTTCACTGGACTTACTGGAGCGGCCTCGCCAGTAATGGACCTGGATTCTGGACAACTATAATGATTCGCCAACTTACAGCAACGCCACCGACGTCTCGATCTCTCGTCAATGCCACTGATTGAAATCTGTCTCTGCCTGATCTAAACTCGGACAAAGGGCCTGGGAAAAGCTATAGCTTGCAATTGATACACAGATCGCGAGCTCGAGCCTAAATCCACACAGATTGCGCACGACGAGGCTCCCGTCCCCGAAATTCCCGCTCCACTTCCTGTTCCATCCTGCTCCTTGTAGGGCATGTCTACGCCCATGTGTGGCCCGTTCTCGCGAGACCTCGGGTGAGGTGAATGCGTGCGTGCCGGAGGAGACGCAGCCCCAGGCTACGTTATAGTCCTTGGTGCGATCTTCATCCCAGACAGACGCCCCAGATTCTACAATTGTTCAGGAGAGTGCCCAATTTTATTCTGGATTGTCTCGTAGCGTGATTCGGGAAACTTTTCCGAAGGTGGGTATTTATGTCATCACCAAATCCGGAAAAAAGTTGTATAGCCGGGGTATGGATCATGATTTCGTCACAACACTTGCGTGGATCACAACCGCTCGCAAGCGATTGCGAGTACGAGCCAAGTGTTGTGCATGTATCGTCTGCCGCCAAAATTGCTCTAACCGCAGACGAGCCTTCAGGCCTTCAGGTATATACTCCAGAAGATGAATCTCATACCCAATGTAATTTTTCCTCCTCTACCCTGTACAGCAAGAAATTCTGCAAGACCTGAAAAAGCCAAACACACTCCCAATCCCAAGGCCTATACCGTATATGACCTGCTGTACAAACGGGTACAGCTCTGCTGTGATTTTGTGTCCAGCGGGCTGGACAGTGGCGGTGCATAGCGTAGTCAAATCCCACTGGACCAAATCCCTTCAGCACCAGTTCGTTGTCAAATCCCACCGCCCCGTCCCTTCGGGCTCCACCGTTGGATCCCACCACCGCCCCTCGTTCGATCCTTCTCGTTGTCGGATCCCACCACCCCCCCTCTTTTGCTCCTCGTAGTCAGATCCACCGACTCTTGCTCCGCACTGTCAAATCCCACCACCGCAGCTGTATCAGTGTGAAATATGACACCAGCCTGTTATCGTTGTCAAATCCTACTGCCGCCGCCGCTTTCTTGCTCATCGTGGGCAGATCCCACCGCCACCCTTCTCTCGCTTGTCGTGGTCAAATACCACCACCGTTGCTTCTTCCACGCGCGCTGTCAAATCCCCCTACGGCGGTCCTCTCGCTCGCCGTTGTCAAATCCCACCACCGCTGTCTTCTTCTACTCGCGTCATCAGATCCCACGGCGGCCTTTCCCTTCTTGCTCGCCGTTGTCAAATCCCGCCACCACCGCTTCTTCCACTAGCGTTGTCGGATCCCACGGCGGCCGTCCCGCTTGCCGTTGTCAAATCCCACCGCTGCCGTATCTTTCACGCATGTTGTCAGATCCAACAACCGCCATTCATAATCTCACTCGCTGCCGTCAAATCCCACAACCGCCGCCTCTTTCGGGCGTGTTCGGGCGCGTTGTCAGATCCCACAGCGGCCGTCCTATCACTCATCGTCGTCAAGTCATCCTACATACAACAATCCAAAACAACCGCCTTTGTCTGGATTAGGGAATTTTGAACAGACAGTTAATCTGAAGGTTCGGGGTGGAAAATCACGTAGATGATTGTGCTCGGAATCTAAATTTACTGCTCTGATCTTTCACTGGCGTAAAATCAGGCTGAACTCGATCGTCAACACTTTTCTAAGTAAGGACTCAATTCACAATGACAGTGTGTTATGGAACAGAAGGACCACTCAGAGCTCAGAGGACTTTGTTGATACATATTACGACAACAACTTTTACTCAAAAATGAGGAGTGATAACCCTTCCACTGAAGTTTATAGATGATTTCCTGTGTAATATAATTTTGGTCGTCTTTCTCTCTACCTCAACCTCACTCTTGATTTTATAGAAACTAATATGTTGATAAATACCTCATATGTTTCAAAAAGGCAGCCTGGCCTGTAATTTGATATATCATGGGACGGTCAGGAAGATCTTGGTCGCAAAACACTGTACTTTTTTCTCGAGTACTTTGATCTCAATTCTTCTGGCGAATCTTGGTAAAAACACACTCCCAAAGTAATAACCATGGTGGTGGGTAGGCTGGAGGGGATTTAATGTAAGAGAGGCACAGTGGTGTCTAAAAGCGACCAACCAGATGTTTGGTATACATATAAAATGAGGTATAACTATGTCTTATTCCCAGACTTGGATCTGTAAAAACTATTCACCACCCAACATACAAAACCCACTAAATCCTTCATTTTATAACACCTCTGGTACCAAGGACCGGCTTGTACGTTCGAGCCGGGCCACTGGGAAAAATACGGGTGAAAGGAAAATTAGAAAAAGAAACAAAAAGACACTGCTCGGAATCGCACCCTCACAATACGAGGGGTAAACTAAATAATTAATGCCTGCTACCTCTAGACCATACAGGCTATAATTTACATGGAAAAAAATCAGAGTAGATATTTGACAATGGGCAATTTCGGCACGGGGAGAGCATGTAAGACCCACTGTGGTCAAATCCAACCACTGTGTGCAAAGAAGTGCGGCATGGTCAGATCCTACCACCACATGCGGGAAAGAGCCCCGCGGTCAAATCCAACCACCGCATATGAATGAGACCTGCATAGTCAAATCCAACCACCGCGCACAAAAGAAACCGGCCGTGGTCAGATCCAACCACCGTGCGCAAGAAAGGACCTGCCGTGGTCAGATCCGACGGCCACCCATGATAGGACTCGCCGTGGTCATATCCAACCACTGCACGCAAGAAAGGGCTGGTGTAGTTGGATCCAACCACCGCACTCAAAAGAACCCCGCCGTGGTCAGATCCAACCACCTCGCGCGAGAAAGGGCTGGTGTGGTCAGATCCAACCACCGCCCGTAAATACGACTCACTGTGGTTAGATCCAGCCACTGCACGTAAAAAAAGGCCCACTGTAGTCGGATCCAACCACCGCACTCAAAAGAAAACCGCTGTGGTCAAATCCAACCACCTCACGCGAGAAAGGGCTGGTGTAGTCAGATCCAACCACCGCCGTAAATATGACTCGCGGTGGTCAGATCCAACCACCATGCACAAGTCAGAGCCAGTGTAGTCAGATCCAATTGCCACACACAAGATAAACCGCCGTGATCAAATCCAACCACCTCACGCAAGAGAGCCATTTGTATAGAGTAACAGCAGGTTGTGGGATCGGACAACGGTGTTACGCCCCTGTGGGGGGATCTGACTGTTGAACAAGCATTTTGTGTAGGGGAGAGTACAGCCACCGTCCAGCCCGCTGGACGTCTTTTAGGGTCAGGGCTGTACCTGTTTGGACAGCCTGTCATCACCCTGTTATCTGAATCCCAAATTGCGAGTCTTCAGACATTTTCAGCAGTTTGACTCATCACTGCGCTGGCGTCTACGCCAATTTGGGCACCACATACATATATTTTGGGCACAAAAGATGGAAGAATGTGACTATATAATATGCTGGCCATGGAGAGTTGCTCGGCGAAGAGCGTGACGGTCGCGTCGGCAGCGTCGAAGGCGGCAGCGTCGAAGGCGGTTACTACCGGGTTAGCCGCCATCGCTCGACTTGCAATCATCCATCAGCACGTGGATGGTCCGTGCACGTCGCGTTATCTGAGTCATCGTGTTGAATCAATTGATGGGCAATTGATGGGGAACCGTTCTCTCTTGTCTTCCACCACGACCACGCTAGCCAGGCCTTCAACTGCTCCTGTCTCTCCGCCTTTGCCATTCAAAGTGTCAAACCATTCGAAGGTCTCATCATGGATCGAAAGCATACCCAAACCTCAAAAACCTCTCAATCTTCCCATCTAGTCAAGCTGTCCCTGTGCAAGCGCTCAAGTGGGAAGGCCTCAACTCTTCATATATTCCTCAAATAGCTCTCAAAATGCGGAGAATCAATGCTTCAAGCTTCAAGTTGTATCGCCAAGTTGTCTCAAGGAACCAAAAAACCGAGCAACATCCTCAAACGTATACAATCGCCCCGCGGCATCAAGCCATATCACTTTCAAGCTTCGCACATCAAATCTCCGACCTCCTAGGCCTCACCCTTGACTTGCCCTCATTTTCCCATTTGTTACCCCCTGCATTTGTTGTTGTGTACTTGACTTATAAAATACTTGCACTTTTTATTTCAAAGTCTGAATTTATCGGAGAGCAAGGGGAAAATGGAAACCCACGGCACCTGCCCTAGACTACGCTCGGAAGGGCAGAGAAGCCCTTATACGTGGTCGTGAGCCTCACAAACATGCGCCATTCCACGATACATCCACATAGACATATGCGATTGCGAGTGCTCGCGAGATTGTTCACAACAATTGTGGGTATCGCCTGCCTTTCGGCGATCATAAGCGCTTATAATCGCTCGCCAGTTTTTTCCCGATTTGGTGATGGTGGAAACGTTGAGCTGCCACAGATGGACAAAGTACTTATTGTAACCAGTTGCTCGGGGCATGCTGAGCATCTTTCCAGTAACTATGTAGCGATAATTACCGCCTAGTACATTCTTGGAATCATGTTGTTCTTCGGAATGCTAATGCGGTGGACCGCGTCGCCAGTGGGAAATGAGGGTCTATATTGGCGCACGCCGGCGGATTTCTGGAGTTTCGATGTAGGAGGGGGGGCTTTAGAGCACCAGGTGACATGTTTCCTTGTATCTGATGGACTGCATAAATCTTTTTCGGGATTTGAACACTGAATGCTTTGGAAGTCGTGCGTCGGAACGATGGTATTAGTATGAGTTAAGACGATCTGGATCCTTTGCTTTCGCCCTCATGGTACACACAATCCTACACCAACTCCGATGCTCAATCCCTCAACTCGTCGACCCTGTCGATTGCTCCCTTCATGCCATCGAAGATGCACTGCATCAAGGGGACATGGTTTCCGTTGAATGCCTACGCTGCTGTGAGCATATATGGCCTCATCCAACGAGAAAAGCAGATTCACTTCGTTGAGGGCCTGCAAGTAGACACTGCGTTGGTCAAGTGAGATGGAGAAGGGTGGGTAGCCAGCTAGCAGTAACGGGACTGAGGCAACGAGTCTTGTCACTCGCCCATTTCCGTCCTGCAGGCAGACAGCAGATTGTAAGTACCTCTGCGATATTGCCACAGCTCGGTAGCTACATACATTGCCAAAACATGATGTAGCCAGCTCGCGACAGCAAACGGGTTCGTCATATTGGTCATAAGGGCCTGACAATACAAGTTAGACACTTCAATCTGCATTTGGATGCGTAGCCTGTTGGAATAAGCACAACAAGCCGACACGTAGCACATATGTGGCCGTTGGGAAGCTAGCACGGTAATGCACTGCGTGTTGAGAGGCTGGCATGGAGATGCACAGCAACTGGCATGGCGACGCATAGCAGTGTAGTGAAGCACGTCTCAGCTGGTCTGACACGAGTTGAACTTCATTGTTCAACCTCTCTGTTTGTAGATGTATACATACATTGTTCTCCAGGGTATAAAAGCCCTCGTATATCTTGGAATAAATTATCGTTTTACTCTTCTCCCCTCTCAGTCCATCCTACCAAATTCTACATAGCCGACCTTGGTAGATCGGCATATCGCCACAAGCTCCGAGTCTACCAGGGAGTAAGGGCAGAACTTGACGCGCCCCGTGGGCGTATTTATATACACCGTATGGCAAGTTATCGTGCGGGTGTCGCCAGGGGGGACGTAGTATTGACCATGGAATTGTGCCGTTGCCATCAACCTTGAATGAATCTCCGAGACTTTGTCAGGACTTAAGTCGAAGCCGCCTTTTGCGACAAGATCCATCAGCAAACCCTGGATTTGACCATAGTTGGCCATAGTTGGCTGTAGTTCCCATAGTTGCCATAGGACTCTGTAGTGGTCTGTAGTTTTCAGTCAAAGCTACATAGTTGTACATAGTTTTGTGGCCAAGCTGCATAGTTTCCCATAGTTTTTTTTTTTCCCCCTGTAGGCACCTGAGCCTCAAGGCAGTTCAGATCTGCAGTTAGATTTCAACAAGCCACAGTATTTCATTGAACTATTTACAGAACCAAAATTCTTCACAAAAATATACATAGTCTAGCTCATCTGTCAGGATGGTGTTCAGAATAGCTCTATGAATATTATTTTGTGTTTTGCAGCTGAAGACGAAGCAGACAGTTGTTGTTGGAAGGGAGGTGACCGGTGACCCCTTATACTGAACAGCTCACCAAGTTTTGCAATGGTTGTGTTGTGTTGCTGAATGGTTATGTTTGCACTTTTAGGTTATGGCCCGTCCCCGGTGGTCACCGGTTCGACTCCGGCAAGTTGCACTTAACAAACTGTAATTAGCAAGTTAACAAATGCTGATAATAGACCTTGATATGCAATGTTACGTGAGGAAAGGGAAGCGGATATAATTTTCTTTGCTCACTCTTTTCTTAGAAAGCTTCGGAAACCACCAAACTACACAGAACTATGTAGCACTCCTGCCAAACTATGGAGAACTATGGAGACCTATATAGAGGGTACCCTTCCTATGGTAAATACAGCAGCTATGGCAACTATAGGAACTATGTAGACCTAGGTAGCACACCCAGGGTTTGCTGATGACTCGACGATGTCGTACGCCTGAAGAAACAAAGTGAAGGGCTCAGCAGAGCTGGACAAGATATTACGACTCACAGAAAGAGTATTGTTCAGCATGCTCTTGATTACACTGTGCTCCTTGATCTCACTTTGATGATGCACCTCTACTACTCCCTGAGCCACGCCATGACGAATCAAGTCTTGCATTGACTTCATCGTCGTCAATAGATGAATCCTCCGTGTTATTGAACTTACACCCATAGTGATAAGGAAGGTGCTTTCGATATGATTGGTCTCAATGGTGTTGGCGATCAGAGCCTGAAGCCTGCGAATTTCTCTGAGCCTTGGTTGAACAAGGATTGCCATCTGGACTTGAGGACCTCGTGGCCCGACGGAATGGATAGATGGGTAGGAAAGAGATGGTACTTGGTCGCTTTCCAGGTCTGGTAGGCTGCGAAAGAGTTAGCAAGTCACCTTATCCGAGTCTGTACTACAACTCACTTGTCGCTGACATGTCGGACACTGCAGCGTTCACAGCCTCCACCTGCAACATGGCATCCCATCCATCGAGGAGGGAGTCAAATTCACCATCTTGAATGTCCATATCAGCCAACTGAGCCTGAATCTGAGTTATAATTGTGTTAGTCACCCGGTCCTCGTTCATGTGAAATGATCATACTTCCTGAGCAAGCTTGATAGCGCTTCCGGTTGCGCCGAGTAGGCTGTAAGAGATGGCAAGCCGGGCCTTTACATAAACCATTTCCGCGGATTCGTGATGCGACATCAGTATCCCTTCGTAGAAACGCGCCATATCCTGTGCCTTGGCGTGGAGCACAGGTTCATCTTGCACAAAAGCAGGCCGTGTCTCAAATCGTTGGTAAGCCACAACTTGACTGTCATTGAAGAAAATGACTGCGTACGTTTAGTAATGGGTGAGACCAGGACTGACATACTGTCACTGTGCGTGGATCACGGTGAATGGTTTTAGACGGTGACGTAAGGCTTCCCAGAAAGGTAACTTTTAACCTGACCCCTATTCCCAAAGCAATCATCAGGTGGTATTATCGGCCGTGCTCTCGGAGACATAATCCAAACGGGTACTCTGATTCATTGTAAATCCTCCGTGCGAGCGAGACTGAGAGACCACGGGCCAGAAGTTCTGTGACGAACTTAAGGCACGGGTGCCACAGCTCGTATACATTATAACCTCAGGTTCGCGTCTCCGTTGAAAGTTGAGGGCCTTGAGGCGCATGCGGAAGCAAAAAAGGTGTGGCATTCGCGGTATTACAAAGTTACTTGTATAAGTAAGTCCGATGAACTGAGATCAGGGAGGCATTTGCATCGTATCTAGATTACAATACGTAGCCGATGAACAATATTTGAAGTCGCTTATAGGGCCTTCAGTGCTGTCTTGTCCACCCTTCCCGACTCCGTAATCAAATAATATCTCAAATTTATCTGTTTGCCCCAGCTTTGACCTGTAAAAGCCTCCGATTTTCCCACCTTGTCCTACAGAAATCAGACACGACGATGGCCGTAAACCGCTGAAGGCACTCACTGGAGTTTTGTACGGCAGGAACACATCCTTTCAGTGTAATATTCCAATTTAGCCAGATTACTAAACGGTGTAATAGTGCATAATGACGCACGTGTTGCAGTCTTCCCGCTGGGATTTGTGGTCGCTTGTCTCGTGCTGGCAAATGGAAACTCATCACAGGAAAGTTTGACTCCGGGACTTTGGCCAGCCAACGCAGGAAGGCCACTGTTAATGACTGTTCTGTGAGATCTTTAGCTGACAAATTGTTTACATACTTGGGTTGAGCCTTATATCTTGGGCTACACGGATTTGGTACCTTCACTCCACATGCATTTTGCTTCCGGTTTGCACTACACTGGCCCTTGTTGCTTTCACGCGTGAAAGAATTGGGGATTCGCAGACCTGGCCAAGGCAATGTTAGAACAAGCTTTGGGCCGGAAAAGGGCAAGAAATCACAGTTTAAACCAAAGCACATATTCTCCTGCCGTTTCCAGTCAGTATGATGAATGCTGGAAACGAAGCACCAACTTGCACTTACGCAAACTTCAGGTAAACCGCCTGTCTTGTCATTGGGATCACAATTGAAGACCAACTGGAGGGTAGCGCGTGGTCCAAGTCGGCGCACTAGCATCGATTCTCCGGGTAAGAATTTGTAGGTACCATTTCCAGTTATCACACGAGGTTCATCAGCTCTTCTTTGTGGGGAAGGCTGATCTGCAAATTCAGCGGTGCAACTGCAAGCTCCGCACGGCAAAGCTTGAATATCAAAACAAAGCTTTGCACGGCACTCACAGTTCACAATTTCCTGAACCACCATTGTCGCAATTATCGTATTCGTCCGTTGGGTCGCCGTTCTCGTCAATGCATGTATTGCTTCCCTGCGGAACCGTGCTGATCCACTCCGGTGCAGGGCCTTGAGAGCGCAGTACTCTGTCTGAGTCCGGTATCCCACTTGGATCTATACTGTCCTTTGTATCGTCTCCATTTTCGTCACCCTTGTCTTCATAGCTTGAATCCGAACCGTTGTCGTCGCAGTCACCAGAGTCCGATCGGGGCATGATTCTGTTAAGCGCTTCAATATATATGAGCCGCTCCTGGTGTAGTTGACTGTTGAGAAATGGATTACCCGCGAAGGATTTGACTGTCATCGGGCCATTCGCGTCAACCTGATGTTCATCCGAGCCGACCTGCTGTAATGTTTGGAAAAAGAATTTGAACAATAAATAATCCAAGGTTGACAAGGTGAACTGACTGGAATCACTCCACCATGCACGCCAAGAAAGTGGGAGGTAGAGCTCAATAGCAAAAGGATTAAAGGAGAGGAGTATCTTGTCATGGCCAGCATGGGCAGGGTTAATGGGGAGGGAGGAGAACCAGTCTAGCGAGCATGTAGATAATCCCGGGCTTTATACCGTCGGATGGCCGAAGTTGAGAAAGATCCCCGCTGTATCCACTGAGGCGGTTTTCACAGCCAGGAAACCCGGGATTTTTTATGGAGTGGCGGTAACGATCGGACTATCGTAGACTCTTATCTGTCCAACTCTGGCGGATCCAACGAGCAACACGGAGGCCGTTAATTTGAGGCAGATTTGCCTCCTCCGTGCCACTGTCCGGAACACACCTTCCGATGAGCCCGTAACAGAATGTTACACGGGGACGGACGCGGGTGGCCTTGGTAAAGTGGTTCCGCGTTTCGCACCGTTGATCCGATTAATCCTGTGAAGGTACTGGGACCCACAAACCAATCAACGCCGCTTTCACTCTTTCCGTTGCTCCAGTGTCAACAGTTTTGAAAAAGATGATACGGGTTTTCGTGGTGCTCTATGAGTGAGTTATTCTCTAGCGTTCCAAAGTTCAAATCGTAGAGAACTTGTGTTGCAGGGGATTCGATGCAAACCATCTCAAGTTTTTGGATTTCTTCAAGCCGTCCGAAGCCTTGGAGGTGAAATACGCAAGCCTTGACGGACGTAACATTGGAAGTTACGCCACACAAATATCGCTGCGGTACCTTGAACAGATGGATCCTAGGTCAGTATTCTGGTGCACTTCCAAAATTCGCGGCGCTCAAAAACGTGCAGATCTACGAGCGATGTAATTTTCATTCCGGGTGCTGCAGATGTGGAGAAAGTGTTTGAAGCCGACTTGATCGCAGGTTTGGAGCCGTTCGTGGTGAGATTGCTCTTGCCTTTGTGTGTGTCTGGCTTATCCGAGCAGGTCCAGTTCGATCGGGCCCGTGATATTATCGCTGTGGATAGTAGCATCCTGGGCACGTCTCATCAGTCAAGCCCTATAATGTGCTGACATTTCTCTGGGACGCTGCCAGCTCTTACCAAGATTCGAACGGAGGCAGCGATGAAAATGCCTGAATCCATGCGTGAATGTGCATTTGCCATACCGGCCTCCCATCCAGAGCAGGAGTCGAGTAGGGATTTTTTCCCCTATCGGGACAAACTAAACCGAAATGAATATAGCGAAGAACATTATTTGGCAACGCAGCCCTGTTGTTACTGATAATAGCAGTGCGCTTTTCATTATTGGCGGGGTGGCCAGTCTTATGGAGGATTTTGGTTAGGAAACTACAAGTCGACGTGGACAGCGTGCAACGGCTCACCTGAAAATTTGAAAGCTCTTGCAATTCTTCTGCGTAGTGCGCTGCGCGTGGATGGGTTTCGCGAGCGTCCCGGCAGATACCCCCCCACGCAGCCAACGACTTACATCACCCAAGAGAATTACAATCAGCCAGAAGTGGCGAGCCAGGAGATTCGCAAGACAGCTAATATGGATGGTTGGACATTCACCCTGATCCATTCGGCTGCTGAACGTCTCGCCGCCCAAGGGTTCTTGAGTGCCGGAACATCTATCTTTACCGCCCTGGTCTCCGATTTCCCTCATTGTTTGGATGGCGCAAACCAGTCTATACGCTGGGCGTTCGAATTTCTTTGGGAAGCAGGAGGACAGCGTCCAGAAGGGTTGCCGTGGGAGGTCCCTTCACCGGAGAAGTTGAACGAGATGGAGGTAGAACGTAACCAAGGAAAGTATCCTTCGACACCCGAGGAAAATATGCATGCCTTGGAGCTAGTCGACATAAAGGTCAGCCTCGGAGACCTACCAGAATATCCATGTTCGCTATGTGCGGCCGCGATGATGTGTGTCGCATCGGGGGATTTAGAACGTGCCCGAACATATGTGGATTTGGAGTGAGCAGTTCGTTCCATCATCAACTCAGTCGGACTAACCGTTCACGATCAGATACAAGCGTATCATCTCTAGTAACCATATCAGCGAGTGGGGATTTCTTATCCAATGCCGCAAATGGGCCCCAATCATTCTCGAAGGTGGTCTGGGCCGAGCGATGGGACAGACAGCGGAGGGAGCCAAAAAAGACGCCGAGACCATCATCGCTGCCTTCAGGAGTTTACCCAGCAGAGAAGAACGTCTTCGAAGGGCTCGCGAAGTCGTTCCTCCGACGCCTCTCAGCATTAGTGCGCTCTTGGACATTCTGGGACCATTCAAGGCTGACGACGACGAATCACTGAGAAAGCAACCTACCACGGAGAAAGAAATCAGTGACGCCGGAGTCCGGCTTGGCGTGTCGCTGCCGGAGGATTACCACAATTTCCTCCTCGTTTCAAATGGCATGAATTTCATGCCGCCGTTGGAGCTTCCCGGTCTGCGTCCAGTTGAAGAATTGGTCTGGGAGGAGGCGAGCGACCTAGGACTCGACGAGTTGGAGATGTCCCTCGGTATGAAAATGAAAGAAGGGGAGAGCAAATCGTTACCGAAGATGGGCCGCCTCTTGATGATATCCGCCGCAGAGGATGAGGAACAGGTGTGGCTATTGGAGCCATCGCAGGTCGAGAACACCCTCGAGGTCCTGAAGACAGAACGAGGACTAAAACAGTTTAGCCAGCCCGTCGGGTGGAGGTGCGTGGCTGCGCGTTCTTTGCGAGTTATCTGTTGATGCTCCCTAGGGTTGTGCTCTGGAGACATTGGTGCCCAGAGCCTATTTGGTACCGTTCATTCCGGAAATATCTGGAAGCTGCCGCCACCACCGCAAAGAAAGTGAGCTAAGGAGGAAAACTATCGGATGCGTTTGCAGAAATATAGTGCGGATCAGACAACGTCCAGAGCAAGGGGAGAAGGTTAGCAGGAGGGAATGTGACTTGTAGAACAGACCTTGCTAGTCGTTGACGTTGAGTAGCAGACTGACATCATTTCGTCCAAGAAAATTGGAGCGAATTTCGCGAAACAGAAATCGTTAGCTGTGACCGCCGTGACTCAAAGAATCTCACAACTGGTACAAGACGGTATAATCACGAGAGAAACAGAGTACAGATACAGAGACAAGAAGGTACAAGACAACAGTGTATGTGCGCAACTATGAGAGACGAGACTAGTGAAAAGAGAATGAACAAGAAGCGAGAGCGCCGAGGATCGGCCTACAGACAGAATGGATACAGACAGTCAGGCAGGGTCCGGCGCAAAGCGAGTATAGGTAGCACCGGCGTTATCTACACAAGCCGAGGCGGTGGCGGAGGGGATGGGATGGGGAATGGGATGGGATGGGAGGATGGAGATGCAGTCGAAGACGCTAATGCAGGTATTTCTCGTTCAGGGCGTGCACCTCCTTGGAGAGATACGGCCAGGTGAGCGTCCGCGCGAGCTCTTTCCGCAGTTGACGCGCGTCGTCGCCCGCACGCTCCTTCGCGAGCTTGATTTCCCACCCACAAAGGTTGTACAGCAGCCGCATGTTGGGCTGGATAAGCACCGACAGGCGACGCGAGCGCACGATCAAGTACGCGTCCACGAGGGGGAGCGAGAGGTGCTTCATCACATACGCGATCTAAGTCCGCATCAGCACCTGCAAATCAAGATAGTGCAGAGAGACTTACCGTGACGGTCGCGCTGCGGGACACACCGACGCGGCAGTGCACGAGCACCTGCCCGCCATCCTGCCGCGCCTTCTCGATCCACTCGCAGATTGGCTCCAGCTGCGGCTCGAGCGTGTCGATCCCGTCGTCGCACACGCCCTGGATGTCGAGCACCTTGATCCGCCCCTCGCGCTCCTCAATCCAGAGCGAGCCTTGATTCCCAGGACCCTTCCCTTGGATGAAGTGCGCGTTCTTGTTGTGATTTGCGCGGCACGCGGCGGACGTGCAGGTCTCCCCGGGTGCTATGCAGTGTCCTGGCGGCGGCACGAGCGCGCACTCGCCCACCGAGACGACGTGCGTGATCCCCAGCGCGTGCAGCATGTACGCGTTGGATGCGTGGTTCCTGCAAGACAATCAGATTATTACGAATGAAGTATAGAACAGAAAACACGCACAGGTTCCCGAGATACAAAAACGGCAGCACGCGACTCGGGAAGCTCCCATCGAACCGCGGGTCGTTGAACCACGACTGGTGATCGCCAAAGCTGGGCAGCCACGGGCTCGTCCGCGCACGGGGGCGTCCCGCACGCGTCGCGCTGCCCTGCGACGGCACGACCACGGGCGGCGACACGACCGCCCCGGGCGCAAACGACACGCTCTTCGCCGACGGCCTCGCCCCCGTATACGACGGACTCGGCGTCGGCACCGGCGGCGTCGAAACCGCCTCCCCCATCATCTGCGCCCCGCTCGCACTCCCCAAACTCCCCGTCGACCCCACCCCAGTCCCCGCACCGCTCATCCGGCGCCCCATCCGCGCAGGCGCGAACACCTCCCCGCCGCCAATGCGCGCCTCGATGCGGCGCAGCAGCCCCAGCTCGCCGGGGTACACGAAGAAGCTGCGCCGCTTGGCGACCTGCAGCTCGAGGTACGCCTCGGGCAGCGAGAGGCGCCGCACGGCCATGAGGAGCGTAAGCGCGAGGGGCGAGCTCTCCGTGTACCCGTCCGAGGAGTAGATGAGTATTTTGAGCGGGCGCGTGCGCGGCGGCGGGGCGGGGGTGGGGGCGGGCGACGGCGCGGGGGAGGTGAGTGAGCGCGTGCGCGGGGCGGTGCCGGGAGGAGCGGGCGGCGAGGGGAAGAATGCCGCGGGCGACACGGCCGTGGGGAACGTCGACCAGCGGCGCGTGCCAGACCCGCTTGTAGGCGTGCTCGTCACGGCATTGGCGTTCTTGCCGGCGCTGTCGTTGCTGCTAGTATTTTGTGATGCACGCGGCGGCACAGGGCGCAAGCAGCGCTCAAGGAACGCGACAACGGGCAGCAGCGCATTCATCGTCTGCGCCGTATTCGACGGCGCGCTGGGGAACGGGAGGTGTATCACCGCATTCGCGTTCGGCGGCGGGCGCACCGGGCCCTCCCCACCCTCCCCTGCAGCACGCACCCGCTCGTCCCACATCGCATCCAGCATGGTGAGGTGCTCCTCCGCCGCGCGCAGGTGCGTGAGCGACGGGAACGGCGCCATCTCATGACACTCGACGCACACATCATACCCCATCCCCTCCCCCGGCGCGTTCGTCCCCACATAGTCAAACGGGTCCCCCCCGCCCTCCGTCGCGCCAAGCGGCACGTCCCCCGAGTTGCCGAGGAACACCTGCCCCACGGCAGGCCGCCAATGGCTCGCCGTCGTCGTATTCGACAAGTCCTCCCGCCCGCGCTCGTCCTCCTCCGCCCCCGCCGCATTCGCAAACGGATACCGCCCCCCGCCGCCAAACACACTCAGAATCTCGCTCGCCCGCGTCAGCTCGCGCATCTCGTCCCGCTCGCGCTGCCCGAAGTCGACCGTGTTCGGCGTGGTGGCCACGTCCGCGTCGGGGTCGATCGGCGCCGCGACGGGGACCGCGACGTGCGCGTGTGCCGCCGCGTCCGCGTGGGCCGAGGCGTGCGCGTGCGGGTCTGGCGCGTCGGGCGCGTCGACCTGCATCCCATCCTCCGCCTCCACACCGCTCACGCTCACATCCACTAGCATATCATCCTCGCCTTCGGGCCCCTGCGCGCTCAGCGGGCCCGCAGACAGCCGCCGCTCCCCGCCTTCGAACACGCGCATCATCAGCTCGGGCACCGCCGCGCGCAGCGTGCGCGCGTCCGCATCCAGCACGAAGACGTTGTACTCGAGCGGCGCGTCGGGTGTCTGCGCCTCCGGGTCTATGAAGCGGTTAGCTTTAAGCGAGAATGATGATAAGGGAGAGAACGGACCGATACCGAGGACTCGACACCGCTCGGCGCGTTTGCGGCGCACGGCGCTCAGCATGCGGTGTGCGAGCGTGTGGAGGGACCGCGAGGCGAGGCCCGCGGGGGAGTACACGACGATGTCGGAGAGGGTAGCGTAGATGGGCTGTGGAGCCAAATGTTAGCGGAAGCATTGTAAGTAGAGATTTCGCAGAAAGTGGCAGGAACGAGGGCAGAAATGAGGGCCTCGTCCTCGCTTCCTCCGCCTCCGCCTCCATCCTTCTCCTCCAAACGCGGAAAACGGAAGGAAACAGAGAGCATGAAGATACGCCCTCCCTCCCCTAGGCAAATCCGCCCGCCCGCTCGCCCTCCCTCGCACCCCGACGCAAATCAAGCCACCGTCGCGTCATTCTCGAAAAAATCGTCCCCTCCACTCCAAACACCCCCAAAAAACACACAGCCCAAAAAAAAATTAAAACACTCACAACCTGAATCCCAAAATTCCTCAACGAAATCCCATCCGGCACGCGTGCGGGGCAGAACTCCCACCCGTCTTCGTCCTCGTCGTTCGAGGCGTCGTTGTCCGCGCCGTCGCCCGCGTTGTTACTAGCATTGAGCGTAATATGCGGCGTGTTGCCGGTGGCGATGTTGCCAGCGACCGGGAGCGGGAGCGGGGCCGCATGCTTGAGCGGGGGGCGCTAGATAAGGAAAGGAAAGGAAGGCGCTAGGTTAGTATTCGTTCGTGACAGCAGAGGAAAGGGAGGAGACGAAGAAGAGAAATCGGAAGTGTCGAATAGTAAGAGGAGAGGAGATGGCGAAACGTGGAATGGAAACGCAAAGGCGGGGAAGAAGGGCGCAAGGAGAATGGAGCGAGGAGCAAGTAAGTAAGTATAATAGGGAAAGGACGCATGCGATACACCGACGAGCGAGGTACATGGGCTTGCGCCCTCCCCAGCAGAAGGAAGGAGGGAAGGGCGTCCGCCGCTTTGTGCACAACGCCACCGCCACCGCCGCGCTCAGAGTACGCAGCGCAGGGCAACACCGCGCAAATCCTCCCTCCGCAAAGTGGTATCACGCGCATAATTACGCCACCCCCACTTCCCCGCCTCCCGGACACGAATAAACAAACGACGCCGCCCGCGCCCACCCACCGACCCACCATCCACCCCAACCCAACCCAACGGAATCCTCAAAGCGCACTCCCCGAAGGAGAAGCGCGAAGAATAAAGAACAGAACGAGAAGTGCGAAGAATAAATAATAAAGAATAGAACGCGCCCGCATCGCACCGCTACAGCACCGCCGCCTCGCGCGCACCAGACGCGCGGGAGGGTAGGTAGGTAGGTAGGCGCGGGTGCACGCCACGGCGTAAATCGCCCGGCCGTCTGGCCCACGAAGCGCCAAGAGAAGACAGGACAAGAGTCCGACAGCCCATGCGCAGGGAAGAGAATGCGTGCCCGGATAGACACCCAGTGCTGCGAGGAGAAACAGCTCCGCGAGTATCTCGGGTGGGGTGGAGGAGTCCAGACCCACGAAACGAAACGAGATACTCCAAAAGCCACAAAAAGAAGGGAACGCAAGAAAAAAAAAGGAAACAAAAGCCACAGAAAGAAAGAAAGAAAAAGAAGGAAAGGAACGCACCTCCCCGCCCGTCACCTTCCTCAACAGGTCGCGCGCGCGGAAGGTGCACGTTAGGAGTGTGGGGCCTGCGTCGGCGGCGGCGGCGGCGGCGTGATTTTTTTCTCTTGTTGCTTGTGCGGTTCCAGGTGCTTGGGCGCTTCCGCTGGTGCTTGTGGTTTGCGCGTCGAGGGCGGCGGGTGGTGGTGTGGATGTCGATGTGGACGTGGTGGGAGGGGAAGCAGGGGAAGAAGTAGGCAGGGAAGGGGGAGGGGGCGGGGGCGTGGAGGGCGGGGGGAGGGCGCTGGGTGTATGTGGGTTAGCGGTGGGTACGGGGGAGACGAGCTGACGGGGGATGACAGAAAGATGTTCGAGGGGGGAAGGTGGTGAGCTGGGGGAGGGGGAGGAAGGGGATGCATGCAGGTGATGGATGGATGAATGAATGAACAGAAGGGATTGGGAAGGGTGGCACACGAGCACCGTACATGATATCGTGCGCAGAACGACGGCCGTACAGCGCACGCCAGCAGGTTCGGCGAGTCCACCAGCCCGCTCGAGGCAAGAGAAAGGAAACTCACATCTGCATCGGCACATCCTGGGCAGGCAAATACTCCTCGTCGGTGCAGGACGTGCCTGCGGTGCTGGGTGTGCCGAGGGGGAGCCCCGCGGTCTGGAGCGGGGGGACGAGGGCGCGGTGTGCGACGGGGTGCATGTGCTTCTCCGCCCCGTCGCCATCCTCGAGCATAGCCCCGCCCTCGGGCTCGTCGTCGCCCCTGACGATCCGCGCGCCGTCCACGTCCATCCCCATCCCGCGCCCCCCCTCCTCCTCCAGCTCGTCCTCCAGCTCGTCCTCCTCGTCCGAGTACTCCTCCTCTTCCTCCTCCTCCTCGTCCTCGCTCTCCGCGTGCGCATTAATCCCGCTCCCGCTCCCACCCCCGTCCTCCTCCTCCGCGACAACCCACACGAGCCCCCGGAAGCGCGGCGCCCGCCGCGGCCCCTGCGCCGCAAAGAACGTATTCTGCGCGTGGTTGTCGCCCTCGAGCCCGTGCAGGAAGGGGAAGAGCACCCCGTCCGGCGGGTGCGCGACGATGTGCGCCGTGTGCATCGCGGCGAACTGCGCGGCGCTGAGGAGCCTGATCTTCCCCTGCCCGTGCCCGTGCCCGTTCGCATTGGCATTCCCGGTCGTCCCATTAATCCCAATGGGCCCGTTCTCGTAGACATTGATGGGCTTCCCAGTGGCACAGGGCAGCGTCGGCAGCGCCGCGAGCAGCGCGGGATCGTGTCTCAGCCCGTGCTCGGCGAGGGGGTCGTCTGCGTCCTGGGGGTGCATCTCGTTTCGTCGTCGTCGTCGTCGTCGTCTTGAAGGTTGGGGAGAACTTGGAAGGTTCTGTGCAATAGACAGCCGCCTTCCTATTTGGGTTTAGCCAGCTGCCGAGCGATGCGGGTGCCTCGTGTTCCGGTCAATCCCCGCCTTCAACGCTATTCTATCTTTGCAATCACCTTCTCATGCGAGCCCGCCTTTGTCTTGGGCTCTAGACCAAGAGTCTCTTGGTCTCATATTCCTCATTCACAGCGAGCAATCGCACCCAACATTCCATCCATCCCCCCGCATTCCATCCATCTTCACTCAACCCCGCCCATGGCAACAATCTCATCTCCCTTCTTCCCGTCTTCCCTTCATCCCTTCCCCTTCCCCGCGCCTTCTATTCTATGCTTTCATCTCCCCACCAGCCCATCAATTCCGCCATCCATCACCCATCGCAATCGCTCATCCGGAGGTAAATTCTGACATCTGACAGCCTCCTAGCGCGTCGGCTAAATCCAACATGAAATTTGATCTCCGTCCGCTCCACATCAGCTGATTTGATCGACTTCGAGATCAACTTTAACTTAAAAATGGGCGAGGTAATACATGTACTAGTAGATTGGGACTGCGGACCCGAGCGTCCGCTCGAACGGTTCTCTTGTACGTTTCAGAGCTCATTTCCAGTCATTCCAGTGGTTAGCAGCTTCCAGGAAGAGGAAAGTAGCGGAAGATCCGCATCTACTACCATCATTTCTGATTCAGAATCCACATAAAGCCTGAGCCATACATAGCCTCCTTTTATTCACACTCTTCTGAAAAAATGATCTCTTAGCTAGGTTTGTAGGGATGTAAGGAAGGCTCAGTAGTGGGTGGTCCACATCTGCTTCCATTGATTCAGCAGTCAATCCATATTGTAGACAAAGCCTGTTCGACTCGGGCCTGAGCCATCTGGGATTCCGAGGACACATTTTTTATTCTAATTATTCTGAAATATAATCTCTTGGGTTTGAAGAGGTAAGGAAGGCTCAGTAGTGGGTGGTCCACATCTGCTTCCAGTGATTCAGAAGTCACTACATACTGTAGACAAAGCCTGTTCGACTCAGGCCTGAGCCATCCGGGATCCCAAGAACACATTTTTTATTCACATTCTTCTGAAAAGATGATCTCTTAATTGGTTTCAAAGGGATGTAAGAAAGGCTCAGTAGTGAGTGGTCCACATCTGCTTCAATTAATGAAGCTCTTCCTTCAAGTTCTTATGCAGTTAATGCCTGTTCGACTCAGGCCTGAGGCATTCCCCTTTCATTCTTTTTTAGTTTTTTATTTTATTTGCATTCTTCTGAAATATGCTCTCTTACTTGGGTCAAGAGGAAGGTAAGAAAGGAAGGCTCAGTAGTGGGTGGTCCACATCTGCTTCCATTGAGAATGGAGTCTATATCATATCCATGCTGTAGACAAAGCCTGTTTGACTCGGGCCTGAGCCACTGTGGATTTTTCCCTTTCTTTTTTTGTTGTTGTTTAAATTCTTCGGAAAAATGGTCTCTTGGCTAGGTTTGTAGGGAGGGAAGGGAGGCTCAGTAGCAGAGGGTCTGCATCTGCTTCCATTGAGAGTGATTGAACCCATATCATGTTGTAGACACAGCCTGTTCGACTCAGGCATGAGCTATAATAGATATCTCTTTTTTTTTGATTTTTATTTGTATTCTTCTGAAAAATAGTCTCTTACTTGGGTTCAAAGGGAGGTAAGTAGCAGAAGGTCTGCATCTGCCTTCAATAAAGGGGAAAAGTCTGGATAATACAGAATAAGCCTGTTTGACTCAGGCCTGAGCCATACAGGTCTCTCCTTCTCTTTTTGTTGTTGTTTAAATTCTTCTGAAAAAATGATCTCTTGGCTAGGTTTGAAGGGAGTTAAAAGAGGCTCAGTAGTGGGTGGCCCACATCTGCTTCCATTGATTCAGCAGTCAATCCATACTGTAGACAAAGCCTGTTCGACTCAGGCCTGAGCCATCCGGGATCCCAAGAACACATTTTTTATTCTAATTATTCTGAAAAGATGATCTCTTGGTTGGGTTTGTAGGGAGGTAAAAGAGGCTCAGTAGTGGGTGGTCCACATCTCCTTCCATTGAGAGTGTAATCTATATCATATTCATGTTGTAGACAAAGCCTGTTTGACTCGGGCCTGAGCCATCCGGAGTAGAACGAGACATATTTTTTATTCACATTTTTCTGAGAAATTTGGTTTAAAAGGAAGGTAAGAAAGGCTCAGTGGCAGAGGATCTTCATCTGCTTTCAATGCATAGGATTTCTTTCTGATTGTGCAGATAATGCCTGTTCGACTCGGGCCTGAGCCATCGGGGATTCCGAGGACACATTTTTTATTCTAATTATTCTGAAAAGATGATCTCTTAGTTGGGTTTGAAGGAAGGGAAGGAAGGCTTAGTAGTGGGTGGTCCACATCTGCTTCCATTGATCCAGGAGTCAATCCATACTGTAGATGGAGCCTGTTCGACTCGGGCCTGAGCCATGGATTTCCTTCCTTTTTTATTGTTTAAATTTTTCTGAAATATGGATTCTGAGTTGGGTTTGAAGGAAGGGAAGGAAGGCTCAGTAGCAGAAGGTCTGCATCTGCCTTCAATGCAGGGACTCCTTTCTAATTGTGCAGATAATGCCTGTTCGACTTGGGCCTGAGCCATTAATATTTCTTTTTTAGTTTTTTATTTTATTTGAATTCTTCTGAAATATGCTCTCTTACTTGGTTCAAGAGGAAGGTAAGAAAGGCTCAGTAGCAGATGGTCTGCATCTGCCTTCAATGCAGGGGATGTTTTGATAATTGTGCAGATAATTTAATGCCTGTTTGACTCAGGCCTGAGCCCTTTGTATTTTCCTGTCTACATTTTTTATCCACTCTTGCTCTGAAAATTGGTGCCTTAGTTGGTTTCAAAGGTAGGTAAGGAAGGCTCAGTAGCAGAGGGTCTGCATCTGCCTTCAATAAAAGGGAAAAGTCATAGTAATGCAGAATAAGCCTGTTCGACTCGGGCCTGAGCCATCTGCCGAGATAAAGCCAGTGGATTTTTTATTCGCACTCACTATGAAGAAAACTATCTAAATTAGGTTCAAAGAGAGACAAGGAAGGCTCAGTAGCAGAGGGTCTGCATCTGCTTCCATTGTGATCAAGTCTATCTCATATCGATGTGGTAGACAAAGCCTGTTCAACTCAGGCCTGAGCCTCGGGGATTCCAAGGACACATTTTTTATTCACATTCTTCTGAGAAATTTGGTTTAAAAGGAAGGTAAGAAAGGCTCAGTAGTGGGTGGCCCACATCTGCTTCCATTGAAAAAATGTCATCAATGTTGTAGACAAAGCCTGTTCGATTCGGGCCTGAGCCCTGGCATGGTAATGTTGACTTTTTTTTCACTCTCCTTTGAGAAATGATCTCTTAGTTAGTTTCAAATGGAGGTAAGAGAGGCTCAGTAGCAGAGAGTCTGTGTCTGCCTTCGCTGCAGGGGCATCCTTTCTAATTGTGCAGATAATGCCTATTCGACTCGGGCCTGAGCCACGTTTTGGTTTTTTATTTTTATTTTATTTGAATTCTTCTGAAATATTGGCTCTTACTTGAGTTCAAAAGTAGGTAAAAGAGGCTCAGTAGTGAAGGTCTGCATCTGCTTTCATTCCAAGGATTTGTTCTTTACTGTGCAGATAATGCCTGTGCGACTCAGGCCCGAGCCATACTGCTTGAGTTACTTTTTCTCCACATTCTTCTGAAATATTGGCTCTTAATTGGGTTCAAAGGGATGTAAGAAAGGCTCAGTAGCAGAGGGTCTGCATCTGCCTACAATAAAGTGGCGGGTACAGTAATGCAGAATAAGCCTGTTCAACTCAGGCCTGAGCCATTCCAAAAATGGCCGCATCTTTTATTTTCTCTCCTCTGAGAAATGGTAATCTTGAGTTAAACAGGTTGGCAAGGAGGAAATGAAGGATCAGTAGCAGAGGGTCCACATCTGCTTTAGATACTGCACAAATCAGGAATAATGCAGAACAAGCCTGTTTGACCTAGGCCTGAGCCATTCTTCTCCTAGCTTTTTTTTCACTCTCCTCTGAAAAAATATTCTCTTAGTTGTTTTCAAAAGGAGGTAAAAGAGGCTCAGTAGTGGAGATTTTGCATCTGCCTTCAATATAGAAGAAAAAGCCCATGATACTACAGAATAAGCCTGTTCAGCTCAGACCTGAGCCATGCTGTATTCTCAACGTGCATTTTTATTCACTCTGCTCGCAAAACATCTCTTTTGGACTGAGTTTCAGAAGAAGAGAATAAAGGCTTAAGTGCTCAATACCAGAGGGTACACAATGCCCTTACTGAAAAGAAGGCAAATTGCTGTTGCAGACAATGCCTGTTCAACTCAGGCCTGAGCCATTAGTGATACACTACAGAACAAAACTTTTATCCACACTCTTCCGACAAATGGTCTCTTAGTTAGTTTCAAAGGGAGGTAAGAAAGGCTCAGTAGTGGAGGGTCTGCATCTGCTTCCATTGAGAACGATTGAACCCATATCATGTTGTAGACAAAGCCTGTTCGACTCAGGCCTGAGCCCTGGTCATGTAGTGTTGACTTTTTATTTGTTCTCATTTTGAGAAGAAAATAACAAGCTTTAGTTGGGTTGAACAGGAGGTTATAGAGGCTCAGTAGCAGAGGGTCTGCATCTACTTCAATGCAGGGACTCCTTTCTGATGGTGCAGATGCCTGTTCGACTCAGGCCTGAGCCATATGACACAGGGATGCATGTTTTTTTCACTCTCCTTTGAGGAAAATAGAATCTTAATCAGGGTTTAAGAGAGGTAAGAGAGGCTCAGTAGTGGATGGTCCACATCTGCTTCTATTGAGAGTGTAATCTATATCATATTCATGTTGTAGACAAAGCCTGTTCAACTCGGGCCTGAGCCATTTGCGAATGCTTCCCATAATCTTTTGTTCCAATTCTCTTTACTCTCCGTCTGTTCTCTTGGTTGGGTTTGTAGGGAGGTAAGGAAGGCTCAGTAGCAGAGGGTCTGCATCTGCCTTTGATAGAGAGGAGAGCCTTTTATAATGCAGAATAAGCCTGTTCATCAGACTTTTGACAATCTGATTGTGGGGTTGTGCAATGCCAAACAACGCCAAAAAACGCGTGACAACGCGCCAAAATGCGGCAACGGACAACGCCAACAATTTTTGATAATTTTTGCCCAACGCGGCTCGGAAATCAGGCAAACAATGCCACAATGTCTGACAACGCGACAACGTCAACGGCCCGCTCCTGCGACCTTTTCTTCTCTTCATTCATGGCCCCCCATCCCCGTCCCTTGTCCTCCTCCGCCCATCACCCTGCTCCCCGCCTTTCTCATTCCATTCCCGCGGCTGCGGCCAACAATGACAACAAGCATGACGACGGAGTCCCGCATATGCCGGGCTCGTTATTTGACATCGAATTGGCACCGACGCCGCATGCGTCCCCTCTCCATTCTTGCTGTGCTCTATTAACGGTCTATTTAGAACCAGGATATCCAAGCCCTCGCTGCTCATGTCGGTCAGCCCGTCCTCCTCTGGTTCAGTCGTACCAACTTCGATGCCCTATCACTGCGCAGCACTCCGCTGTCGCGCACTTCCAGCGCCAAGTGGTCTTAGCGCACGAAGGATGTACCGCGGGCGCATCCAGCGCATCCGATCAATTCCCCGCCCGCTGGTACGGCTACGCATGGCGGGGATACTATCCTTGTCAATGTGGGAGGGCGGGTTATGGGCTGGATCATCGTCGGGTGCGTGATGTTATTTTTCTTCCTTCGTGTTTTGAGAGAAAGTACGGTGTGCGCTCGGGTGGTGCCATTATACGCACGAAGTTTTAGCATATTAAACTTGTATTAAAATCTGAAAGATGTAGTCCTTTTCATCCCGTAAATCGAGTTGTGGGGTTGTGGGGTTGTGCGTTGTGAACAACGCGACAACGCAAAACAACGCCATCAACGTGACAATCAAAATGTCAGAAGGCTGATGTTCGACTCAGGCCTGAGCCATGGATATCTCTTTTTTTTGGTTTTTTATTTATTTGAATTCTTCTGAAATATTGGCTCTTACTTGGGTACAAAAGGAAGGTAAAGAAGGCTCAGTAGTGGGTGGCCCACATCTGCTTCCATTGAAAAGATGTCATCAATGTTTTAGACAAAGCCTGTTCGATTCGGGCCTGAGCCCTGGTCATGTAGTGTTGACTTTTTATCTATTATACAAAAGACATGGATCATGTGATCTTTGTCTCGAGACAAACATTGGAGACAAACGGCAATCAGATGGCTGTGCTCTCTTCTCCCACGTCTTTCCTCAACCTCCTATGCTCGCCCTTTGACTCTGTCAGAGTAATACAACTTGGATTCAGGAACTCAGGAATTAGATACGACGACTTCTCTGATTTTTTACCATGGGAAGCAGGTACAATGGGTCGAAAAAGTAAGTGATAATTTGAACTGCTCTCATTTTTTTTTTGAGAGCCAGTGCTGATTTTGAATGTCCTCTGAGTAGATTCTTGACTGCTTTTGAACCTCCAATGTATCATATCTGACTCAATAAAATTGATGCCCCACAGGTGTGGGACAATATTCTCATGGATTTATTTAAACTGCACTGGATGGCCATCGAATTGATGGCTTTTACACCGCCCGTGGAGTGGTTGGCAAAATCTCTGATGGTACGGCATGGTCAGCAGCACGGCCGTTAAATTTTCTCCTCATGGGACTGGGCACGGCCAGTAGTTGTTGTTGAGTATTTGTTTGTTTTATGATACCAAGCCGCCCTGCCAAAATCAGATACCGATGTGCCGCACGTTTTTGAGACGGTACCAACATCGGCCCGCCAAAGCTTGGAAGTCAAAATCATTTAAATGTTCATATCTACAAGATGTAGACAGGGATTTTTAAAATTCAAACTTTAAGTATGACTTCATATCAAGAACAAGCCTAATTTTGAAGGGATTCAGAATTCCCCGCTACATCTTGTAGATACACAGGTTAAAAGATTTTTGGCCTCCGAGCTTTGGTCGGCCGACCTCGGCATCAGCGTCAAAACGTGTTGCCATGCAGCACGATCGCAGTGGTGACGGGTAGTCACAAATGTGTGACATTCACTTCAAATCATGCATTTAAGCCCAGCGCTGACTGCTTTCATCCATCACAGACTTCTGTTGCATAAATTAGTCTCTAATAGCATAGAAGTGTCCTTTGTTTGAGCTCCGATGAGCACCAACTGTTTCCCTTAGCCAAAGGTACTCTCGGCGTGATTTCGCTGTGGCTGTCCACTTATATAATTGCCATCAATTGACCCGACGGTGCCCAGTCCCAAAGTCTTAGTCTCCTCATCTGAATTCAATCCATCCGTTCATTGGCAATGTCTCGGAGCTGTTGGTTAGCTGTAATATTGGAAGTCTGTAACAAATCAATAAAGTAATTTCCATGCAGCAGGACTTCTAGAAGACTTATGTATGACCTAACTTTCTCTTTTCAAAATGCTACGTGATGGCTCCAATTCACTGCGATGCAACGAATCATTGAAGAAGACATGGATGAAACTCTGCCATCATTCTCGGGTATTGCCGAAATCGATGCAACTTGACTGAAATCTTGGGATTTCGGTAGAGTAAATATGTTATAATACACCAAGGAGGTTTCCAGTAGGTCCACCGGGACATCTTAAGCATTACATATCCAGAAGTACTCCATTCTCATGGCAGAGACAAGTCAGCCTTGCATGGCTGTGATGGCCGTGGAGGCGGAAACCCATGCCATGACCGTGCCGTTGACCTCCAGAGAAAATACCCTACAGAACGGGCACAGCACCGTGACCCATGGCACGGGTGCCGTGGAACCATGGACACGGTCACGGTGTGATAAGGACCGCGACGCTACGACGTGAACGGGATGATGCTCAGGTGGTAAGCTTGTCCAGCCTCTAGGGGGTTTGGTTGTGAGGTTCCGAACAAGGGGACATTTGTTGATGCAGAGGTAGTGCGGCGGGTCCAGTAGGTTCTGTTAAAGTTAGCAAAATGGGGGAAAGAACTGGAATGTACTCGTTCGCGAACTTGTCCCTTCGAACTATCTGCGAAGCCTTCTACTTCGATCGAACGATGTGCCTTCCTCCTTTGATCGTTGGGGCACGTGATCGAGTCGGCGAATCCTTCCAAGGGGTTGGTTCGTGGACGACTTCAACGTCGACGGAATTTCGGCAACGAACTTCTCGGAATATAAGAGGTTGTGGCCGTTCAGGCGTTGACGATTTGCCAAAATATCCTCGAGGCTTCGTTCCCACCGCTACAGGAGGTGTTTCCGTGTGGGAAGGTGTGCGAAGTTCGAGGGCGAGCTATATGAGCGCAAGCTTAGATGACTTAAGCTGCAAGGGAGGGAGTGAGTAAAGTGTCCTGAGACAAGTAGGTGCAAGGGTGTGATCAATTTCTCGATTTGTGGGATGTAAGAGCACTTGTGTACAAGTGGGAGGGATCTGAACCCCCGGAAACTCGATGCCTAAGTACGCTAAATTGTCCGCTTTTTATACCTTTTCCCCCATCAGCCTCGTGTTTGAGTGAAACACTTGCCTGTGAGAGTTTCTTCCCCAAAACGATTCCAGCATCCTTTCGCCCGCGAAATATTGTATTGTTCGCCATTGAGAGAGTGTTGAAAACCAGATTTAGGACAATTATCCCACGAGTTGTCGGACTGTCGGGTTTAAATCCCAATTAAGTTCCGACCCGTACGTCCTGCCAGGTAGCATGCTCGCCCATGGTCGGCGCGCTGCTGGTTGTTTAATATTTTTAGGACACAAGGTGATAATGCTCGTTCGAGGCGATTGACGTTTGTTGTACATGATAGGTACTGGGGGAAAAGGTTTGTGAAAGGATATGGTGGATATGGTGTCTTCGTTCGTCGGCGAGGCTCGTCCCAGAGGTCCAGATCTGTCCAGATCGGCGGTGGTGAATAGATTTGATAGTTTAGTAGTTGTATCCGTTGGTACAAAGAGCATCAAGGCTAGTAGGGTGCCGTCGTTCGCCGTCGAAGCCTTGTGAGTACCATTATTTCCTTGAATATCGATGCTCAACGTTAGCGAGTGTCGTTCCGAAAGTGGCAACCAAATTGCCGAATAAGGGTTTATCGTAAGAAGGAAGTTCGTCGCCGTTGACCTGAGCCGCCGTGGAACGAGAGGGCATGCGCAGAGCGCATACAGCCCTCACAACGGCGAACAGCCATAGGTTTTATGTTGTGCACAGGTCACCCACGGGTGTGAGTTATTATTCAGCTGCTAAGTATTCCATTGATTTCAGCCGCTCGAATATTCGGGATGATATATAGAGCCTCAGGTTATCACTGTTAATGAAGTTGTTCAATGGCTCTTGGACCTAAAATCCAGATTCAGGCTGATAACGACTCACTTCTCTGTGACCCTGGTAAATGCCTTCAGCTTCCTTAGTGTCTGAGCAGTCTTTGGAGTCTGAAACAGACCTGCAAATGAATCAATGGCTCCTCAACACCTGTAAATACTGTATCTATTCAATCATTTTGTAACAATGGAAACTGGACACGGGAACCAACTGTAGGTTGGTGACGAATGTCCACCATTTATTCTACCAGTGGATTTTATGCCATGACCATGCTCATTAGTGTGCTGAGGTGGCCACAGGGAGCATGCTTAATGTGAGCCCTAGCTCCCTTATCTGATGATGGGAATCCGGATCATGCACATTGCACATAGGGACACGAGGAACCAACCGTAGGTTGGTGACGAGCATCCCAGGTTGAGCTGAATCCTTCTTGATTTTCTTTTTTCATTCATTTTGTTCATTACATCCTGAATCTTGCTCCACTGACCGTGCGGAGCACGGGTTCCTGCTAGTTTGTTCTCATTTTGAGAAGAAAATAACAAGCTTTGGTTGGGTTGAACAGGAGGCAAGAGAGGCTTGGTAGCAGATGGTCTGCGTCTGCCTTCAATGCAGGGGATGTTTTTATAATTGTGCAGATCATTTAATGCCTGTTCAACTCGGGCCTGAGCCATGGATATTTAGTTTTTTAGTTTTTTATTTGTATTCTTCTGAAGTATTGGCTCTTACTTGGGTTCAAAAGGAAGGTAGAGAAGGCTCAGTAGCAGAGGGTCTGCATCTGCTTCCATTGAGAACGATTGAACCCATATCATGTTGTAGACAAAGCCTGTTCAACTCAGGCCTGAGCCATCCGGTGTAGCAAGTGAGACACATTTTTCTTCACATTCTTCTGAAAAATGGTCTCTTAGTTGGGTTCAAAGGGAAATAAGAAAGGCTCAGTGGCAGAGGGTCTGCATCTGCCTACAATAAAGTGGCGGGTACAGTAATGCAGAATAAGCCTGTTCAACTCAGGCCTGAGCCATTCCCCTTCCATTCCTTTTTTATTCACACTCTTCTAAAAAAATGATGTCTTGGCTAGGTTTGAAGGGAGGTAAGAAAGGCTTGGTAGCAGAAGGTCTACATCTGCCTTGAATACTGTGTGAGTCTGGAATAAGCCTGTTCAACTCAGACCTGAGCCATACCAAGTAAAGATTATGATTTTTATTTATTCACTGTCCCTTAAGAAACAGTAATTTGGGTTCAAAGAGAGGCAAGGAAGGCTCAGTAGCAGAGGGTCTGCATCTGCCTACAATAAAGTGGCGGGTACAGTAATGCAGAATAAGCCTGTTTGACTCAGGCCTGAGCCAGTCTGCTCCTAGCTTTTTTTCACTCTCCTCTGAAAAAATGATCTCAGAGTTGGGTTCGAAGGGAGGTAAAGAAGGCTCAGTAGTGGAGGGTCCACATTTACCCTCACTGAAAAAAGACAACCATGTTGCAGATGGTGCCTGTTTGACTCAGGCCTGAGCCCTTCCAATGTTGGGTCATCTTTTTTATTCATTCACACTTTGACAAGGTTTAACTGGGTTTAACGGGAGGCAGGAGAGGCTCAGTAGTGGAGCATCCACCTCTGCCCTTACTGGAAAAACCCTGTCCATGCTGCAGATGAAGCCTGTTCAACTCAGGCCTGAGCCCTGGTCATGTATTGTTGGCTTTTTTAACCATTCTCCTTCCCAGAAAATGTTAGGGATTTATTTCCGGCCTGGTACCCCTCCGCATACCGACACTTCTGCATAAATACTGTACAATTTGTTGACGATACTTGAGTCTTACCCTTTACCTTACACTATGTGCACTTTGACAATACACATTGTTCGAAGTTAGCACGTTCCGTGAGGTCTCTGGGATGGAGTCTTACAGAAAATGACAAGCTTTGGTTGGGTTGAACGGGAGGAAAGGAAGGCTCAGTAGTGGATGGTCCACATCTCCTTTTATCACAAGAAATTTCTCATTCATTATGCAGATAAAGCCTGTTCGACTCAGGCCTAAGCCCTAGGATCTTTGCATTGAGTTTTCTTATTCATTCTTGCTTTGAAGAAAATGGTGAGCTTCATTGAAAAAGGGCAAGGAAGGCTCAGGTGCGGAGGGTCTGCATCTACTTTCAATCAACAAGTTCTGTCTTTTTGTGCAAATGAAGCCTAGTTCAAGTATTTGACTCAGGCCCACATTATCTTTGTTGCCTTTTTTTTTCCAGACCACAATGATCCTTTACTTGGGTTCAAAAGGAGGAAAGGAAGGCTCAGAAGCAGAGGGTCTGCATCTGCCCTCACTGAAGAAAAAAGTAACCCCTGTTGCAGACAACACCTGTTCGACTCAGGCCTGAGCCCTGCCACCGTAATCTTGAGTTTTTTTTATTCATTCTTGATTTGAAGAAAATGGCCAGCTTGAGTTCAAAGGGAGGAAAGGAAGGCTCAGTAGCAGAGAGTCTGCATCTGCCTTCATGAGAACAGACAACCACGATAATGTGAACATGCCTGTTCAACTCAGGCCTGAACCATACTTCATTTCTGTTGCTTTTTTCTCTCTGATTCACACTCTTCTGAACAATGATCCTTACTTGGGTTTAATGAAAGGGGAGAAAGGCTCAATAGCAGTATATTTGTGTCTGCCTCCAATAGAACGGTGGGCAGCAATAATGCATAATAAACCTGTTCAAGTTAGGCCTGAGCCATTCAACAGTGGAATGCAGTTTTTATTTTCTCTCCTCTCGAAATGGTGATCTAAGGTCAAGGAGGTTTGAAGGGAGGCAATGAAGGCTCAGTAGCAGAGGGTCTGCATCTGCCCTTAATAATGAATTCTCATCTGTGTTGCAGACAAAGCCTGTTCGACTCAGGCCTGAGCCCTTCATATTTTCCTGTCTATATTTTTATCCACTCTTGCTTTGAAGAAAATACTGGTCTCCTGGTGAGTTTTAGATAAAGGAAGGGAAGGCTTGATAGCAGAGTGTCTGCATCTGCCTTCAATAGGGTGATTGTGAAAGGCCACGATAACACAGAATAAGCCTGTTTGACTCGGGCCTGAGCCTGGCATTGTTGTGTCAACTTTTTAATTCACCCTTGTGTTGGAGAAATAGCAATCTTTAGTAGAATTAAAGGAGGCTTAGTAGCAGAGGGTCTGCATCTGCTTTCAATTTGCAAAAATTTTGGTGCTCTCTTGTGTAGATAAAGCCTGTTCGACAGGCCTGAGTCATAGTTTTGCATTTGGAGTTTTTATTTTTTATTCCTTCTACATATCACCCAAAGTAGAATCCTAGATAATAAGGCTCAGTAGTGGATATTCTGCGTACTTTCATTGTGCAGATAGAGCCCGCTCAACTTGGGCTTGAGGCATATTGATTTTTGTATTGCATTTCTTTTGGAGGGGGAAATACACCTAGCTCCCTTAGGGGTTTAGAGGGGTGGAGCAAGGCTCAGTAGTGAAGTATCCACATCTGCTTCAATTCATCCTCCCTTGCTGAGGAAAGTTATTGTGCAGAAAAAGCCTGTTCGACTCTGGCCAGAGCCATGGAAGTTGGAATTGCATTTTTGGTAATTTCCTTGGGGAAAAATCAGGTTGAGCAGTTGAGCTGAGTTGAAAGAAAATGAAGAAAGGCTCAGTAGTGGAGGGTCCACATCTGCTTCTTGTCTAAGTTTCCAGTCTTCTGTTGGGAATAAAGCCTGTTCGACTCAGGCCTGAGCCATATAATATTTATCTCGCATTCCCTTTTTATTCACTCTGTTCCGAAAAATGTCTCTTTTGAGCTGAGTTTCAGAAGGTGAGAATAAAAGCTCAGTACTTAGCAGAGAGTCTGCGTCTCCACTAATTGCGAAAGATTTCCCCTTCATTGCGCAGATCGGGCCTGTTCGACTCGGGCCTGGCTCTGAGCTCCAAAATTGACTTGTTTTTTATTCACTCTGCATTTGAGTTCTCTACTAATGAGCTCAGAAAAGTAGAGGAGCCTCAGGAGGGACTGCTACAAGTACTGCTCCTTTCACGGTTGAATTTCGACAACGAGTTAGAAGCCGGAGATCTCCGGATGCGGTGCATCGCATCGCGTTTTTGACAGATCACTTGGCAGTGCTTGTACGTGCTTGTACAAGGCGAATAAGTGGCCAAGCTGACAAGTAGACAAGCTATGTCCAGATTTCAACAAGTTTTCAGTGAATTTGCTCGACAAGTCTTCAAGGACGGACAAGTGCCACAAAAACAAAATGTATTAAAGTGGCGCAAGGGTCAAAAGTAGCTAGTAAAATCCTAATATATACAATATACTGGATAATGAGCTGGCGCGTACACCGCAGGTGTAAGAAAGAAAGGGGTGAATTTTGAGTTGAGGGCAGCGCGTGCCGTGTCTACATGTCATCGTTGTCGTCGTCGTCCGAGCCTTTCACAGGACTACTGCCGAGAGCGAGGGCAGCGCGGTTGACGTTCATGGATGCCGAGGCGCTGATGAGGTGTCCGTTGTCGATCTGCATCTGGGCAATGCAGCATTGCATAAGCTTGTTCCAGCGGCTATCCTCGACTCGCTGAGCAGTCTGGGAAAAACCTGTCACGTAGTCGCCGATTCTCTCCCTGGAGAAACTGCCGTTGAGAGTCTTGACTCCGGTGGTGGTGTACTGATTGAAGGCACGCTCGATCTGGACAGCCATAAGTAAGTAGAGCGGCCAACGGCAAGATTGTACGTTGATAAGCCGTGTAATCAAGTACACCTGAATTTGCGCATTTTACGCATTTCCAGCTGTCAAGCATGTGTGCTACATACCTAAGAGGCTTTCGGGAGCTCCGAACGAGTAGCCTAACAAGTCTAATAGCACTAGGGAATGAACCGGGAGGGTCTATAGCGGTACCTCCACAAATGGGGCCAATATATGTCTTACTCGAGTAAGGAACTAGACTATCGTGGCAGAGAAACTAGGTTATATGAAGCCTAAGGCTGCTTGCTGGGACACTTACCAAGGAGATGGGAAGGAAACTATCATATTTGCACAGTGGCGGAACCAAGTCCTTCATAAAAAGATTGACTAGACTAAGATTGTCCATGTTTGACACAAACTAGCGCGTTCAGGCCACATGATGGGAATGGCTACTGAGAGAAGGCAGATACTGCCAAGACGGATAGCATCCAAGAATAGAACCGGCAATTCCGGATCTAGGCAACCAGCATCACTATAGAGATCGCGATAATCCTTAAATCGGATAAGGCATCCTAGGTTCCTAATCGAATCATGGATAGACGGGTTGAGCTAACCTATGACTATGGGGTACCGTATTGAAGCTACGATGGCAGGCTAGACGAAGAAGACCCTTCCGGGCTCGGGACATAGAGCCACAGACGAAGAAGACCTTACTTGAGCAAGGCATCAGTTGCCAAGAAGAGCT